>JAOSBN010000002.1:22130321-22147882 GCA_027563595.1 Erythroxylum suave | reverse complement strand
ATATCTCAATCTTTCTATACGAGTATGGCTGCGTGGATAAGAATCTACTAGCCTCTAAACGACTCGTGTGACTGGCTTTCTAATGTGAAGTCGCATGAAAACGAAAAGATTTTTCAGAAAAGGAAACAGGATGGTCACAGAGGAAGGAGGAGTCAAGCTTGAATTTTAGAGTTCCAGGAAACTACCAACTCCAATAAAACGAGTTTTGTTCTCTGATTATCTGCTTGTGTTGTTGATGTTTACGATCAAGTTAACATTTTGTTTGAAGTTTAAGATGGGCACTTAAAAGAAGAAAAAGACACAGCATTGAATTTGAAATTCCCTGCATCATTTTTGATCTAACAGAGAAGTACTACTCCATAAACTACCAAAAGATCGTGGTTTTATTGTCCAAGAGAAGCTTAAGCTCTGCTTGCCTTGTCACTACCTCTGTCTCTCGTGCTTTTTCTACACTTCATCTAAAATTGCCTCAACTATAACAATCCATGGTTTTCTGCTGTAGAAGGAGCACATAACTAAGTTGGGTTGCATAACTGCACATCATATGTGATATGTATCTAAATGGATTACCGTGAGCTGAAATTGCCTGGAAATAGCAGAAGAAAGTTTGGAACAGCCTTTAATCAAAAGCAGGAAAATAACAGGAATAGAGACATTGGAACGGAAACAAGCTGTTATGTGTACGGATAAAGTCAGACATGTACCGACCCGAATTGGAGTTTTGTTGGTGAAATTGTGTGAAAAAAGAGAAAGGTAAAGAAATAAACTCACCACAAAGTTTACAGAAGATAACAAGCCTGTTCTAACAAAGTTAGTCTTGGCATCCGGCACCGACGCGTGAATCAAGCAACCCAATGATTCCCACATGTTTAGACTCAGCGAGTCCCCCACAAACATTATTTTCTTCCCTCTCCATCTTCCAAGAAAATCCGTGCCACTAAACCTGCACCGAAAGAGCAATGGTAACAATTTCGTAATCATTTTAAATTATAATATGATTCTGAAGCAACTTAAGAATCAGCTATATCTCTAATTGTCATAGCCAGTATGAATGAATCAAGTTTTAACTTTGAAGAAAATGTTTATTTTTCTGTGCTTGCAAAAAGCTTTTCGAGTCATATCAAAGAAAACATGAAGCAGACAGAGCACCTGGGTAAATTACAAGAGTTGGGTTGCCAAGAGTACTTGAGATACTGCTTATCAGGTCTGCCATTCTTTAGACAATCAAACTCAGGGTCTATGAAAGGACAAGATTCATAAATGGGATAAGATTCATCAACTACCCATTTCCCCTGAAACAAATTGCAACCCATCACTTTCTTTCTTCCTCTCAGTCTGGTAACATTGTAGTAATGCTGTTGCGCAACTGCTTCATGTAGAAACAAGACCATAACTTGGAAGAGTAAAGAAACCAAAACTTGGGAGTTTACACCCATCTGGGGCTGCTTTCCGAATCTCTAGGATATGAATACGCAGACTCCTGTGACCGGAGTTTATGTACAAAAGGTGATGCAAGGGCAAAGGGAGAGGCTGGGTGGGCTCACATGGGTATGCGAAACAAGTTACACCGAGTTTCTATATCCGACATGAGCTGGGTTGTTATTGAGGGGGCGAAGAACCCAACTTGAGGGCTGCTTCACAAGTTCATGTACTTTCTATTCACCTGCATGTCACGGGGCATTTAAATTGAATCACGTTCATGAAGTTGCACATCCTGGTACCATTTGTCAAGACATTGGGTCGGATCAGCTTATGTTAATTGTTGAATGTAAACAATTAAGTCCCTCAAGTTACCTAGAGTGATTTTGTTATTTTATGGTTGTTATCTTATGGGGAATCACATATGGTGGGGTCGCACTATCTTCTATTATGTATATTATGAATCGGAAAAACAAAATGGCATTCCTCATCCATTGGTAAGGGTGAGGTAGGCTGTGGGAAAGAAGAGTGATACTTTTTGTTCCATTTTGAGGAAAAACTCAAAAAGGTTTAGAATTTGAGTTGTCCTTATCGTGTTGTCAACTTTCATTCCCAGAATAACCATGAATACGATGATCCTACATGATTACCGTTTGAAACATTTTCTTGCATTCCTAAAACTTCAAGTGTCAATTCGCCAATACCCAAATGTGGTTCACGAAATGGAAATGCCGGCATTCTCATTTCTGCTAAACCTTCCAATTAGGTGAAAAACTATAATTAGATCTCATTAAAAAGAATGGAAAAGTTGACGTACCAAGCTACTTAAAACTTTCTTTAATAGAAATGCCTTAAAAAAAACAAATAAGAAATTTGGACGAAAATTACTACACGCCTATGTATGTTCTCATAATAACAAAGAACTTGACACAACACTTAAATGAATATGCTTCTCTATTTTAATTTTATGAATCTATATTTCGGTTCTTTCCATCTAATTAGTTTTGTAAGGTATATTAGTTAAAATATATGAAACTTATTGTTAAAAATAAGGATCTGATTACATAATCAATTGTTAGTGGTCATCTATGATCAATCTTATTAAACAAGAAAGTTTTTATTTTATACTTTTTATATTAAAATTAACCGCAATGACCATTAATAATTAACCAAAAAAATTTAAAAATAAAAAATTATTTGATATTTATGAAATTATGATTGATCAGATATATTATGATCCCAAATTTATATTGGATAAGATTTTGAATCGGAAGAATTTTATAATGAAATCTAATCTAATAGACTAGTTATGTGCTCAGCATTTACATCAACTATTTAAGATTCTGATTGATGCCTAACTGATGATAATTTCTCCTAAATCTAAAAGTTGTTAGTTGTTACAACTCTTAAGTAGGCCCACTATTCCTTCCCTACGTGAAATTGAAAGAAGAAAAGGAACGAAAATGGCAATTTGAGTAAAAGCAGTTCTTGAATCAATGCTCAACAACCCACTACGGGGATGGCAGCAATATACAGGCTAGTGTCCGCTGCTGAAAGAGCAGCGAACCACCCATCAAGAAACTGTTCGTGGGGTTCCTACTGAAAGAGAATTAAAGAAAAGAAAGGAACAAATAATTGGGAAGAGAAAAATATTTAATTACTCCCATGTGTCTTTGCTTCTCACGTTATGACAACTCTTACAGTTATAGCGAAATGTCATATTTATATACACGTGCCCTTGTCCTCCTAATAATTATTAACCCTGTAGTTGTTAGAAGTATATGGATGCCTAACCTTGGTGGTATGTACATTTATTGTCTAGTTATTGCTCTAAATGGAATGTGGAACTTGGTTAAGAGATTGAACATTACATCAATAGATTCAATGTTATATATTGTGGTTATTACTTACTACATTTATGAATAACAATTCGTATCAAAGTTACAAGCTCATTTGATTTTACGGCTTGTATTTAGATACAAACCCATTTTTTCAAACTTGTTTTTGGCATGAATAATCTCGAAATGATACATTGAAGGTGTAGAAACTGTTTTTGGTTATTGTTATTGGCTTTTAACTTTGTTTTGGGCAAATGAATCTCCTTTTTTGGTAGAGATTTTTGAAGCTTTTTGGTGGTTCTTTAATGGCTAAAATGAGTTAGAAGCTTTTGGCTTTTGGAGTATTTATGGTTGAAATGGGTATTGGAAATCTAAGATCATGAAAAATGGTAAAAAAAAACCCATACGACATTGTCTCAAACCCTAAAAAATAAAAAATGATTATTTATTGACAATAGTGAATGCTTATTTTTACCTATCGTAAAATTGAGCAAATGAAACTATTTGTGATGGGGAACTTTTAAATATTAATATATATTTAAATTTTGTGTTTTTCCTCTAAAATAACATTAAGATCCTTACAAGTAATTAACTGTCTTGTGGATAATTACTACTTAGTAGGATGTTTAATATGGTGAAGAAATTTTATTAAAATATTATGGACTACACAATTTTCTATCCTTTTGATAGTACATTGATTATTTGGTTGTAATATTTAATATATATTGTTCTCACCTGTGAATGAGTTCTATATTTTTTTAAGCAACTCTAGCATGAATGATATAATAAATTTTGAGAAAAAGAGCACAAATTGCATGATTCTCTTTTAACATGCATATCATGGTTATTGCTCTTGGTTCTCATTTAACTTTAAGCAATCCTAGAGTATCTATCATCTTGATGCTTAATAGAACGAATCACTAGTAATGGGTTAAATCTATCATAATGAATTTGACTATCATGCGAATGGACTTGGGCTTAAGAATTGATGCACCACCGAAACCCTCTGATGATGCTACTATGAAGGACAAGAAACGACTGAGAAGGTAAAAAAGTGGGAGTACTCCAACCGATGTTGCTTGATGATTATAAGGTATCATATGGCTGAATCCATTCGTGATAGTATTCTCGAGGCTAATAGTGCAAAGGATTTTCTTGCTGCCATTAAGAAGAAGTACAAGAAGTTCTTAAAGAATGAGAAGAATGATTACTCACACCATTTACGGTGGTGCAAGTGACTTTTGGGCTCACATAGATAAGCTCATGGGTTGTTACCATAAGCTTAAGACTATGGATATGGGCCTTGGTGAGGATTACATGGTATGGTTTGTAATGGAGACTTTTCCTTCCAAATTTGATTCGATCAAATCAAGCTATAATGCTCAAAAAGAGAAATGGACTGTTGAGCAGATGACTGTTACTCTTGCCAAAGAAGAGGATGACATGAAAAAAGGAAGGGCAAGAAGCATCTCTATAAGTCAAACCACAACAAATCTCCAAAGAGAAAGTTCACTTCTAATAGCTCAAGTGACCAAAAGCCTTTCAAAAAGAAATTTGTTAGTCCTAAAGGAAATGGATAAGTAGGTTTATCTTTTATTAGTCAGAAGAATAAATTTTTTAAAGGGAAATGTAACTTTTGTCAGAACTTTGGGCACAAGAAAGTTGATTGCTGAAAGCTCAAAGCTCAAATAAAAAAGAAAGGTAATTGTCTTATGATGGTTTGTTTAGAGTCCAATATTATTAATAAGCCCTCAAATACTTGATAGTTAGATACTGGAGCAATAATTCACGTTACAAATTCCTTGCAGAAACTGATAAGTCGAAGAAGGCCGACTAGCTTTAAGCAACATGTGTACATGGGAAACAATACCAAAGTAGAAGTTGAATTTTTGGGACAGTTAGACTACAGTTGAATACATGACATCTTTCTGAGTTACATGATGTCACTTATTTACCCTCTATCAGGAGGAATTTGATTTCTGTATCTATTTTGGATAGACTAGGTAATAGTCTTCTTTTTGGAACTGGAAACTGACTTTGTATCGTAACTCTCTTTTGGTGGGAAATGGAATTTTATGTGAAAAGTTATACAAACTTGAGTTGAATGATGTTGTTACTGTTGTTTCTTCCTCATCTCTTAATACTATTGTTGGTTTCAAATGTATAAGGTTGGATTTGAGATCTTTTATATTATGCCACAAACATTTTGGCCATATTTCTAAAGACAGAATGCAGAGGTTAGTAAAAGATGGTGTACATCAGGATCTTGATTTTTCAAATTTCACTACCTATGTTGATTGCATTAAACGAAAGTTGACCGCCAAGGTTAGAAAAATCAAAATAGATAGGTACATAGAATTGTTAAAGTTGATTCATATTAATATATGTGGACCATTTATTCCACCAACTATAAGAGGTTATAAATACTTCATCACTTTTATTATTGATTTTTCCAGGTATGGTCATGTGGAGCTCATTCATGAAAAATCTGAATCTTTGGATGCATTTAAAATTTTCAAGAAAAATGTTGATCTTTAAAAGGGGAAGAAAATCAAGGAATAAATTATGATAGAGGTGAAGAGTATTATGGGCATTATAATGAGAGTGGCAGGAATCCTAGGCCTTGTGCTAGATACTTGTAAGAATGTGGTATTGAAGCAAAATGCACAATACTAGGAATACCTCAGCAGAATGGAATTGCTTAAAGAAGAAACCACACACTTCTTGACATGTTACGATATATGTTGATTCATCCTAGTTTACTAGATTTTTTTGAGGTGAGGTATTAAAGATAACATCTTATATATTGAATTAAGTACCTAGCAAGTTAGGCCCAAAGACTCCATATGAGTTATGATTAAGTAAGAAATCTAAGCTTGTGCCATTTTCTTTTTTGGGGATGCAAAGAAGAAATAAGGCCCTATAATCCACAATCTAAAAAGTTTAATCTAAAAACTATCAGTGGATACTTTGTTGGCTACACAGCTGGATCAAGGGGTTCTAGATTCTATTGCTCATCTCACATGAGCAGTGTCATAGAATCAAATAGATCTGTCTATTTTGAAGATGAATTTGGTTTAAGTCAAGGGTTAAAAGAAATTGTATTCAGGGAAGAATGTACCTATAGCATCTGCTCCTATTGATGACCCTATGATTGAATAGATTCTAGTAGAATCTTATGATGAACTTCATAATCAAGCACAGGATGAAGACATTGATACTGGGGATGATAAAATTTTTGTGAGGAGATCGCAAAGAACATATCTACCATTCCTGATGACTATGTTATATATTTATAGGAATATGAGTTTAATTTGGGAGATACTATTGAACCTTTCAATTGTCAAGAAACCATGAATAGTCCTCAATCTATGTTGTGGATGAATGCAATGGAAGATGAGTTGAGCTGCTTATCATAAAATGGACTTTGGGAGTTGGTTAAACTACTTAAAGGTTGCAAACCCATTGGCTGCAAGTGGGTTTACAAAATCAAACATGAATTAAGTGGAAAAGTAGAAAGGTATAAGGCTAGACTTACGACTAGAGGTTATAGCCAAAGAGAAGGAATTGATTTCAAAGAAACCTTCTCACCATTTTCTACCAAAGATTCATTAAGAATCATCATGACTATAGTTAGTCATTTTGATTTGGAACTCAATCAAACGGATGTAAAGACCATATTCTTGAATGAAGATTTGTGTGAAGATGTTTATATGACTAAGCCAGTTAGTTTCAACATGATTGGTAAAGAATATATGGTTTGTAAGCTCAAGAAGTCTATCTATGGGTTAAAAAAAGCATCAAGGTAGTGGTATCTCAAGTTTGATAAGGTTATCACTAAATATGGCTTAAAGGAAAATGTAGTTGATCAATGTACATGCATGAAGGTCAGTGGGAGCAGTTTCATTTTTTTGGTATTGTATGTTGATGACATTCTACTTGTTTCTAATGATATTGATATATTATTTGAGACAAAAACAACTATTATTTAGCCATTTTGATATGAAGGATCTTGGTGAGGCCTCTTATGTACTTGGAATTTAGATTCTCCGAGATAGAGCTAATGGGATTCTTCAATTGTTTCAAAAGATTTACATTGATCAGATCTTGAAAATATTCAATATGCATTCTTGTTCTCTAAGAAAGGCACCAATAGTGAAGGGCAACAAATTCTTAAAGGCCCAGTGTCCACAAAATGATAAAGAGAGAGATGAAATGAAAGTTATGCCTTATTCGTCATTTATAGGCAATATGATGTATGCTCAAGTATGCACAAGCCCTGATATTGCTTTTGTTATAGACATGTTGGGAAAGTACTTAAGTGATCCTAGATGTAGCCATTAGAAAGCGACTAAGAAATTCATTAGGTATCTTTAAGATAGCAAGGATCATATATTGTCTTGTCGACGACCTGACACTCTTGATATAGTTAGCTTCAGTGATGTCGATTATCTAGGATGTTGGACTTCAAGCTATATCTATGATGGCTGGAGGAGCTATATTGCAGAAAAGTGTCAAACAGACACTTATAACATCCTTTATAATGGATGCAAAGTGGCGTGTTATGAGGCACCTTATCAAGCAATATGGCTATAGAATTTTATTTCAGCATTAGGTATTATAGACTTTATTTTGAGTCCATTAAAATTACATTGTGATATCTCCGCAACTGTAGCTTACTACAAGAACAATATAGGTACTTCTCGCTCAAAACCTATTGGTATAAAGTATTATTTTGTTAAAGAGAAGTTGTTGAATCCCTCATTATTGGTGAGTATACGCTTATAAATAGCATGTTAGCAGATCCATTTACAAAAGGCTTACCTATGTTTGTGTTTACTGAACATATCCCCCACATGGGATTGTTAGAAGCCTAGCTTGATAAGATTAGTGGGAGTTTACTATTTTATATTAAACATGTTAGTACTTTGTACAGATTGCTTATGACTTATAAATATGAAACATGCATAATGATATTTGCAGTCACTTCTTATTATTGACATATATATATTGATATATATATATATATATATATCATACATATATATAGTTTGACGAAATGACAGGTTCAAAAGGAGACAAATGCATAGTCTCAGTTGTTGTACTACATGCATGTTGTTTTAATGGTTATGTTGTTTTTTAATATCTCCAGGGCTAATCATAGGTAGTAAATATATCTTGTTTATATGATATTGCATATGATTTATGTGACTTCCTTTGGATGATGGAGATTGATATGGTGGTTTGATTATATTGTCCAAGTAGGAGAATGTTAGAAGTATATGGAATAATATAATCACAACATTAATTCTATATTCAAAACCGGTAATTGAATTGCCTAATGTATGTTAATAACCATAATAGGATGGTTAATAATTTACTAACTGCATTTGAGGCATATGGCAGTACCTTAATAATTATAGGTTGACCTATTAAACCAAATTCATCACAATTATGAAATGAAATAATTAGTCTCATCTACCCCTTAGGGTAGAACATATTATAAATATAACATATGGGTGAGAATGTGTTTGTGGTGTAAGTGTGTGGTGATAGTTGGAAAAGTTTGTCCACCATAAGCTCTCTCTTGCATATGCTTGTTGGTTATTGATAGGTTTGTGGTCTCTTGGATTGGAGAAGATTAATCAAGATGTTATGCCCAATCTTAGTCATATTTACATTTATTATCTAGTTATTACTCTAAATAGAATGTGGATCTTGGTTGAAAGATTGAACATTACATTAATGTATTTAGTTTTATATATTATGATTATTGCTCGCTGCATTTATGAATAATAGCCGTTGCGCTCCATTTGCGTTAAATAATAGCCTTTAGATAAGTTAAGACTTATGAGATTGTTCATCAAATTGTTCAAACAAAAGGAGAAGACAAAACCATCTCTTTTATCACTTTCAATCAAGGAATGCTTTACCTGGCCTACTGAAATTTACCATAGTAAGTTGCATGGGTAACTTTTGTTAAGAAACATGTTAATTAATTGTATAGAGAAATGGTATTAGTCAGTATATTATCTTCATTTTTTTCTAATAAATGTTCTTTTAGTATATTATATGTTTTCAAAAATTTAGTGTGTGGTACCAAAATGTTCTTTACTTCTTAAGTTTCTCTCTTTTTCATTTTTCCTTCTCTGTGGCAAAAGAGGAAACAAAGTTCAGAAAAGTTGAAAAAAGATACACAGGAACTTGAAAAGAGAAACAAAGAATAACATATTTGACAAGGCTCAAATAGGATATAGTAGCCAATAAAAAGAGGTGAAATAAATGGTAACAATATAGGAAAAAGTGTATCCTCTAAAAACAAAATCTTGCTTCATGACAAATAAGGAAATTATCAAATTTTTATGAAGAAAACTGTAGGAACATTTTTTTAAAAGACTCTTAACATATAATATAACTTTAAAAAAATAGGAAAAGAAATTCAATTTTTTAAATAAAAATAAAAATATTTCAATAAAATTTTGTGTGAGTGCATGTGTGTGTGTGTGTTTTATTTGCAACTGAACAACCCTTAATTTTATCTTTTATTAAACTATGACGTCGAATGTGCATTTTCATCTCGTGATCATTATATAACTTATCATCAACGAATTCTTAATACTAAATAATATCAAGATGTAATTTGAAGCACACATTGAGCAGGCATAAATTAGATGTAACAAATCTAACAACTTAGCTTAGTGAAAAAGACAATTCCTTAAAAAAAACATAATTATGTTGTTATTGAATATCATATGATCTTCTGCAAATTGCAATTCAATCTTTAACATTAGGCGCCATATATATTAGCAGTTAAGACTAGTCAGACAAAGATTAGGTGATGGAGCTTAGAGGTAGATAGGCAATGTTAATATCAAGAGTCAAAGCATGTCCAATATAATTAAGTGAGTTATAACCTCAAAATAGGGGAAAGGGATATCTATATATCTTAAAATGGTGGAGGCTGACCACTTGATAGACTTCATCAAAAGTTGCCCGTAACAAACCAAAGCATCATCATAGCCTCTATTTTCCCTTCCAAGATGTTTTGAAAGGTCATGATTTATCTTTCAACCCTTTGAATTAATAATGTCAATTTAGTGGACTTGGCTTAATTTATCAAAATAAAGAAAAAATTGGGTCATCAAAAAAATGTTCTTTATAAAAGAAATAATAAACAAACTTTCACAATCAAAAAGAAATCCAATTCTATTATTTCGATTTAGAGACATATATGACTTGAATAAAACTAAAAAAGAACAAGATTCGATAATCAAGAATCAGACAATTCATAAAATTTATGGCCAAATTCCATCTATGGAGTGGACAAATTATTCACTGACAGAAAAAAAAATGAAAGGTTTGGCCACTAAAACAAATACAATGCGAAATGAAATATAAAAAATTAGAAAAGAAAAGAAAATTGGATTTATAAACTCATAAATAAAAAGCAAAAATCAAAGTCAACCCTTTTAATTCTAGTAGTACAACAATGATTGCAAATAAGAAATTTGAGTATTTTATTGTTGACAACCCAAAAGGAAACTCAACGTACAAGGGAAAGTAATTTAAAACTTAAAGTCAAGTAAATGCTTAAAAAGTTCATAGGTAGCAAAAACTAAGAATGTAGGGAGAAATATGTTGACGTCATGTAAGTTCAAAATGTGTAGGTTAAGAAAATAGTGGAAATCAATTGAAAAAAATATGACTAAGTGGGCTAGAATTTGAATAGTTATAGGAAGTCTAGAATGTGAAAGTTAAGTAAATAGTAGCAGGTAGTTATTTAGCATGTAGGAAGTAAGCAATTATAGCTAAAACTACTTAATATTGAGATGATTATAAATTCACCTACACCTGGACAATAAAGGGAGGACACTCAATCACAATATTATAAAAAACAATAGAGAACAATTAGCCTACTTCAAAAACACATTGTTATTTTCTAGCTTTCTTTACATTACGAATTCATCTTTGTCATCTTCAATTCCTTTTTAAAGTTTGAGATTTCCTTTATTGCTATAATCAATTAATTTCGTTACTTTAGACCTTATTTCAACATATTTTAGCATTTTTGTAACTTAGAACTTCATTTTAAAAAATTTTCAAAGTCTACTTATATCATCCATAAGAATTTAGGTACAATTTCTGGAAGGATTTCTCCTTGGCATGCCTAATAGGACTAAGATGCTATATATAAGAAATGAAAAAGAAATTGTTATACCTCCAACCTTAAGGGAAGAAATCCTTACTGTAATATGAAATGAAAATTTTGTATCCCAGTTGATAAAGAATCTTAAGAAAGCCAAATTTTCCTGCAACTAACTCTTCTGCTATGAGAATCCAAAATGACAATAATGGAATGATATTGACCTCTCAAAATTCTAGAATTGAATTCCAATATGGCCTCTATAGCCAAAAAAATTAAAATATTGACAGAGATGGTTGACAAATTATTTATCATCTATTAAAAATAACTTGGCAAAATTCTCTTGCTTTAGAAAAGCAAATTTTTGAAACACTCGTGGCATTTAATGCTCTAAATACGATGAAAGTTGGCAAGTTTAATTGCCTTCCAACTGCTTATTCTATGGGTGAAAGATACATCCCTCTTCATAAGAGAGAGGATGTTCATATGGTGCCTATACATATTAATCATAGAAATAGGTAACAAGCGGTCATGCCTTAAATTCTAGGTAGGTAGGGATCTGATGTGAAGGTTGAAGCTAATGGACCATAATATAGTTTAGGAGGCAACGTTGAAATTATAAAAAAATCCTCTTATTCACTCTCCCCTCCTTGTCCTATGTAAATGAGATTACAATTCAATATGGAAGCTATAAGAGAAGCAATTTAGGAATTGTACAAACCTGATATAAGATAGCTTGTGTAATATCTGATTTTCGGAACATGATTAGGGTTAGAGCCCTAGATCAAGCATTGCATATACATGCATAACATTAGCATTCATACACGAATTATAATTTGTACTATTTATTAAGATAGCATATGCTATGAAAATTTTAAAATGACTATGATGTGAAATATTAATTGTTATGTCTTGAATTTTGGTTTGATTAAATTAGAATTAGTGATTTGGAATTAAATGTGATTAATTGAGATATTGATAAATTAATATGTACATTTGGAATAGGAAAGAAATGCCTAATGGTAGGATAAATTGATTTATAAAAAAAATTAGGGTGATTAAGCCTATAATTGAATCACATTTGACATAGATTAATGAGTGACCAATGAACTGGTAATTAATTGACGAATGGACCACTTAATGTGTGACAAATGGACCAACAATTAGGAGACATATGGACTGATTAATTGGTGACTAATGGCAGCATCTTAAGGAGACTAGTGGTAGCTTGTTAAGTAGAAAAATGGGAGGTTTTCCATAACATATGTCTTAGTTTAATGAAGACACCTAGAATGTGATGAAGAAAAGCTTCTGCTAGTTCCTTCATTCTCCTTCACCACCAAAATTGGTCTTACCTTTTCTCTGTAATTTGCTTAAACCTTAGCCAAATTATCACATGAAATTCACACCTTAATTCTTTATAAAATGGCCAAGAAATCAGTTGATTGATACCTTCATTTTGTTGCCCAAAAATCAACCTATTTCACTTAAAAATTGTGATTGATCTTACACGATTGGAGGTTTTGTTAAATATGAAGTTTTGAGCTAATTTGGAAGCCTAATAAGTAGCAATTGATCTTTATGGCATGTTAAATGGTATAAGAATGATGTTTGAATTGGAGTGAATGAATGAGATTTTGACGTTGAAGTGTGCTGGAAATGTATTGAATGAACTTGGATGTTTTTATACTTGTTCCCAGAGTATAAAAACCGTGGCATTTTAGATTGATTTATGGATAAGTTGTAGAATTTGATGCATAATGAAAGTAAGTTTATGCTAAAGAAAGATGTTAATGTCATATTCTTTAATTGAGAAAGATTTGGGACCATATGCATGATAAAGCAATTTAGTTTTTGGTTGATTTTGATGCATGAAAAACTATGATTTGGGAGTTGTCAATTGACTCAATTTGAGATAGAAATGAAGATGTTATTGATAAGGGATTGGAGTATGATTAAGGCTTAATAGAGTATAATTGATGAACTATAAAGAACATATTTTAACTTTGGTATAAAGATGTCAAAATTCGGAAAAAAAAGTGTAGGAAAAAGTGCAATCCATAATTATGGCACTCATCCTATGATTGTGGATAGATACAGTACCTTTTGTCACGATTGTGGGGACCCTATGATCATAGGAAGGGTTTTTACATGGTAATTTCTAATTTGTGCAATGGTTGAACCATATGAGGACAAGTCTCTCTAATGTGGTGTATTTGAACTTAATTAAGGCTTGAAATAAACTTAGATTGATGCTTGATAAGTTGATTAAAGTATCTGATAAGTAAGATGTTAATTGATGTTATACCTTAAGGAAAAGATTATTTGATATCAATGTGTCTAAGTTTGGATTGTAGGAGTGTTAAAGGAATGAAGATATTCATATGAATGCAAATGTATTCCAAAGGATATAAATATTGCATTAGGAATGAATGATTGAGAATTAGGAATTATGGGAATACTTATAATGCTAGAAAACAGTTAGTAAATGTACATTTAATGAATTAAGCATGATCAAGTGTACTTAAGGTAATATCCTAATTGCAAACTAGCTATGTACAAGTTATCATGTTTGAATGATTATGAATTATGAATAAGGAAAACATACCCGGAAAAGTCATTGAGCATCCATTGAACATGGCATATATATGTGCATAAGTGAATATGTATTTGTTTGATCACTTTAGTAATGTGTACAATGTATGTGTATTTAGACTTTCAAATTGAACGCCATCATCCTGACATTGCTGCAAACGTCTACTAAAGCATATTGTGTGTAACCTAGATGTTCTCACTAGGATTGATTATTCCTGTTTAACTCCTAGCTATTGAATTGTTAATAAACTGTATGTGAAATTACAGACATTAATAGTCCAAGGAATTTGATACTTGGAAATGTGTTAGAAGTGTTCTGTTTGCATATGAATTCTGAAAGATATCTATATACTCAACAAAAGTTGAATGCTGGACTAAGATTTGACATATTTTATGATTTGATGCATTACATTAATTGCATTATCAAATAAAGGTGTTGTGACCGAAGTGGCCAGTTTGAAAGAGCTTTAGGCGAAAAACTATATACGTAGAGCGTGGCTCCAGGATTAATGAGCCTAGTATCCATAATGGGTACAAGACAGTATCTATATCTAAATGAGCCTGATATCCACAAGGGATATGGAATAGTAAAAGGAATTTGGTTACAACAAAATAATAAATGTGAACTCTTATAGGCATCTGCATTTGTTCATATATGATTATGAATCCATTTCTGAAATTGTGATGATAAACTGATTTGCTGTGTTTGAGTATTTTTTGATAATGTGAATGATTGGCATATACATGATTTGAAAGAGTATATGAAATGTGTGACTTTCATGATGTATTATAGAGATAAGAAATGTTATGAATATGATTGGACGTGAGATATTTGTGTGTTTGCCATGAGTGAGCACATCAATGATGGTTCACTCACTTAGCTTGCAAAACTCATCAAAAATTACAACTTGGCTATTCAGGCATGAGAGGGGAGACATAATTTCTAAGACAGACTAGTACTGTTGATTTTGGACTAAAGAATGGCTCAAAGGTCGGTCAACTAATATCTGAGGAGTATTAGACTGTTTTTATGTAGTTTTCTTATGTTATGTAGAACTTTTGGATAAAAAGTTGTAAACTTTTAAATGTGTTGGTAATGTAAATAATTGTTTAAATGACTATAGTGTAAATCATGTTTTCAAATGAAATGAGGAGTTGAGTTTTTAAGTATTTTGTTATCCAGTATAATGCTATATAAGAGAACATGACTGGTCTAACATGCCATTTTCAAAGAATATGCACTTGAATGTCCTGTAGATGTTCAGGTATATACTCTAAAGTTGTGCGGTGTTACAATTTTTGGTATCAAAGCATGGTTTGGCATCTATAGGGGCATATAAGAGTATTTAGACATAATATAGTGAGAGACTTGTATGGTGATCACAATTATTTCTGTTGTAGGCTATCCGCTATAAGAGATCAAGTTAGAAAGTCAGCTGACATAGAGTCTATAGGAGCCAATAAGGAGTCTCATGTACCTGAGTTTGCATAAATGCCTCCGAGGGCTCCTGAGAGAAAGGAAAGGAGATATGTTAAGCTTAGAAAGCAGGGGGCTGTAGACTTTTACGAAAGTACAGACCCTGCTGGCAGAGGGATGGTTAGAGAGGACTAAAAGAGTATTTGATCAGATGGATTGTGAATCAGATGAAAATTTTGATTACATGATCTCATTGCTGCAAGGTCCAACATATTAGTGGTAGAAGATTGTACTAGGCAGTACCACCAGGACTTGCAGTTTAAAGTGGGAAGATTTTCTGAAGGTGTTTAAAGAGAATTATATGATGAAGATTTATCTAAACAAAAAGATACAAGAATTTCTAGATCTGAAGGAAGGCAGTCTCACAGTGGCAAAGTATAGGATAAGATTTAATGAACTAATGAGGTATGTAATTGCTTTGATTCCTACTGAAGAGGATAAGGGTAGGAGGTTTGAAGATGGATTGAACATAGAAATCATAATGAGGCTAGCCATTTCTAATTTGGGTAGTTTTATAGAACTATGAGTGGCCTCATTCAAATTTGAACAATTGTTGAAAGATGGTTAGCGAGAGTACAGACAGGAGCCTGGAATGAAGCGACAGGTTGAGTCTTAGGTTGATTCTGGAAGAAGCTTCAGTAAATGCTAGAACAGATCGTCTCGATTCCAGACTAGATTAAGACAATTAGAATTTAGACCTAGAGGTGGTTATGCTCAGGATGGCAGAGGTAGAGGACAAGTGTTAGGAGGGCAATCCCAACAAATGCCAAGCTGTGAACACTGTGGCAAGAAGGATGGTGGTCAGTGTTGGAGGTTATCGAGAGCTTGTTTTCGATGTGGCTCTGTTCATCATCAAATTAGAAATTGTCCCGGGAATTTAGGACCACATTATGGAATGAGCGAAGGAATAATGACTGAGACAACAGTCCAACAGAGTAGACCTACTAGATTAATAAAAAGAGGCAAAGGTAGAGGAAGAACATAATTAGCAGGGCCAAGTGTCAGGAGTGAGGTATAGAGTTACCAAACACAGTCTTAGGCCAGGATGTATGTCATCACCAGACAGGAGGCACAAAACTCCCCAGATGTGGTAGTAGGTGTGTTGAATGTTTTTAATTTTGAAGCATTTACATCGGTAGATCTAGGATCTACACATTCATTTATCACACATCATCTGACATCTATACTATATTGTGTGTGAGATATGTTGAATTTTGATTTAGAGATGAGCACTCTAGTAGATAGTACTATAGTGATTGGTGAAGTTTGTAAGGGTGTATGATTCGAGTTGATCAAGCAATGTTGGAAGTTAATTTGATTGTATTGTAGTTAATGGAAACAGATATTATTTTAGGCATGGATTGGCTCATTACTCACAGGGTTGTGATGAACTGTTATACTAAGGAGGTAGTTATTGAATCCCCTAATCAGCAGAGAGTAGTGTTTCGAGGAGTTAGTCAAAAAGTGCCAGCCAGAGTAATTTCATTCATAAATGCTTTAAGATTAATCCGAGGTGGATGTGAGGCTTCTCTGGCCCTCGAGTTGATACTTATAATGAACAAATCGTTTAGGATATTCCTATTGTTAAGGACTTCCTAGAAGTGTTTCCTGCAGAATTATCGGGTTTATCCTCAGAAAAGGAAGTGAAGTTTACCATTGACCTTATTCTAGTTACTGCTCCTATATCAATTCCTCCATATAGAATGACATTTGTAAAACTGAAGGAACTTAAGACCCACTTGTAGGAGTTGTTGGATAAGGTTTCATCAAGCCCAGTGTGTCACCTTAGGGAGCGCTAGTATTATTTGTGAAGAAAAAGGATAAAACTCAGAGATTATATATTGATTATAGACAGTTGAATCGGGTGATAGTAAAAAACAAGTATCCTTTATCAAGGAAAGATGATTTGCTTGATCAATTACAAGAAGCTCAGGTGTTCACAAAGTTAAATTTGAGATCAAGATATTATTAGTTAAAGGGTTGACAAATGCTCTGGTAGCTTTTATGGCTTTAATGAATAAGGTATTCCAACCTTATTTAGATCTTTTCGTGTTAATGAATAAGGTTGCATCTGTATTGAATTTTACAT
>JAOSBN010000002.1:22118112-22130221 GCA_027563595.1 Erythroxylum suave | reverse complement strand
CTACATCTAATCATATGATTAAAGGATCCAGTTATTTAAAATCCATTAATCCTTCTTTATGGCCTATTATATTTAAATACAATGATAGTGCCTCTCCTATTATTAAAGAAGGATTTGTTATCTTGTCGAAAAGTCTCATATTAAATATAGTATTAGTTTTTCCATCACTTGAATATAACCTTTTCATTATTTAGAAAATTTACCTCAACTTTTACTTAGGACATTCTAACTTGGAAGATTCTTAGTTATGGTATTAAACAAGGTAAACTATATTTCTTGGAATTAAAAATATGAAGGACAAAATTTAATCATGTATATAAAACTAGTAATGAAGAGAAATCTTGGACAACTATTTGGTTATATTAATAATGGTTAGGGCATCTTTCTTTAGGACATATTAGAAAATTATAACCATACCTTCTCTTAGATTTAAATGATTCAAATTTCATTAAAATATTTGTGAATTGGTTAAAAGCCAACATATTTCTTATTTACTAAGTTTGAATAAAAGTTTAGAACATTTTTAGTTATTTATTATAACGTACAAGGACATGTAAAATTTCCATCTATTTCTAAATTTCATTTTTTTATCACATTTATCATTTTAAAAGCTCCATAGACACTCAGTATCAGAAACAAAATCTTGCTTGGAAAACTAATATTGTCACAGAGTTCATGGATACGTACTTTGTTAAACTTCTAAACCAATATAGGACTCAACATTAGACTTTTTATACCTATACTCTGTAAAAAAAATGGCTTGGTAGAAAGGAAGGATTGAAAAATACTAAAGGCAGTTTATGCCTCTCTCTTTAGTATAAATAACTAGTATAAAATCTTATGTATATCTTATAAATATAACACCATTCTAAGTGACAGATCTTCAAACACCTTAACAAAAGATGCAATCCTTATTTTCAATTCCTCACTTTCAAATCTTAATGTTGAGGTTTTTAGTTGTACAATGTATGCTTACATTCCTAGGGCTTTATACTTGATCCATGTGCAAATCCATGTGTTTTGCTGGATAATTAGATTTTAGAAAGGGTATTAGTGTTATTATCCCCAAAATCAAAAGTTAAATTATGACTTTAGGCTTTTTTTTTATGAGTCAAAACCTAATTGTTTAGAGGGAGCTTTAATACATTCCCTTTAGGGAGAGAATTCTAGTGAAAGAAATGTGTCAAAAGAATATAATTAATGAGTTTTTGGAGCTAGAAGAAGTGAATGAAAGGCTTGGTGGAAATTGTTAACAAAATTATAATAGCATTCATGTGGTTTTAATTCATTCTAAAAATACAAAATTTCCTATATTGACTCCATCAATTGAAGAATCAAATCATAATTTCAATCCTTAGGTATTGTAAAAACCTATATTTAATTGTTAAAGAGATATAAATGCTACACTTTGATTAATCTTTTGCTCCCCTAAAAATTTATCTCTAGGATATCCACAAAGGTTAAATAAGGGTATCCTAATTAACAATATGAACATGTCCTTAAAGACAATGCTAAGTACCTAATCGATGGTTTTGTCTCTAGTAATAGATTCTTTATATCATATTCACTTACTATTAATTAATTATCTAATGTATATATTCCTACTAGTGTGTAGGAATCTTTGGAAGATTCAAAATAAATAATGCAATAAACAAAGAGATGGAGGCCTAGAAAAACACTTTACATGGGAACTTGTTTCATTACCTAAAGGAAAGAAATAAATTAAATGTAAATTGGTTTTTATGGTAAAATTTAGAGAAAAAGGAATTCTTGCTAGGTATAAAACAAGGTTGGTTGTGAAGGAGTACACATAAAGATATAGAGTTGATTACCAAGATACTCCTACATCGTTAACTAAGCTTTACATAATTGACATTCTGATATCTATAGTTGTAAATTATAAATAGCCTTCGCAGCAATTAGATGTTAAAAATCATATTTTTGAACAAGGATTTAGAGGAGGGAGTGTACATGGAACTACCATCTAGTGTGAAATATAGTTCTTTGAGTTAAAATGAACTTTGTAAATTGAAGAAATCATTGTATAAGCTTAAACAGGCGTAGAAATCTTGGTTTTGGCGATTCTATTCTAACATGAAGGAATTGGTTATAAGCAAAATAGTTTAGATCATACTTTTTTTATAAACATAAGGAACAAAAGATGATTGTATATGTTAATGACATGGTTTTGATAGGAGACGATACATATAAAATGAAGTTGTTATGAGACTATTTGTTTATTGAGTTTTAAATGAAATTTAGCATAACTTAAATATTTCTTAAGAATTGAAATTCCAATATGAGATTGAGGGATTTTTCTTTCACAAAGGAAGAATATGCAAGATCTTTTCACGGAAAATGGTATGATTGCTTATAAACTAATAGTAATGCTTATAAAAATGAATCACAAGCTTTGAAATTTTCCAAATCAAGTTCTAACAAACATTAGTTTCTACCAATGATTGGTTGAAATATTAATTTATTTACGACATATAAGGCCAAATATAGCCTATATTGTGAAATTTGTAATTCAGTTTATGCTTATGTTGAGTGAAGCATAAGTGAATGTAGTACATCGAATCTTAAGATATCTAAAAAATGTCATGGGAAAAGGTTTATTATTCTTTAAAAAATAATGTTTCTAACTTTGAGGGATAGAAGGATATTGAAGGGCAAGGGGTTAGACAATCAGAAAATGAATTTCTAGTTACATCCTTTTTTCAGAGTTAATCTCATTAATTAAGAAAAACAAGAAGAAAAAGGTTATTGCACTTTCTAGCACAAAGAGTTTATTTATGAGGTATAGACCTTGGCATATGTGAACTATTATGGACCAAAAGTGTTTTAAAAGATTTGGGAAACGGATATGAAAATTAAGGTAGCTATTGAGATTGTACAAAATCTTAGACAACATGATTGTAACAAAGACATTGAAGTTAATCATCACTTATTAAGGAGAAATTAGATCAAAAGAAAATACAGTTCACATTTTTTTGTGCAAAAATTCAGTTAACTAATATTCTCATAAAAGAAATTTTAGGAAAGGCATTAGATGACATAATTTTCAAGTTACATATCATGGATAATTTACAAGTTATGCATTATAAATATTTATGCTTTAACTTAAGGGAGAGTGTTGACATAAGTTATCCAAAAGTTGATTTAGGAATTGAGTTCCTAATTATTGAGACGTGATTGTACCTACAAATTTGCTATATTGGAGTAAAAGAAGAATAAAATAAAAAGTTATTATTTACTGGTCAACATAAGCATGGTCGTCAAAGAAGAATAAGGTATGCATAACTCTCCTAATTAAATGCATCATTAAGTATAATCTTAAATTTTATCTAAGAAAAACATCCATTAAACCTCACAAAGACCATCTTGTATGGCCCTCGATAAAAGAAAATATATGAAACATTATCCTTTTGATAAAAATTACTAGAAATGAAGATTATATAAACTTTAAAAAGGGATTCATTGGATTATTTTAGAAATGAAAATTAGTCTAATTCTTATTTCATAGGCTTGCAATGACAGGATAAGGGAGTATAAAAGAGAAAGATCACACTTGCGATACTGATGGTATAGACAAACACCCTTCAATATGTTGATGTGTTTACCGGTCTGAGACAAAGAGATTCTTAGTATTTACAAGCCTACAGAAGGCCAATGAGAGTTGGCTAGAGAACTTTATGTGAAGTTATAATTATTTTATACTACAATTGAATTGTTTTAGAGAACAAAATATCTAACTTTGCACGATGTCTTTAGCACTATATATGAGATAAGGAAAGGTTTATCTAATTGGATGTTTGATTCCATTAATTTTATTCAAGTTATGGCATAGTAAATAATGGAGAAGTTAAATTCTTATTGATATAATGGTTGGACATATTGTTACAGTCTTATATCTGCTGGACCCTAGGTACAAGATAGAGGGAGTTAATTTTATATATAATATGCTATATGGTGATCAAGCTCAAGAGCATATATATGTCATCAAACAATTATGGTATAATTCTTTTAATGATTATTAACTCAGAACGGACAGAAATCAGGATTGAGATCGCATTAGTTCAGGTAATTTAACTATAACTTCAGTTTTGGGTTCGGGCTTATCTTCTAAGAGCAGTTTCTTACTTTTACTTACAAAATTTATGAAAGCAAAATGATACAATATGATAAAATCAAATAAATATTTGACAGAAGATTATGTGGTCAAAGTTGAGGGCGTGCAGTTCGATGCATTATTATGGTGGAAGAGTGGTAGAAATAAATTTTCTATTATGTAAGCAATTGCATGGGACCTATTAACAATTCTATCATCTACTATTGCTTCAGAGTCTATTTTGGACTCTGCTGGTGCGGTTATTAGCCCTCGTTATGCTTGACTTCATCCTTGTACTATGGAAGGATTATTGGTCCTTGTAAAGTTGGTTAGATGATGAAGATACTAAGGATAAACTCTTTTCTTTTTGATATATCAATTTCGTCTATTTTTCTACTCATTAATAAAATGTACATTATTTTGCTAAAATATTTAATGATGAAGGTATATTAAATTATTTATTAATTTTTACCATGTACATAATCTTCCATTAATTTTAATATTACATTACTAAATATAATGCTTCTACATATAAAAGAAGTTATGCAAACTATTGATGATCCTAACTATAACAATTAGTTGGTCCCTGTAGTTTCCATTCTCTCTAGTCTCTAACCTCAACTATCAGTCTCTTAAAGCTCCAAACTCCTAGTCCAAAATATTATTTCATGATTTTATCTTGAATTTGTGTAAATTGTATCGTTTAAAAAATTTGGATAATCATTTTTGTAAATTATGTCATCAAATAATAAATTTGTTATTATCATCAATTAATTGAATTGATCATTTTAATTATAACCTCTTTTTTCAATTCCTATGAACATATCCTCCTTTATTAATTTATTTGGTTTCATCTTATTTATTTCATCAGTATATTTACATTTTACACATTAATTCATTATAAAATATCAATTTTTATTATTCAACTGAAATTTGTAACTTAAATTAATTGAATCGATCTCTCTAATTATATTTTTTCTTTCATTTCCTATAAACATATACTTTTTTATTAATGAGTTTCCTCTTATTTAATTAGTCAGTATGTGTACATTTTATATATTCATTCATTATAAAATCTCAATTTTTATTAATTAATTAAAATTCATAACTTAAAATAATTGAATTGATCATTTTAGTCATAATATTTTTCCTTCATTTCCTATAATCCTATCATCCTTTGTTAATAAATTTGATTTAATCTTATTTATTTCATCAATATATGTACATTTTATATACTCATTCATTATAAAATCTAAATTTTTATTAATCAATTGATTTGTAACTTTAATTAATTGAATCAGTCACTTTAATTATAATCTGTTTCTTTCATTTCCTATAATCTTATCTTATGTTATTAATGAATTTGGTTTCATCTTATTCTTTTGATCAAAATACGTATGTTTTATATATTCATTCATTACAAAGCGATATTCGTAACTTCAATTAATTAAATTAATCACTTTAATTATAATTTTTTGTTCATTTACTATAATCATATCCTCTTTCATTAATGGATTTAGTTTCATCTTATTCATTTGATCAATATAGGTACGTTTATATATTCACTCATTTTAAAATCTCAATTTATTAATCAATTAAAATTTGTAACTTCAATTAATTAAATTGATCACTTTAATTATAATCTTTTTCTTTCATTTCCTATAATCATATTCTCCTTCATTAATGAATTTGATTTCATCTTATTTATTTCATCAATATATGTACATTTTATATGCTCATTCAATATAAAATATTAATTTTATTAATAAATTGAAAATTGTAACTTCAATTAATTGAAGTAATTACTTTAATTATAATCTTTTTCTTTCAGCTCTTAAAATTATATCCTCTTTCATTAGTGAATTTAGTTTCATCTTATTCTTTTGATGAATATATGTATATTTTATATATCTAGTCTTTATAAAATCTCAATTTTTATTATTCAATTGAAATTTGTAATTTTAATTAATTAAACTGATCACTTTAATTATAATCTTTTCTTTCGTTTTGTATAATCACATCTTTCTTTGTTAATGAATTTGGTTTCATTTTATTCATGTGATTAATATATGTATGTTTTATATATATATTCATTATAAAATCTCAATTTTTATTAATTAATTAAAAATTTTAACTTTAATTATTGAATTGATAACTTTAATTATAGTCTTTTTCTTTCATCTCCTATAAGCATATCCTCCTTCTTTAATGAATTTAGTTTCACTTTATTCATATGATCAATATATGTACATGTTATACATTCATTCACTATAAAATCTCAATTTTATTAATCAATTAAAACAACTTCAATTAATTGAATTCATCACTTTAATTATAATTTTTTCCTTTTATTTCATATAACCATATTATCCTTCATTAATGAATTTTATTTCATCTTTTATATATATATATATGTTTTATATATTCATTCATTCTAAAATTTCAATTTTATTAATCAATTAAAACTCATAACTTTAATTAATTGAATTGATAACTTTAATTATAATATTTTTCTTTCATTGCTTATATTTCTATCATCCTTCATTAATAAATTAATCAATAGAAATTTATTACTTTACTTAATTTTATTGATCACTTTAAATTTTTAATTAAATATATTTCTATTAAAATTGAAAAAATAAAAATAAAAGAAAGTTTAGCACCTGACCTATATGCCCTAGTTTTGCCTTGGGCTACCCAATACCCAATTGGGACTATATCTAGAGACTTGATAGAGTTTTATGTTGGGATTTTCTCAACCCACTACTATCCCTAAAATTCATTCATCATGCTTGAAAAGACATAAAACCTATCATAATAGCTATACAACTTTTGTTAAAAATCCATCAAAAGCATTGAGAGTTAATAGCACAACTCTCTAAAATTCAATGACAAAAAACTTTCCCAGGAATTAACCAGCAGATCAATACGAGAATAAAAACTTCATAATGAAATAAACACTAAGATTTACCTGAAAAACCCTCCAGTGTGGGAGAAAACCACAAGTTAAACTGAAAAGTAGATTCACAAAGTTAAAAAAATTTACAAAAGTTAATCCCGAGCAAAAACCCTTGCTCAAAATAGTATCTCACCCCCCAACTACAAGTTATTTCACCAAGTCTCAGGATTGAAACCAAGTTGATATATCAATCAATAAACACTCAAACCAACACCGAAAATAATAAAAAAGCTTGAGAATACTTTTCTACTTGCTTTCATTATGATTTTCTTTACTTTTTGATATTTTTGGCTACTTTCTCATTAAACCTACACCTTTTTCTCTTTTATATTCTGAAATAGGTTTTCTTTCAACACTGCAAATGGTCACATACATGAATGTGTCTCTTCCAACTTTGACTAAATCGCAGATGTACACAATTACACAGAGTTACATGGTCATCACATACGATCGTATAGACGACTGTGATTGTCATTACCCTTTCACATCCTTTTGCATACATTTTTAAAGACTTACACGATTGACCACACGGTCGTGTGAGTAAAGTACATGAGTTTATAACACCCTACGTGAACATTTCTACCTTAAAAAATTTGATCTAACCGTCATCCATCTTGTCTTCACTCATTAATCATTCCTATGAACCATAAAAGTGTATATGAACCAACACCATTCATGTTCGTATAAATCTTCTTCAATATAAATTATTGCTCCTCAATTATAGACCTTAACCAATGATATCTGATATCTAATATCTGATATCTGATATCTATGTACTTTATGAGATGAAGAAAAATAGTATTTTTGCTATTTTTGCTTAAGTTAATAACACTTTAACTATTACAAAATACTACATAATCTTCTTGCTTCATATCCAAATCTTAAAGGAACCTCTTCAACCAATCTCCTTATTAGCTTCCATTATAGCTACATACTCTGCTTCAGTCATAGATAAAGCCACACACTTTTGTAGCTTGGATTTCCATAAAATGACTCCCCTTGTAAACTTAAACATAAAACCTGAAGTGGATTTTCTTCTATCAAGGTCTCTATCCATATTTGCATTCTTGTAACTTTTTAGAATTAGTTCACCATCACCAAAGCACAAACTCCACTTAGAGTTACCTCTTGAGTATCTCAAAATCCATTTCAATGCTTCCCAGTGAACCTTCCCTGAATTAGACAACTATCTGCTTACCAACCCAATAGGCTATACAATATCTGGCCCTATACATACCATTTTATACATTAGAGACCTCATTGCAGACGAGTATGGGACAAAAGAAATTTTTTTCCCTTTTCTATTGAATGATATGCAAATTTACTCAACTTAAATTAAGGTGCTAGTGGCATGCTAGCTAGCTTGGCATGTTTCATATTGAACCTTATAACATCCGCTCAAATATCTTTCTTGCGACAACCACAATTTTGGACGCTTCTTATCCCTAGTTATTTTAATGACTAAAATCTACTTGTCAGGACTCAAATCTTTCAAATCAAAAGATTTAGACAAATCCTCCTTCAAATTTTAGATTGTTTCAACATTTTAACCCACAATTAACATGTCATCAATATATAAAAGAAGAATGGTTATCATCAGTGAACTTCTTGAAATACACACAAGAATAGGTATAAGTTCGTTGTAAACATAACCCATAATAAAAGACTTGAACTTTTGATACCATTGCCTTAGAGCTTGTTTTAACACATATAAACTTTTCTTTAACTTACAAACTAGATTCTCTTTGCTTTAGCTTCAAAACCTTATGGTTGTACCATTTTATCTCCATTTCCAAATCTCCATGCAAGTTGTTTTAACATCCAACTACTTGAGTTCAAGATCCAAACTAGCAGTTAAACTCAATTATGTTCAAATTGAGGTCACCTTAACCACTGGTGAGAAGATTTAATCAAAATCTATACCCTTCTTTTAACTAAACCCTTTCACCACTAGCCTTACCTTATTCTTCACCAATTTCTCACATCTTTCTTTATCTTAAATACCTATTGATTCTTCAATGCTTGTTTGCTTTTTGGAAGCTTCACAAACTCATATATATCATTCTGTAGCAAAGATTTCATCTCATCCTGCATAGCTATGAGTCAGAGATCTTTGTCTTCATAAGATGCAACCTTTTACACATTCTCAACCTCCCCCTCAATAGTAACTAACAGATATCCTATACTCGGATATCTTATATAATGCCTTTTCTCCCTTGTTAAACTTCATAGATGTATATCATTAACTATTGGATCTAATTGTTCCTCCTGTTCATTATCTTTAATAAATTTATCTTTAATATTGTCTAGGTGTGGTTTGTATAGTTCATTATTATTAGGTTGCACCTAATCACTATCAATGTATTTGGTCACACTCTTCATCTCCTTCACCTGTAGACTACTTAGTAGTGATAAAAATTATAGAAGAATTAATCATACCATAAGATAAGCTATTATGTGTAACCTTATCTTATCTCAAAAGATCTACACTTCTCTCGTGATCCTAAAATACCACATCTCTTCTCCTAACCACTTTATGTTTCTTGGGGTTATGGATTCGAAAGTCAAACTGATCATCATCATCATAACTAATGAAGATATAAGGTATCGGCTTTAAGTCAAGCTTTTATTTTTAAACCTTAGATATATGTTTTAATACTTTGCCGCCAAATACTCTCAGAAGATGGTACTGGGATCTTTACCTGTCTATGCTCTCTCTCAAGAATCTCAAAATTCAAAGGAACTGAGGGTGCTCAGTTTATTAAGTAGACTACAATTTTGACAGTTTCATCCCAAAATGTCTTTGACAACTTAGACATTTTGAGCATGCAATAAACGTTCTCTATAATTGGTTTGTCATCCTCTCAGAAGCACCATTACACTGTGGAGTACCAAGTTTGATCTTCTTATGTATAATGTCATACAATGTACAGTAATATGCAAACACCTTGGAAGCATATTCACCTCTAATATTTGTTTATAGACACTTTAGCTTCCTGTAAACTTCCCTTTTAAACATGGCATGAAACTTCTAAAAAGTTTTAAAATTTTGACTCTTTGCTTTCAACATATATACCTAAGTCTTCCTTAAAGTGTTATCAATAAATGTAACAAAATATCTGTTACCTCCTAGTGACTCCTCCTCAATTAGAAATTAAAAACCTGAATGCACCAACTTTAATTTTTTTCATCTTCTTTTTAAATCTTCTCTTGAAGAAGACTTTATGCTACTTTCCTACCAAATAATGATCACAAGGATTAAGTAATAGGATGTTCTTAACTGGGATAAAGGATTTGCCAGCCTACAACTTTATTCTCATCTCACTCATATGCCTCAATCGTTCATGTCACAAATTTAGAGAAGTTTCCTCTTCAATTGTATATATTTCACCATACACCTTTAAGAATATCTTGTACAATTTGCAACACAACTCTCTCTAAGCAACAATCATTGATCCCTTAGATGATTTCCACTTCTTATCCTTGAAATTATTTTGGAACCTTTCTTGATCTAACACATTTGCTAATAATAAATTTAGTAGTAAACTAGGGATGTGTTGGACATCTCTTAAGGTCAGCAAGCATCTGACATCTTTATAAATTGGAATATCACCTATATTGACAATCTTGGCAAAATTTTGATTTCTCAACTTTACACTCCCAAAGTCTCCACTCCTGCAGTTTGAGGAATACTCTCCCTTTGGAACATAATGATACGAAGCTTCCATGTCAATTAGCAACTCAAAATCCAAATCACTAGCATAGATACATTCACTTATCACACAAACTATGGACACCTCGTTGTTTGTGTTTATAGTAGTTGCAGTTTTATTCTTATCATTTATATTATTCTGAAGAACTTTTTTTTTCTGATCTCTCTTCCACTTGTAGCAAAGCCTCTTAATATGTCCAGACTTGTCGCAATAATGATGTGTCTTCACCTTTTTGTCACCTCTAGACTTGATTGGTTCTTAGACTTGTCACACCCTTTGAGCTTTATTCTTGCTCCTTCCCCCACTTTCTGCCTCAAAAGCCTACATATTGACAACTCCCGTCTCTTTTTTTATTTTTTGATTTCTTCATTGAAAATATTCTCTTTGATTACATCTGAAGAAAGCACACCTTCAAGAGCTGAATTGTTAATGGTCACCACCAATGTTTCCCAACTATCTGGTAGTGAACTTAACAAGAATATGACCTAAAGCTCTTCATTAAGAATGATCTTCATTGTAATAACCTATTAATTATATCCTCGAAATCACATAGAAGCTCTAACACAAATTTTTCGGCTTTCAACTTCAAGTTTATAAGCTTTTTAATTAGATAGACCTTTTTAAGGGCAATCTTGCTTTTATGGACCTTCTAGCTTTTTTTACAACTTAAAAGAACTCATTTTGAGACACTTGGTTAAATATAATGATATCAACAAATCGTGCCTAGATTTTTTAACTTCATTTTCTATTCTTTGTCTAACTTCTTAGGTTTTGAAGGAATATCATCCTTCACATCTTTATCCACATCAATAAGATTGAAAAGATCCTTACAGTATAAAAGATCCTTTATTTGGGACCTCCAAATGAAGTAATTTCTTGACGTCAATTTGACCATAAAGCTATTTCTACCTTCCATCATGATAGCTCTAAAATCACTTGTTAAAAGTTAATAGCATAACTCTTTAAAAGTCAACCAAAAATCAACAACAGAAAACACTATCAAGAATTAACCAGTAGATCATTATGAGAATAAAAACTTAGTAATGAAATAAACACTAAGATTTATATGGAAAATGGTCCAATGTAAAGGGAAAACTATAGGCCAAACTAACAAGCAAACTAACTAAACTCAAATAAAAATTTACAAAGTTTAATCTAGAATAATTGACCCTTGCTCGAAATATTATGTTACACAAAATCTAAAAGTTGTCTCACGAGGTTTTAGGATTGAAAACAAGTTGATATATCAATTAACAAACTCTAAAACCAACTCCGAAAAACAATAGAAAAGAATGAGGATACTTTTTCTATTTTCTTTCACTATGT
>JAOSBN010000002.1:22076578-22094288 GCA_027563595.1 Erythroxylum suave | reverse complement strand
TGCAGAAGAATACAACTCTCTGAAAAAGCACTAACTGATGTATGCCAGCTGTTCAAATTTAACCTCTTTTCATCAACTATGGCGCTTATTTGAAGTATAATTTTTAACTAATCTAAATTCGAACTTCTAACGAAGAACGAAGACATAACTAGTATACATTCTTGCTCCATCACCAACTTCAATATTTCTGGCTGTATGTTAATTCTTGAACAACACAAACCAAGACCAAAATCGCGACCAGAGCAAGCACTCATGAAATTTACAGGGGGAAGATCTTGAATTTGAGACTTTCTATACCAAAAATAATCTCAAAAAAATTACCAAGGACACGAACTATCTCAGCGGTACTGCCACCATCATCAGAAACGGGGAGAATATGAGCAACACGAGTTGTCAGTCTTTTGAGCTCTTCCACGACACCATTGAACGCAGTCCCACCTGCAAGGAAAAATGAAAACAACCTTTATGTACACACTTGCCCACTTCAGAATCTGGATGAAAGTCGCTATCTTTGAAGAAAAAAATGAAGAGCATAGATAGAGACCTGAGAATACGAGAAGCGAGGGCTGATTGGCGCTTGAAGAGGAAGAGCAGTGGCATTGAAGCGAAGCTGACGCAGAAGCCATAGGCAATAAAAGAGAAGATTTTGAGTTGTTGGGCTGTGAGTGTAATGAAAAGTTGGAGAAGGTGAAGGGAAGGTAGGGAACGAGAAAAGGAGAATGTCGGAGAAGAGGAGGACTACCGTTGCTTATGGTGGGACCCAGCAAACTCTCCGCCATGTTCCCGTTATTTCTTCCCGGACCACCACCACCACCACTCATCCGTTCTTTATCAACGATATCATTTTCGTTTCTATATTCCTTTTTTTCTCTTAGTGAAAAATAAGTTTTAGCTGTTTCTCCCTGACCTTAATCACTTCTTTTGTATTTATACGAAGCTCTCAAATATTATACAGATGTTTAAGGTGATTGTCAATGAATTTTTTCACCGTGGAAGAAAAGTCAATTAATTGAAAATACATGTAAAATGAGTTTAAGTTAGTTACAAGGTACCTGTTTTTCCGGAGACTTGATCATCTGGCCCGTTAAGCCTATACCTACCATGTCTCAGGTGATCTTGGGCATCCATTTATGTGGGAGGATTTGAAACTGTTTCTCGTCGTACCTCAAATGGCAGCTATTCTTTGAATTCATGAGGTACATAATCGCGAGGAAATAGGTTATAAAACGAGACATTTGACATTAAGTTAGAATGTCTTGCCTTTCAAGAAAGGTTGTCTCTTTTCCTTTGTATTAGGATCTCTTGCTCCCTAATTAGCAATGGATATGTTTTCTTCTTGAAACAAATTGAGAGAGAAAAAATTATAATACACAAGCTAAGTTGGTTAGGACTCTGATGAAGCTAGTTCGTGTATAAAACTGATCAAGGTAATAAACTCCAAATATAAGAAAAATATAAAATAAGTACTCGAACCAAATCAATGTTATAGCCTAACTTTACATTACAATGACCAATCAAACAAGAATTAGATGCAATGTATTTCCTCAACCCTGAAGGTGCCTTGTTTCTCCTCTAGCTAATATCCAATAGCATCTAATAAAAGTAAGATATTGTCTTATTTTGTATAAATGACATGACAAAGTAGCCACAATTATCTTACGCTATTTTACTGTATATGATTTCCCAGTCAAGTTCAAAGCCTTAATCTCAATTGGCTCAATGGTGGATGAGGATTATTATGGCGATGTTGTTACCCTTCTTTTTCTAAAGAAAACCTTCTTAACCTTTTTCCGGAAAGAGGAAAAAAGGAGATATCATCTCTAAAATCATATTAGTTCATTATAATGACGAGATAAATTTAATAGTAATGGTAGGTGCTTCATGACAATTTTCACGATTTGCTACAATATCTAGCCAATCCACAGAGGCTGAGAGAGTGGTACCTTTAAATGTTGGCTTCTTTGTATCTTAGAAATGGCTAGAAAAATGTTAAGATATAACTTTCATCAAGCTTACCTATGTTAGATGATTCTGCACTAGTCCATTCATTGCGAAGGTTTTTGGGCTTTTCTTCAAGATTATTAGAAAGAAAAAATGTCTAGGACGATTGCAATTTTCTTCCTTCAATCATTAAAAAGATAGAGAAGACAATACAATGGTTAGCATACAGGAGAATAAGTTTTCAGGTAGGAGAACCATTATGAAGGAAAAAGAAAAAATCTTCCTACTATATGCTACCAAAGATACAAAAATAAATTACATTATATAAATAACATTCTATGAAGAGAAAAAGAGCCTTGGGAATACACTAATAATCACCGCTAAAAATCACGCACACAAGTTTCAGTACAGTATGTAGCCCAAAGGACAAACTTTTAGTGCAACTAATGCACAAATCATATAGAGGAAGAAACATAAGAAAGAAGCAGTAAGAGGACAAGAATTATGAAACACACATTGACAACTTCAACTGAGGAATGACTACAAACTTATTAAAAAATTGCAAGCCTTGACTTGATGGCAATGAGCTTTGTTAGCAGAATATGTGCAAGGCCTATCTAAAATTGCAAAAGAGTTACTGCAAAGTAGATCATCAAAGGTCGATGTTTTACTCGTGTGGGTCAAGTTGCATGGCTTATTATTGCAAGAAGACTGTCACATTCACCCTATTTTTCATGTTTCTCGATTACAATGTTACTTATTGGATCAGTCCCAAGTTAGTTTGCAGTTTCCTTATAATAAGTTTAAAAACAAGATGTTTTGTTTTATTGTTGTTTGTGTTACTGGCATAGACATACTGTACAGGGATATATAGAGAAGATAATGTAACTTCTCTAACCGCCATAACTATCGAGCCTTATCCACATAATAATAATAAATAGAATTATTTATTATCTCTAATATGCCCCCACAAGATGAAGTTGCGAGAGGTGACATCCATCTTGGCTCTGAATTGGTCATGTTTGTGTCGAGAGAGAGGCTTCATCAGAATGTCAGCAGGTTGACAATTTGCGGAGATATGAAAAATTCACAGATCAATGTGTTGTACTCTTTCACAAACACAATGATGGTCGATGGGCATCATGTTTTGTTAAAAGATCATTATACGAGAATTGATCATCTAAGAAAATGACATGACGTGAAGTATAAATTTTGTTGATTTTTGGATAAAGACAATGATAAGCAAACTGGGAAAGTGAGTAGCCTAGAAAAATACATAGGGTGAACCGTTGTTGTAGTTTGTTGGTGGTGTAAGGATGTTGCCAAGGGAAGTATAAGCTTCCTAAGGAATGAAGATGGTTGTAGGTGTTGGCATTTTAAGAGTAGGTGTTGGCATACAGTTTATAAGGTATATCGGGATTCGAACGACATATGACCAAAAAGATGAAGGTAAGTGACTTTGGTTGATTAAAGCCCCTGCAAATTCAATAATGTGACGGTGTCATCGTTCGGATATGCCGTTAAGCTCAGATGTATGTGGTGGAGTTCTAAAATGCGTAATACCATGGGCAAATTAGTTGCGAAGATAGATGTTTTCCCCACCATTATCAGTATACAAAGTTTTAAATGGTATTTGAAAATATTTTTCAACGTGTGTTTTGAACTGAGGAAAGATGATGGAGACAAATGTATGGGGAATAATGGTTGACAAAAATGACATAGTATTGAAAACCATCGTGTGAGGGTGTTGACGTTAGTTCCTAAACATCAGAAAAAACAAGTTCAGGAGGATTTGTAGTGAGAAAATGTTGAATTGAAAAAGGTAGCTTACTACGTTTTGCACATTGACACGAAATACAAAGATAAGGACTTGAGCCATTTGACATGATTTTATTAGTTGACTGTAAATACGAAAAAAATTTAGTAGACGGGTGTCTTAAAGCATGATGTAAAATGGACTATTTTGGAACATTTGTAACAAAGACTGGGTTTTATTTTGACAGCAGAACTTGGAGGCTATACAAATCATTAGGGTAATCCACTGAGAATAACACCGACCGACTCTATAGATCCCACCTGAAACTAGTCGGGAAAAAATTCAGTGGAGATTAAATTTTTTGTGCATAATGTTTTTACGGAAGCAAGATTTTGTGTAATTTTAGGTACATGTAAGACGTCATGAAAAATTAATGGTTTGTTAGACGAAGTCAGAGTTATATTACTGGTATTTGCAATCGACAAGTTATAACCATCTTCAACTTGAAGTTGCTCTTCTGCATTATAAGGTATACTAAATGACAAGTTTTGCAAGTCTTTTGTAATATGCTGCGTTATTCCCGAATCAAGCACCCATTGAGAAGATGTAGGGGTTGTCCTGGAGTTTGTTTGCATAAAATTTTCCATAGGTGCACCACCACGTCCGAGTCATCCATAAATGAGCCAACATGTCTCTGTGGAGTGTCCACCGCGATCACATAACTGACAAATTTGTGTCGTTGTCCGTTGTCCACCTTAATTGGAAGCCATCACGCCTTTGCTAGGAGAAGGCAGCACGCCCCTACCTGCTTGTCCAGGCCGAACCCTACATCTACCACGCCCAGCATTGCCTCCCAGTGCCCAAGACTACTCAGTGCTCCAGCCCTAGTTTCGTGCCTGACCTCCTTGATGTGCTCCAGCGAAGAACGCAGCGACTTCATTACCAACAATGCCCCTTGCATCTTTTTATGTCAGATGCAGCAATGAATTCTTATGATCTACAAGTTGTTCATGCAATTCTTCGAAGAGAATAAGATTCTCTCTTGCCCCTTAAAATAGTACAAATTTCCTTGAATTCGGAAGGAAGAACATTAAGCGTGTAAAGAATTAAATCCATTTCTTCAAGAGGTGCATGAACAATTGCTATTTCATCTGCAATTGCTTTAACCTGTTGTAAATAACAAGAAACACTATCGCTTCCTTTTTTAATTCACATTAATTTTTCTTTAAGTGATAAAAGTCGTGCCCTGGACTTTCCTACAAATGTTTTTGATAAATTTTCCCAGGCTTCATGAGAGGTTCATGCTCCTCCAATCAAAGAATCCATTGATGGTGCTATAGAATTCAACAAAGAAGACAAAATAAATTTGTCCTACCTAATCCAAAAATGTTTTTCTTGTGATTCTCCCATAGGACATACACAAGATTTAGTAATAAAGCCTTCAAGATTATAGCCAACAAGCAGTGAGAACATTTGGGTTCGCCATGTTGGATAATTGGAACTAGACAAATTGTTATTTGTAGAAAAACAAGGATTGAAAACTACGAGATTCGAAGTCTTTATATCAATGGTAAAAGAAGATGAGTTTTCTATGTTAGCCACGGGCTCACGGTAATCAGCAATTTAAGCCTTTTATGGCTCTGATACCATAATAAGTTTAAGAACATGATATTTTGTTTTATTGTTGTCTATGTTACTATAATAGACATATTGTACAGGGATATATAAAGACGATAATGCAACTTCTCTAACTGCCATAACTATCGAGTCTTATCCACATAATAATAACAAAAAGAATTATTTATCATCTCTAATTCGTTAGTCTCCCAACGATTTCATTCACATCCCTATTGCAACACTTGATAGGAGATTAGTCAATTGTCATTATCTTCCAACTGTATAGCTTTTGTTTCAACCCATTAATTGTTACTTAGGGGTGTCTTTATGAGAGCTACAACAACGTTATCCCTCTTTTAACCTTATGGACAAGGTTGTTGAAGGATGAGAGGGAAATATTACAACAACTATATATGATTAAAGATAAGGGTACGATGTTGTAACACCCAAATACCCCCTGGAAGGATATGCGGATGTTACCTAAGACAGGACTTAAACAAATCAAAATAATAAAAAGCATTGCCATAATTCAAACAACCAATCATTTCCTCTCCATGCAAAGTCAACTTTAAACAGAATTTAACCAACACATTGAATTTATTCTAATACATGCTTCAATTACAACACAATCTTGAATTAAAGTTATTACATTACAAACCCTTAAGCAAAATAGTATATATCTTAAGTTTAAAAACACTTTGTATTACAATATTTGCAAATTTTAACAAAATACATCATGTCACATATTGTTACATGCAACCCAAACCTACATTCCCAAAATAAAACACATTCTTCATTGGCCACTGCGGTTGTTATTGTCCCAATCTTCAAACCCTCCTATCTAAACCTATATGAGGCAAAACTACCGTACTAAGCATAAAGCTTAGAGGGGAATAAACTAAACAAGATATAATTTGATAATTGTTTCTAACAATCGTTCAAACATTCACATATTAAAAAAATCACATCAAATTATAAGCAGTGTTGACTTATCCATTTTCAAACTGAACCAAAATATCATTAATCTTATAACAAGGCATTATATATTAGAACAAGTTACACATTTGTTTCAGTGCAAAACTCACCAAATTCAAAAATATATTATTATAATACAGTACAAAACTTGTCTGTAACAAATAGAATTTGCTGATTTCAAAACAGAGCTCAGATGTTTCAGATCAAAGTTTACTTATATCAGAATTGAGCATATAATAGAATACAAAACAAGTTATTCTATTAATCCTTTATACAGAAGTGGGTAACGGGACTAATACAGGAGATACTGTGATTGGTACCACAGAACAAGAGAGACTTATGTCTCAATAAGAGACACCGAAGTGTCAGTAATGGAAGTAGTTGTAGACCCTTTTAGGCATGCCTATTTACTCACAACTAGGACTTAACAGATTTAAAACAAAACAGGTTCATTTCAAAATTCTCATATGAGAAAAATATTGTAATACATACTACTTTATTCCATTTTGTTCAATTTGACATAATTATTGATTTTCAAACAAACTGACATGTGATACAATTACAAGTATGTGCAATAATGCATCAATAGAGATATTGAACCATCACCAATTAGTTATCGCCACACAAATAGAAAACACTTCCAACACAATCCCAACTATCAAACTCCTCAAACAACTGTTGGTCAGCAATTATCACAATATTATCGCTGAAATTCCCAATTCACAATCATCCACATCCAATTCATAAGACATAAGCATTTAGAACTCATTTATTCATGATCACACCAAGCAATTCATCATTGTAAACCATACATCCTTTACATTATCATTTCAATTTATAATGAATAATTAAATAAGTCCATTTAAGTCCTATTGTACCAAATAAATTAAATTAACCTTATTCAGTTCATCAATTGCCCAAAATTTTTTTTTCCACTTTCCTAACCATTTCCCACAATTGTGGGACAAGTGACCTGAAACCTCTCCAAACAGCTGTTTTCACAGGACAGGTTTTTGGATCAGTTTTGTATAGCCATTCTGACCTAGCACTAGACCGTTTTAGACCATATGGTCTTCTAAAAAAAGTTCCTATATGTATTAAGTTTGAAACGAAATAAACTTAATTCAATTTGGTTCAATATACCAAGAGTTATATCCAAAATACTACAGACTGTTCTCAACTATGGACAACAACCAAAACTCAAATTCAAGCTTAATTTCAAAATCCTTAGTGATAGAAATCAAATTCGGTTCCTTCATAAAAGTTATAGATATATGTTTCTAGTTTAATCTTAATTTAAAATAATCCCATTTTGATGTCTACACGTCAAGATATGGCTAATATACCAATACCTGTTCAGTGAAACCACTCCTTCTAATGAGTATCCAGCATGTATCAAGTTTCTAACCACAATTCTTCATCAATTCAGTACACATTTTATCCAATTCAAACATCAAAAAATACATGTTCTATCATGATACCAAGTTTAGTACTCCCTTACCTCACTAAACTTCAAATTCAACTCCAAGAATCCAACTAAACTAAGCTTCCAAACAACCAACACATACCTAAGTTTAATGTGTAACTTTCAACATCAACAAAGTAATAATACATAGATTCACAAGACCTACTTCTTAATGGAATAACTTAAAAAGCATCATATTGTTAATGATGCAAACTCCAACAGAAGTCCAGAAATTGAGAGAAGATGGGAGGTTTCGGTGGAGAGCAAAACAAGAATGAAGAAAGCTGGAATTACTCTAGCAGAAACATGCTTCATCACCAGCTAGGTGTCACTAGCTTAAGATGCCACTTAACACTAAGTCATGAAGTCCACTTGCCCATCATCTAAGTTACCACTCATAACTCTTTAACTAGGCCACTTGTCCTCATATTATGCTACCAAATGTCAATATATTAACTATGCCAAATGTCACTAATTCATAGGCTTAGTCAGTCAAATTTTCATGTACCAACTTAACTTGTCACTTGATAATTTTCCTAGTCCACATGTACATTTAAAAACCTTAATTCTCTAATAGTTTCAATTAATTCTAATTTACTAACTGTAGTCCATCAATACCAAAAATTCAAGTTATATACCTTTCACATTCAAATTATAGCGCAATTTAAACTCCTATCTCACATATACTTTCATGAACATGTATCATTTCAACTAGGTTATCTTTTGGGGCCTTACATATGTTGTTATCTGGAATTGGAAGATAAGATCTGCAGAAGTGGAAAGGGACATAAATGCAATTATATTAGTGGAGCATTTAGCTAAACTTGATTCATTATTTAGTTAGTGTATTTTGAGATTCATTGTACTTTTCTTATGTATGTATCTTGCATTTACTATCTTATGTTTTCCAAGAGTTTTATTGTTTCAAAGAGGTGCCTTATGTATCTATAAATACCATGTACTAGCTCATTTCCAAAATGGGTCAAGAAATCCAAATCAAGTGAGTTATTTAGATTGTTTGAGTGTTCTCCTTTATCTTTCTATCTACCTTATTTACTAAAAAGTGGTATCAGAGTCATATTATTTTGAATATGTCTAATTCCGTTGTTTCAATCCCTAAACTTTCAAAGGAAAATTATGATAAGTGGTGTGTGTGTATGAAGGCAATTCTTAGCTCTCAAGATGCATGGGAGATAGTAGAATAAGGATATGATAAGTTGGAAAATGAAGGAGCTTTGAATCAACAACAAAGGAACACGTGACAAAAGAATCGTAGATTAGATCAACATGCTCTAAGCATCATTCATGTGGCACTGGATGATAAAATCTTTGAAAAAGTGTCAAACGCAACAAAATCAAAGGAAGCCTAGGTGATTCTTCAAAAGGCCCATAGAGGAGTTGACAAGTGAAGAAGGTGTGTTTTTAAACATTGAGAGGAGAATTTGAATCCTTACACATGAAAGAGACCGAATCCATCTATAACTATTTCACAAGAGTCTTGGCAACTACCAATCAAATGAAGAGATATGGTGAGAATTTGTAAGATGTTCGTGTTGTGGAGAAAATTATTCTTACTCTTGATTCAAAATTTGACCTTGTTATCTTGGCTATTGAATAATCTTAAGATTTGGAAGCCATGACCATTGATGAACTACAAGGATCCTTACAAGCTTATGAAGAAAGATTGAAGAAGGAGCCACTAGTTCAGACCTTTCAAACAAAGGTCTCTTTGAAAGACAAGAAGCCAGAATCCACTAGCTCACAAAGAAGAGGAAGAGAAAGTAGTCAAGGCTATTAAAGAGGAAGAAATCTTCGTGGTCGTGGAAGAGGCACGTATCACTTTAATAGTGAAGAGTCAAGCCAACAATCTCAAAACTCAAGAGGTCGTGGAAGCTATTACTATAGGAGAGGAGGAGGAAAAAGCTATGATAAATCTAATATTCAATGGCATAATTGTCACAAATATGGTCAATATTCCTATGAATGTTGGAGTGCTACTAGCAACCAAGGAAAGGCTCATCTTGTGGAAATGAAAGAAGAAGAAGAAGAAGAAGTACTACTTTTGTTATTGGTTAACAAAGGAGAAGAAAATAAATTCTTATAGTATGTTGACACAGGTGCTAGCAGCCATATGCTTTTGATTTCAATGTGATTGTCAATATGACTACTATTAACATTGCTTAGCAAGTTAATTTTAGGATAACTTGAATATAATTATATGTAAATTTGATTCAATAGATATGATGATGTATAGTATGAATAGACAAGTTAAAATTCATGATGGATTGATTTTTTGAAATTTATAATTTTGATTATGGTTTGCTTAAGAATAAGCAAATGCTTAAGTTTGGGGATATTTAATAAATGTACAATTGATCATAATTTTATCTCATCTTTGATGTGTTTTTACTTGATATTTGATACTTTTAGTGTGTATTTAGTACTTAATCCTCTCCAAGTGTCTTTACATAGCATAATTGCCTTCATGAACTAAAAGGAGAAGAATTTGAACGAGACAACAATAAAAATTGAAGATTTGAAGTGCAAAAGGGATGTATGGTTGTGCACATAGCGGTGCACTTCCCCGAGCCAGTGCATTTTTATGATTCTTGTCATTTTTTATCAGGTCGTGCATCTCCCCAAAGCTTTAAATTTTGTTATAAAGAGATGTTTTAGGAGGTGAAAGAGGAGGTAGTTGGTAGGAATCACAAGGTAGATGGGAGATAATTTCTAGATGTGGAGTTCATTCTTAATTAAAGGGCGATTTTAGTCCAAAGAAGTGGAAAACATGAAGATTTCATTGAAAGATACATTAAAATACAAGATCAAACTCACTACATCGCAAGAATATTTGATAAAAGATAATCAGGGGAATTTAGAATTATGGACCCATTATTTTCAATTTATTTTTCTTTCGATTTATGTTTGATTTTGTGTTCAATTATATGTAACTAAATTTCCTATTAGTATTTAGGTTAGATGAATCTTATGTTAATACTTTGACATGATTTGATTCTTTATTAATGCAATTGGATTGGGACTGATTACGTGTTTTATTTGTAATATGATTTCATACATAGAGACTGAGAAATCTTAAGTTTCAATAAATATATCGTAATTGGAAGGATTTGATTGCAATCTTAGAGATAGGATGACATAAATCTTCTAGATTAGGGTTAAACCTAATATAGGGACTCATAAATTGGTAATGCAATCATATAAACTTTAACCTGAGTAACTCGATTAGAAACCCTAGGATTAGTTATTAGTAGACTCAAGGTTAGCTATTAACATACCATAGGAGTCTTCATGGTCTAATACATCAACAAAATAATTGCATGATAAAAGATCAGTCTGTTAAGGGTTTGGGGGGATTCAAACCTAGATACTAACTTCTAATAATGACAATTTTCTAAATGAAGTTCACTATCTCTATGTTCATTTTTGTTTCCTATTTTAGTTCACTTACTTAGTTATGTTTCTTTTAATCAAAAATTTAAAACCAATCCTTAAGTTAGATAATAGGGGAAGAGTAAGTACTAGTATTCATCGTCTTCGTAGGATCGACCGTTACTTGTTAATACTAGCTATAACTACGTCGTGCACTTGTGGTTATTACAATATTAACCAACTCTGAAACTAGGTCAATCATTAATGAGCATGGATTAAACATTGAATGAGGGAGACAGAACCAGTGAAGTTAGAGCATTCTGGAGAGAAAAGGAAGCATGATGAGGAAGGTAAGTATGCCAATAGAAGTAGAGTTAGAGAGTATAACATTGGAGCCTTAGTAAAGCGAAGAAGGGGTTGTTAGAATAAAGGAAGAAGCAGGAGGACTGCTAGTTATCTCCATACCAAAGAAGGAATGGAGGCATCTTTTGTAAAAGGCAAGAAACAAAAAGAGGAAAGTTACTTAACAAAATTAGAAGTTCGAATATAAAGGAAAAGTAAACAATAGGAGGAGGCTTGCCTCTCTAGCTCAATTATTGAGATAGTCCTATTATACGTACAATATTTTAAAGGTTGTTGGTTTATGTATTTTAACAAAAAAAATTATATGATGAATATTGTATAAGGTTCAGTTGAAGACCTCAAAGAAATCTTTCTAGATGCTAAACATATAATATACATAGAATATACTATATCAAGAAACAGTAAAATCATTCTAATAAGACTTTTTAAATAAGTTAGTAAGAAGTAAAACTCAATTTGGTATGATAAATTAAAGCACCAATTAAAGAATTTGTCTAAAAGATCATATGAAAACTTTGATAAGAGGGATCCATCAAATTTTTTGAAAGTCTTTGTAAGTATAAATTACAAAAATGACATAGTACATAACAATATTGTAAAGACATCTATTGGGTATACGTGAAATATAAGGGAAAATTTGAATAAATATGTCACATTATATTCAAATCATACAAGTAACCTAAATTTATGATAAAAGAGATGATGGCATTTGTATAAGGTGAAAGAGAAAACAAAGGTGAATAAATTAAATTCAAGAAATTGCCTCATAAAAATTCTTAGGGATTTTAAATTTAATGTCTTACATTTTGAAGACAAATTCATTATTAATTATTCACTACTGAATATTAATGTAGGTTGTTAATTTTAAAAGAAATTTTATAAATTGATTATTAATTATTAAAGAGAGGATGTTAATGATTATATAAACCATTCATATAATAAAATTATTATTTAAGGAATTATTAATACCTAATAAAGCATATGAATAACCATTAGCTTGATCAAAAATTGCTAACTTTTCACCTATATTGTCATCTTTAATAAAGAAAATGTTAAAGAGGCTTAATAGAGTTAAAAAGGAGATAAAGACAAGGAGTGAAAGAATTCTTGTAAACAAAACAAGAAAGAAGTTACAAAGATATACTATGAATATGAACTTATTTATATAAAAAAGGATATAAGAATAAATAACAATCTTAATGAAAATTACCAATATAAAAAAGTTACGGACTTAATCTCTAAATTTCACATTACTATTAGAATTCTTAAATTCATTGAGTATATATGTTGGCTTATTATAAATATGAAGGAAAAGATAGAAGCCAATTATAAGAGAAATTTTGCTTTACAGTAAAATTTTGAATATATGAAGTTGCTCTAAACAATAATGAAAAAGAAAGAAATGATAAAAATTGGATTCTTAAATTAAAACAAGATATTAATTATTTTGAGGGAGGATAAAAGAATTGTGAGTGTACTTTTATAAAAAGTAATATTAGATAAGGCTAAAGAAATAGTAGTTAAGTTTTAGGTTATTATCAAAGCCTTCAAGTTCATTAATTTCATATGTCTACAAAATGGCTATCCTTATCCTCCTCCACTTTATGCCCTTATATTCTCCAAATGGTTAATCCTCCTTTAATTCTATGTTAGCCTTGCTTCCCCTATGTTTTTCTTTGTGTCTATTTCTACCTTAACCTACTAGCTTCCTCTTCTTTGAAGCTTAAGGCAATTTTTTAGTTAGTTTGGGCTTTTATTGCTAGTTGTAGTAAACTTGTTTTAGTTGGTTTGGGATTTTATTACTAGTTGGACTTTTATGTACATGGTGTATGCTATAGTTGAGAAGAAAGAAAAGTTTATGTAAATAGATTTAAGACTTTTGTTTATTTCTCTTTTCAAAAAAATAGTAGAAGTTGAACGAGTATATTCTCAATTTTATCTATAGAAAACTTTGCACTCAATGGTATAACAATATTAGTAATTTATAATGTTATTATGTGGGGTATATTGATTGTATTTAATTTATATGTTTATCGTGATCCCAAATTATATCAAATTGCCTTTATTGTAATGACAAAATGAATATACAAATATCAGATGTTAAGCCTAATATTGATTAACATATTTGTCAATGCAATAATACAAAAGTGAATATTTCAATTATGATTTTAACAAGGGCATTATTATACACTTATTAAGGAACATACAAATTGTAAGTGTCTTATAGGTATTTAGTCTTGGTAAGTGACTTAAAGATCTATAACTATTAAAATATTATGCTAGATGTCTTTTATGCATCAGGGTAAGAATCTTGTCCACAAGATCCTCTGTTGATCGGAAGAAGTGTATTAACTTGTAAAAAAATCAAATTTTATAGTAAATAAAAATTTTGAGTTTTTAATATTTATATTATAGGTTCCATATGACTGCATATCTTGGACGTCTAGTAAACTCTATGATGTATCTAGTGTCGGAGTTAATACAATTTCAAATGTTATATAAGGATTTTACCACTTAAATTTTAAGAATTTAATTATGTATCTGCACTTATTAAAAATGTATTGTTGAATTATTTGTTCAATATGAATATTATGTTCTCCTATTTTGGATTTTTTAATATATAATTAAAATATCAATCAATATGCTTTCAATCCTAAAAAATTATGCAAAAATAGGGAGGAAAGGTGAATTCATTGTAAATAGACCCAAATACTACCTTAAAGAAAGGTATATTGAAGAAGTAACTAGTTACATGCTTGACAAAACTTAAGATGTGAAAAAGAGACATTGATTATAGAAATAAGATATCATGATAGTTGTATAGTGCAATTTTAATATTTAAAGGTGTAATAGAAGCTTGTCTCTTTTAATCTTCAAGATGTCAAGTAGCTAATTAGAGCATAATCTATTTGATTAAAGAACTTTTATTAAGAATCAAAATTGCTAAAGTCCTATAGGAAGCATGATAAACTTCTTATTTTGGTGATCATGGGAAATATAATTTCAATAACACTAATCGTTTGCTAAAAATTTAATAAAATTATCAAGATAATTAACTAAAAATATATATTTAACATAAAAGCAAATATATTATTACATATTATTTAGATCATATTATATAAAAAATAAAAAATTGTCATCAAGTTTACAAACCACCTAACTTATGGAGGCATAAGTTTAAAGATGCAAAATAATATCTGACTACCAATACATGTATGCAATGATTACCCATTCAAAATAATGAAATAAATGTTCAAAATTTAAACCAAATTATAACAACTACAAAGTTTAGCATAAGACATAGTTTAAAGTATCAAAAAAATTAAAATAACTACAAGGTTCAACATAATATATTAATTTTGGGCTTAACTTATGGTTCAATAAGTAGTAGATTTTCCAAATGCACCTTGTGATTTATTAGAGTTGATCTTTTTATACTCAACTTGATCCTCCTTATGTTTTGAGTTTTTCTATGCATTTGTATTTTGAGAAGCTTGAATTATATTTGCATTGTTCCTTAGAGGTTCAAACAACTGAAATTGGATTCCACCTATTTATAAGACATTACAAACAGAAAGTACAATGTTAACACCAAGTATTTAATTACACAAAACTATCATAAAAACGTATCTGAAAAACAAACTTTAAAATAAGTGTTCCCACTATCTTCTTCAAATTTTATTTCATATCTTTGAGTTGCATATAGAAACTTAAATAGTTATAATGTTAAAAAATATATTCTACTTAGAAAACAAAGGTAAATATTCACTAACCACTACCGTCCCTTTTTAAGATAGACAATGGGTTTTTGACCGTATATATTTTCATTGTCTAGGTCTTCTAATTAGATAATAACTATCAATATTGGAGGTAGATACTTGAATTTTTAATGCCTTCCTTGTTTTTACTGCAATATACACATATACTTTTTCATGAAAATTTTGACATTTTAAACAACAATTGAAATAAGTGCAAATAAAAAAGGTATATAATCAAATTAATAATTTCAGGTTTTCTTGAAGGTTGATCTTTATATTTGCATCCTCTTTTATTATGACTAACTTTATAATATGTGGGCGTCTTATAACTGCTCACAACTTGCTTAATCTATTTGTGTTCTAGATGCTTCAATTTTTTCTTTTTTGTTGCTTTTTTTCATATCTTTTGGATACTTTCTTTATCAAAGGGTATGGGCTATAGGTTTTCATTTTTTTAATCTAAAATTTGGACAACTAATGAGTTCCATATCATATTAATAACTCTTCAGATAACATTTGCACTCATATAATCATTGATATTTTCCCTTTGATACGATATGTAAGTCATTGCTTGTTTATATGGGATTGCTTTAAAATCCTAAAAGTCTACATTAGTAAGTTCTTACTTATAAATCAATAATGAACTTTTTTGTAAAATATATGACTATAAACTTTAAATTCTTATTAGTTTTGGTGATACAATGTTTTGTATATCATTTGTATAACCTTTATCTTCTGCCTCATCCTTAAATCATTATTGAACTTAATCATCATATTGCTTTTTTCATAAATTCAAGTCATTAAGGCAACTTGAATATCCTCTAGCTTATTTATCAAGCTTTTTGTAGTGCTTTACAAATAAATCCATTAAACCAATATGTTATTATGAACAATTTCACCCTTTGTTTTTATGTTCCCAAATGTCTTCATAATAATCATAGTTTCTTTTACTTTAAAGTCATCATATGCCTTTTTTGATAAATTCTTCAATTGCTCCATTTTGTCATCAAGTTTTACTTTTATTATACAGCTTACTACTTTCCATAGTAAACTCCTATATGTTTGACTTTTATGTAATTTATACCAATTTGCATAAACATATCAAACACATTTTCCATGCTCTACTTTTGGGAAGGATTCTGTTATACATCCACTAAACCTTAATTTAAAAAAATGTAAAACAATGTAATGTAAGCATAGTAATTGGATGTGCATATATAAATAAGCACAAGTAGTAAAAATAATTAAAAGTAACCTTCTGTTTATTGCTTACAAAAGTCCATGCATACCTACTTATGCTTATATCTTAGTAAAAAAAGATTCAAAAACCAAAGCCCATATTAGGAATTCTCTCTCTCAACCATAGCCTAGTTGTAGAAAACATCTTATTGTTTACATCTTGATTAATTATAGCTAATAAAGCACCTCTAAAGAATATATTTTTAAAAAATCAATCTAACTCAATTATTTTTCTACAACTAATATTGAAACCACTAATAACATTGAATCTAAGGATCTATTGAAGACCATTACAATTGTCAATAGCTTCTTTTAAGAACAAATCACTAATTTTCACACACAAATCTAACTATAAATAGACATTATTAAAGGTAAAACATTCAAATTCTAGAGAAAATAGCACAAGAACTGATATCTTCCCTCAGTTGTATTAGATTGTGAAGAGAAAAAGCAATAGATGACTTAACCTCAAAAGCAAATTGATGATGGTGCTCGCCTTAAGTTAAATGAAAGAAGAGGCAGTGGTGCAAGCATTGGGTTATAGAAAAAAGGAGACACGATGCTCGCTTAAGAATGTAATGTAATATTATTTCATCATTTGAGATGAGGATTTATAACAGAATGGAATAGAATGAGATGGAAGAAGAGGGTTTTATATTACATCTCATTCTATTATAAACAGTAAAAATAAGAAAGTTCCAATTTGAGGATTTAAGATGTAATGTAAAATGATAAATAACTTTTCACTATCTTACATTATAAATCATTTTTTCAAATAACATTTCACTATATTACTTTATAAACCATTCCATCCCTCCCAAGCAACAATTTTCTAATATTATGTCGATCTTAATTCTATTCCATTAAAAACCTTACGTTCAACTAAACATAGCCTTAGGATTATAAACAAAACATTGCGTAGGGTTTTCATAAAAACAAAATAATTAAGTTCCTTTTATATTTTGGATTAATTAGTTGACATGCCAATTTCTGGTCACGCGGATGCTATTATGTCAAATCTTTTGCTAACATAGAACGTCAAGTCAATAACATTAACAATAGGGATAATAGTAGACTAATTTTGTTATAAATAAAATTTTCATTATTTTATTACTATTTTTTATAGTTTTGACTAATATTATAAAATTAGGCAAAGTTCAAAATTTTTATTGTAATTTACCCTTAATTTTATTTTATAAGAGTTGT
>JAOSBN010000002.1:22030126-22047711 GCA_027563595.1 Erythroxylum suave | reverse complement strand
CCCAAAATATATTTGACTTGTCTTCACGCTCCTCCCGTTAGTTTGTTAAACACGCGCCGTTTGGACCGTTAAATAAGGGCCGCGTATTGTGCACGTCCGTTGTACAGGGGCTTAATATTGCATGTAGTACAACGAGGGACCTTATGTGAGAAACACATATAGTACAAGGGCTTAAAAATGTATTTGGCCATTCTATATCAGATGCAGCTACTATGCCCAAGCCCGCAAAACATAAAAGCAACCCATCTTCAGATCTCATATCATTTCAAACATGGACGCATAATTTTCATCATGCAGCTACTCCTGCCAGTATGGCCCAAAAATGCTTCTAATGCATGCATATGTGTACAGATGAGCAGTCAAGGCTGAAATTGTTGATGCATTTGACAATTTCTGTACATACTGGCTAACAATGTCAAAGAAGATGAATTTGGTATCTCCTTTGCACAACTTCTCTTTTGTACAATTAACAATATTTTCATGGAAATAACAAAAGGAAGTTAGTCACAAACTTATGATTCAACACAATCTTCATCATCATCATCATCATTATCCCAGTCAAGTTTATATGAGTTAGCAGACTTCATCAGCTCCGTCAGTCCAGTGAGATCCTCCAGATATGTAGGATGGTTGACAGCTTGAAGCAGGAACTCCATTCCTCTTCTCCTGTACTCCTCCACCACCTGTACATTTCATTTGTTCAGAATTAAAGTTGCAGAATACGATATAGAAAGACTCCTAAAGAAAATCCTGTATATTATTTGATTGATAATCAGTCCTAATTCCCCAATTTGATCAGACATCAGATAAACAAAGGGAAGATAAATGCTAGTGTGAAATGCCAAATAGTTGTATAACCGAAATACATAGAGTCCAATCCACCTCTAACTACAATAAGGGAAGGGGGTTTTGTCTAAGGAAAAGGGGGCAACAAGCTTCAAAAAATTAGGAAGAATTATGATATTATAAAACTAACTGAAATTATGGAATGTCATCAGCATCTTTAACAGTGTCTTAGAGTATTTGACACATTAAACAATTTCTTAAATCTAAATCACAAATGTTTCTCGAAACATCATTCTAGGATATCCAAGCACGAAATGTAAAAGCATCTAGCTTGCAAGAAATTAATAGTTTGAGTTTTCAAAGTTAGGAATTGACATCAAGACACTGACTGAAAGCAAAACAAATAAGCGGAAAAACATAGTTCAAAAGATAAATACTTCACTTACAATGCTGCAACAAGCGGTGCAACTATCAGAAGAGTGACCTACTAGTGTCATTTGAGAAAATTGAGAGAGAGAACCCCGTATCTGATGAGGTAAAATACCAAGTGGTTGCTCATCATTTCCACCGTAACTGTTGGAGGTTGCAATTGCACCCTTGGTGAATATCCTGAATATATATATATATAGCTTGTGACATGGAATTAAATAAAGTTTCCAACCATCAGTTATCAAACAAGACTGGATTAAAAGATTTAAACAGAGGTTGACCCTTCTTAGTCTAAAAAACTCAGTTAAAGGTTCCAGATTTACCCATTAGGATGATGCAAGATGTTAACCAAAAGTTCAACCGCTAGAGATGAAGCAATAGGAGCAAGTCCAGGACGAGTAACAGTGCACTGCTGATCCAAAGTCCGATTTACAGTTGACTGCAAAAATGACAGAGGTAATACTGCTATGTAATATGGTTAAGACAGAAAATAAGCCCGTTGCAATCAGTAAACTCACATCAGTTGGTGCAACCACATCATTGCAGAAGTAACAGCCCAATCTCTGTCCTTCTCTCTCAGTCAAAGCAAGTTCATCCATATCAGCTGATAGCGTATTTGCATCTTCATCTTTATGGCCAAGGTTATATCCAAAAGGACCAGGTCCATGCCGCATCACTAAAAAGCTATCAAACCCAAGTGCAGCAGTTATAGTAATCTGCAAAAGCATCATTAAAACAAAAAAATCAGTTAGGTATGTCAATAATGCCAACAATTCAAATTCAATGTGCCCTAAGCTCAACAAAAGAATATAGGGTTTCATAACATTGTGTTTGCACATGAACTAGAACAAGAAATGTGACCTTATTAGCATTTGCACAAAGAAGAGTAGGGAGCCATCGGCTCTCTCTTGTATCAGTCAATAAGAAAACTGCATCATGAGAATCAACCAAATCATGCAGACGCCTACAATCTTCAACCACACCCTCCTCTTCTTGGCTAGTTATTGGATGCCCAGGCATAGGTATAGCCATAACAAACCCTTCTGCTTCCTAAAGAATCATACGGTAAATGAATGATGATGAAGCTGTGGGTAGCTAACACTAGTTTATATATAGAGACAAATGAATTACCACTGCTGGAAATATGCGCTTGAGGCTTTTAACTGCAGCCATTGCTTTAAAGTCACCTCCATTAAGGCAGTCATCCAATGTATATAACGATTGCCTCAATGGATTAGACATAGCAACCCTGCCATTGTCAAGTAATGTAATTTTCCGAACACCCCAAGACTGCAATATAAATGATGTTTTAGAGTTGAAGACAAAATCAAAATTTAACAGTATAATGTCTAGACACTTACCATAAGCATTCGAGCAACTTGACATCCAAGTGTGCCAGCTCCTAAAAGAAGACACTTTAAAGAAGATAACTTATCTAGGTCAAGAGATGGTAAAGCACGCCATCTCATTAATTTTAGATTCAAATCTGCAGCAGATATGGCCAGTCTGTAAAAAGAAACTCTAAATATTAAGAGACAGAAGAAGAAATCAAATTGGCCTAAGAAGTCCATCAGATAAATGTACCTGGTGGGATCCATGGATTTAGCAAGATCAACATTCCGGGATATAGATCTCCCTCTGTTCCGTTCCCATCCCACTGCATTGGGTACAGACTGGCAATCTCTCCATCCTAAATATATAAAAGTTGAGAATAGGCAAACAAGGACAAACTGAAGCTGTAGGAGATAAAAACTAAAATCACAAGAGTTGTTACCCAATATCTCCCGTCCTACCTTGAGGGACCGTAATGAAGGCTTCACCAACAAGAGACAGTGCAAGATCTGCAAATCCACGATTCTCTCTATAGCAAAAAAAGTTAAATTTCTGAAGATTCCATCTCAAACAAATGAGTGCTAGGAAGTTGCGAAGAGGCCAACCAGGATTATTTGGAAGATGACATGGGTCATAGAAACCAAATAGCACCTGTCAAAGCAAGCATAATATCATTAAGAAAGAGGAAACTATGGTCAGTACTGTAAAATATTTGTGCTATATACGAGCACAGCCTACTCAAATTCCAAGGTACCTTTTGGCCATCCCCTTGACATGCGTCCCAATCCTTTAGATGCCTAACAGTGGCATGAGCATCCGATGTAATTATAACCAAAAAGAATGGCACGTCTGCATCAGATTATCTGACAAGGAGTTTAGACACCCACAATAGAAATAATGAATAGAAAACTAAAAAAAAGGAAGAAGGAATATAGACTACAGGCGGACTAAAAAAATTGAGAAACATTAACCTGATGTCAAACTTGAGTTACGCCACTCATTGCAAGCTGCTGACACAGATTCTGCCTACAAACACAAAAGCTTGTTAACTGTATTGTTATAAAATTATCCAACTTACAAAGCCAACTTTCTAGGTGTTTATTAAACTTCTGGCCATTATCATTGACGGCAATCAACCATTAAAAACAAAGTTGAAATTTCTCGAATTATTTTCTTTCTATACACCTCTTCTGATGTGAACCATTGTGCAGCAGGCTTCAACTCAACCAACTTTGCAGGTGGATCAAGCACCAGAGCTGGGAAAGCAAACCAGTAATGAAAGCTCCACTTTTTCAAGTCAGCAAATGAGATTAGAAGGAACCTTGATAGCACTGAACTATCCTCCACAGCTTTTCCTGAGTGAATGTCTTCCCATATCTAGTTGTCAAAAAAATCATACCCCCATATTACTGTTTCACTTGATATACAAAAGATTCACAACTTTTAAGTACAAAATTACAATTCAACTCATATTGCTATCTCAAGAAAGTAAACCCATTTAAGTAAAGCGATCCATATAAAGGCATAATATGTGTGCAAATGTTATTGGTGATGAGAGGGATATAAAATATGCATTCTAATACTTGAAAAGTAATCAATCAACAAGAAGCCTATTCCATTTCCCTATTTTCTCTGTTTTCTTCTTTCTCTTTGGCATTTCTTATTTTCTAAACTCTACTTTCTTCTATTCTTCTTCTTCTCTCAATTCTTGATACAATAATCTCAAAATCTATCTTGATACAATAATCTCAAAATCTATCTGATCATAACATGTGGTATTAGAGCTAATGATCCTTTCAAAAGATTTACTACGTCGATGTTTCTTCTATATTAGAATTGATCTTTTTGTTCTTTATTCATCTCCAGCTTTGGTTCTTGATTCTTTTCTCTTTGTTTCATCTTAGTCAATAATTTCTTGACTCTTATTCTTTGTTACGAATGTTTTCATTAAAGAGGAAATAAAGATCAGAGGGGATAAGATGAGATAAGAATCTAGAAGAAAGAAGAGAGAAGTTATAGAAACACAAAGAGGAGAGAGAAAACAAATCCTCAAATCATTTTTCTTCTGGTAGGGAAACGGTAGAGGTATTCTTATACTCCAATAGAATTGCAATTATAGCTATATATTGCTATAACTTTTATACGTAACAATTCCCCCTACTTCGGAAAACCTTGTCCATAAGTTTGAACAGAAAAATTATTGAGGTTTACAAAATGGATAAAAAGGAAACAACCATGTCTTCTTTTTAATGAAAATGAACTTTCCATCACCCTTTTGCAATTGCCCATTAACATTCTTATTGTTATTCTCCTTCAAATATTTAAGTTGGTGATCTGTTAGAACAGGATCAAGTTTAGGGTCTGCTGATCGGTGTCGAACTAATTTTCTTTGATTTTCCTATTTTTTCCGAGTCGAAGGGAACCCGGGACCTTTGTTTCATTTTTTGGAAGAAACGTAGAGATGAAAATGATTTTTCCTTCCTTTCAAAGTCTGTACAATACTGGCTTCTATAGCCTTAGGGAAATAACTGTCTAATTCCACTATTACATAAAATAAGGAACTGTCACTAGACTACTACCAGCACAAACGCAACTTAAAAATAAAACTAATTTAATTTAATTGAGACCCTAATTAATTAATTAAACACAACAGCTTCATATGTGGCTTTGTTATGGCGTCTTCTTGAACTTCCCATGAGTGAATCGGTTGTAGCTTTTGTACAGCATAGGTCTCATAACATTACTCCCTCCCTCCAAAAACAGCTTGTCCTCAAGCGGAAACTCCGGGAATCTCTTTTGAAAAGCAGCCAGCTGCTCCCACGAAGCCTCAGCTGGAGATTTACCGTGCCAATGAACTAACACCTCTGTAAGGTTGTCTCGTTTTAGCCGAGCAAGAACCGCAGATGGCAGTAGTGATGGCATAGCTGGAACCAGGTCTGGCAAGGGCACAGGAGTGGAAAGGTCGCCTAAATGGTATGGCTTCAAGCTTGAAACATGGAAAACCGGATGAATTTTAGAATTCGGAGGCAGTTCAAGCTTGTAGACAACCAAGCCAATACATTGCAGCACCTTGAAAGGCCCAAAAGATTTGGGTAGTAACTTTTGGTGCTTCCTTTGTGCCATTGACACTTGTCTATATGGCTGCAACTTTAACAGGACCATATCCCCTACCTGAAATTCTAGGTCCCTGTGTTTAGAATCATAAAACTTCTTCATCTAATGTTGAGCATGGTTCAAATTGTGTTTGATAAGCAGCAACACATCATCCCTTTCCTTTAAGGCATGATCTAAAGCCTCCAGTTTAGCTAAACCTGGGCAATAAGATAATAAATGGGGAGGAGGTCAACCATATACCACTTCAAAAGGTGTAGCCTTGAGAGTTGAATGGTAACTAGTATTATAGGAATACTCCACCCAAGCAAACCAGTTAGCCCATTTAGTGGGCTGAGAACTCGTAAAGCAACGCAAATATACTTCAACCACGCGGTTAACCACTTCCGTTTGTCCGTCGGATTGAGGATGATAAGCAGAGCTGAAACAGAGCTTTGTTCCACTTAATCGAAACAATTCTTGCCAAAAAGCACTAGTAAACGTTACATCTCGGTCACTGACCATCGATTCAGGTAAGCCATGTAATTTAACCACATTGTCAAAAAAATATCTTCGCCACACGAACCGCAGAATATGGGTGAGAAACAGCTATTAAGTGACAATATTTTGATAATCTATCAACAACGACAAGAATCACATTTTTACCAAATGAAGTACGCAAACCTTCAATGAAATCTAGCGAAACATCAGCCCAAATTTGGGAGGGCATGGGCAGCAGCTGAAGTAGACCCGCCGGGTGAAGGTTTTCAATTTTGTGACGATGGCAAACCCCACAAGACCGAACAAAAGTTCGAACGTCGTTTTTCATGCCCCGCCAATGGAAATCTCTAGCAATTTGGAAGAGTGCTTTCTGGTAACCTTCATGCCCTTGGCAATGAACTCCAGCTAGAATGGAAGCAATAGACTGTGATTTTTCCGGTACATAAACCCTATTCTTAAACAACAACAGCCCATTTTTCACAGTCCATTATCCCCCCACTGTTTCAGCTTGAACGCCCTAAATTAAATTCTGAACTACTGTCGAATTTTGTTGCTCACTCCAAATTTCATCAAATAAGCTTAATTGAGGCATAGACACTGCCATTAGCTCACGATTATCTTCGTCTCTCCGTGATAAAGCATCTACAACTACATTAGTTTTTCCACCCTTGTATTCAACAGAAAAATCATAACCCAAAATTTTGCTAACCCAGTTTTGTTGGGGCAAAGTAAGCAACCTTTGTTCCAATAAAAAATTGAGGCTGTAGTGATCGGTCCGGACAAGAAAATGCCTTCCCCATAAATAACACCTCCAATTTTTGATTGCTTGTACGAGCCCAATCAGTTCTTTCTCATAAACCGGAAGGTCACGATGTCGGTCAGCTAAACCCCGATTTAAAAAAGGAACGGGATGATGTTCTTGCAAAAGCACAGCCCCAATGCCCGTATCACACACATCACATTCAATTATAAAAATTTTGGAAAAGTCAGGCAATGCTAGGACTAGTGTAGAGATCATGGCTACTTTCAACTTATGGAAAGCATCTATTGCTTCAGGTGTCTACTTGAAGGAATTTTTGCGGAGCATGGAGGTTAATGGTGCTGCAATAATACCCTAGTGTTGCATAAACTTACAGTAATATCCCGTCAACCCAAGGAAATCACGTAAGCCCTTGAGCGTTGTTAGTTTTGGCCATTTTTTCATTGCATCAATCTTTGTCGAATCTGCCATGACTCCCTCACTCGAAATTATATGCCCCAAATAACAAACTCGCAACTGGCCAAACAACCATTTGAATTGTTTGAGAAATAACTGGTGTTTCTCCAGCAACTGAAAAACTATGCGTAAATGGCCAACGTGTTCGATTTCTGTTTTGCTGTACACAAGAATGTCATCAAAAAATACCAGTACAAATTTGCCAAGGTAAGCAGCAAATACCTCATTCATCAAAGCTTGAAATGTAGACGGTGCATTTGTGAGACCAAATGCCATTACAAGAAATTCGAAATGATTGTGATGAGTACGAAAGGCTGTCTTTTCGATATCCGGCTCCCACATTCGAACTTGATGGTAACCAAAAACCAGATCTAATTTAGTAAAGTACCTGGCTCCATGTAACTCATCCAACAATTCATCAATCACCGGAATAGGAAATTTGTCCTTTATCGTCTTTGCATTTAACTCACAGTAATCGACACACATCCGCCAGAACCATCGGCTTTAGGAACCAAGATCACTGGAGATGAAAAAGGAGAATTACTTGGTCGAATAACTCCTTGTTGCAACATTTTGGTACACTGCTTCTCAATCTCTTCTTTTTGGGAATGTGGATAACGATAAAGGCGCACCACAACTGGCTTGGCTCCTGGGTCCAGTGGAATTATGTGGTCACAACGACAGCTTGGGGGTAACCCTTGTCGCTCATGAAAGACACTAGAAAATTCTAAGAGAAGTGTTTGAATGTGGTCATTGGTCTGGCTCACCGAAATAGCTTTAACGTCACATGCGTTTTTTAATCTATTGTCTTTTAGCCCATTTAGAGTCACGGGCTGAGCTTCCACCTTAAAAGTCATCCACAATTCATCAAAGTTCCATAAGATGGGCCCCAGAGTCTTGAGCCAATTAACACCAAGAACGATGTCCACTCCACTTAATGCAAGTACCCATGGTTACTTTAACAGTGACATCTTGCAATTGAATAGCTATCCCTTTAACCATGCCCAAACAATCAATCATATCACCACTTGCAACCCTTGCCTTCACCCCAGTTGCTTCTTCAATTAACAGGCCACATTTTTCAATGATCCCTATGTCTACAAAGGTGTGGGTACTTCCAGAGTCAATTAAAGCTACCACCACTTTACCATTCACGCTACCCTATGCCAGTGATGGCATCAATTGAGATTTGGGGTTGATCTCCTTCTAAGAGCTAGTCACAACTATATTCGTCAGTATCATCATCTTATGAAAATTCTATCCAAAACAGACGTTTGCACTGATGCCCTCGTACAAACAATTCATCACAATTAAAACAAAGACCCTTCTTCCATCAGTCCTCCATCTCCGTCGGAGTTAACCTCCGAATGTTGCGTCGTTTAAAAGGAACAGTAGATGTGTTCAACTGCTGCAAACGATAGGGTTCAATGTTTCGTGCACACTGGTAACGCTTTTCATAAAGCGGTGCAAGACTCATGGCCGATGATAATTCTTGGGGACACTGTAAATCCACATCAACAGCAATGTGATCCTTCAACCCACTGATAAAAATTTCTACTTTTTGATCATGACTCAGTGGTCTAGCACGTGAAACTAATTGCTCGAATGCCCTACAAAAATCAGCCACAGAACCCATTTGCTTTAATTTTGCCAAGTCGCCCAATTTTCGACTATGCACCGGAGGCCCAAATCTCAGATGACATTGGCGTTTGAATTCTTCCCAAGAGAGGTTTGGAGTGTCCTCTTCCTATCGCATGTACCAAATTTGAGCGTCTCCTTCCGTGTGGAAAGAGGTGAGCTCCAATTTTTCATCTTCTGGAGTATTTTGGTGTTGAAAGAAATACTCACACCTATTAAGCCAGCCCAATGGATCTTCCTGTCCCCCATATTTGGGAAAGCTTAATTTTGTCACTTTAGCCATCATATTACCTTGAGTTCTTGGTTCCTGAACTTTCCTCGCCAACCTTTTCTTTTCCTCGATGGCCTCTACTTCTCTCCCCCACCGCTAAAGCTTCAATCTTTGAGGCAGCCAACTCATTTGAAAGTTCTTTGATTTTAAGGTCTAACACGCGATTGGCTTCCTTTCTTCATGCAACATTTGAAGAATCCAGTTAAGTTGTTGTTGAACCGAATCCCCCATAACTCCTAGCTTTGATACCAAATTGTTAAAACAGGATCGAGTTTGGGGTCTGTTGATCGATGTCGAACTAATTTTCTTTGATTTTCTTATTTTTTCCAAGTCAAAGGGAACCCGGAACCTTTGTTTCCTTTTTTGGAAGAAACGTGGAGATGAAAATGATTTTTCCTTCCTTTCAAAGTCTGCACAACACTGGCTTCTATAGCATTAGGGAAATAACTGTCTAATTCCACTATTACATAAAATAAGGAACTGTCACTAGACTACTACCAGCACAAACGCAACTTAAAAATAAAACTAATTTAATTTAATTGAGACCCTAATTAATTAATTAAACACAACAGCTTCATATGTGGCTTTGTTATGGCGTCTTCTTTAACTTCCCATGAGTGAATCGGTTGTAGCTTTTGTACAGCTTAGGTCTCATAACATGATCATGAAGGTGTAGAGTGGCTTTAATTTCCCTACCATCAAATATTTAAGTTGCCCTATTGTCAGCATCGATGGTGAATGAGTCACCAACTTGAGATTTCCATACGTGTTCCTCATTGTTCTATTCTATTGTCACCACAATATTCATGTTAAAAGTCAAGTTGTTCACAAGCCTCTCCTTTTAAAAGTCATTATCCATTTTTCAGCCATTAACGCAATCATAAAACCTTTGATTTGTCTATCAACTATTACTGTACCAAGAGCAAGCTTGGTATTTTCTGCAATAGCTATTCCTTACGATTGCATAAATTGATTGACCATTGCCTTCAGGTTGTCTATCTCATATTGATGATGATCAGATTGTAACTGAACTTTCTACATCCATCTCTTACTTCGAATATGAGATTCCTTAAGTTTTTGGATGCTTTCTTCATGCTTTACAAACTCTTGGTCCCAATCATTTTCTGTCATATTTATGGTATTTTCTCCCCGAGAATCATAAAGATCTAATACTATTTGTTATGAATATTTTTGTTAAAGAGGAAATAAAGAATAGAAGAGATAAGATGAGTGAAGAATCCAAAAGAAAGAAGAGAAAAGGTGTAGAAACACAAAGAAGATAGAAAAAAACAAATACTCAAATCGTTTTTCTTCTCCTATGCAAACGATTATAAAGGCATTTTTTATACTCCCCCACAACTGCAATTACAACTGTATAATTACTGTAACTTTTATATGTAACATTCTTTTTGTTTCATTTTAATCTTTGATTCTTGATTCTTCTTTTCTTCGTTTCATCTTAATTTTTTTTAATTCTTATTTTCTTGTTTTTTTGCATATTGATCTTTTTAATTGTCAAATTTTGTTTTGCAATCCTAGCTTAAAATCTTAACTTTGTTCTATTCAGATGACAGATACCTAGAATATTTTCTTTTTGATACTATGTATCCTAGTTAGTATTTTGACAAATTGGCTCAAAAATGGTATCTATTAGAGAACTAAGTATCAATTGAAACATCAATAAAATTCGAAGTTCAATTGAATCATGAAAAAGACAGAGTACAATATACATGGGAGAAACAATTTGAAGAATCAATGCTATTTAAACTTAGGAAATTTTGCAAAAGATGGAAAAAGTACAACAGAACTAAAAGTCCTATTCAAACAATGTTTTTGTTACAATTTGAACTTGGCTACACCTTTTTCTCTTCCATCACTGTTACCATTGTCAACGTCATTATCAACTAATGAATTGACTTGTTCTAAGCAGGTTAATGCAAGTAGTTATGATGATGAAGTAGAGGAAGAAGTATTTGAAGAGGAAGAAATATCTCAAGAACATGAAACAAAAACAAGAGACTAGGATTACAAAGAAAATGAGGAATTGTTTGAGGAGTTTTGTGCGATCACTAGCAAGATGAGCAAGAATGAGGGATTTGTAGGAAGCACACAAGGTTTGTGTAAACAGTAATCATGATGCGATTGTTGAAAAAATAAAGGATGTTGTCTCACCTAACCTTAATGGCTTTAAAGGTGTACCAACACCAAAAGGAAAACACCTATAAACATCATCTTAGTTTTTGATTCTGAGGGTGGCAACTTATTACAATTTTCATTTCCAAACTTGTGAACAGCATTGATAAAGGGGGAGGCATTGATACATATAAAAATGATATAAAATAAGCATAACATGATCAGTCATGCAAGTGATAATAAGAGTGATATAAAAGATGTATTCTAATACTTGAAAAGTAATCAATCAACAAGAAGCCTATTTCCATTTCTTTGTTTTATCTCTTTGCTTCTTTCTCTGGCAATTCTTATTTTCTAAACTCTACTTTCTTCTATTCTACTTCTTCTTCTTCTCTCAGTTCTTGATACAATAATCTCTAAACCCATTTGATCATAATATAAAGTACCTTTTTTGCTTCTTCCTTTAACAAGCTCCTTTTATCCACAGCATGGTAAGCCTCCAATGTATTAGTGTTGTAAATTATGCCCGGGACAGAACATCTATTTCTGTTGCCACGACCCATTGCCGCAGTCACAGATTGCTCATTGTCATCAGCAGGTAGAGAGTCGGTGAGGAGAGTCAAGTGATTGGACACCTGCGAATGTGAGCACGGAGCATAGAAACCTGCAGCAACAGTTCACAACTTAGTCTAAATAACAGCTCAATTATAGGACTAACTTTTCATCATGTCCGCAATTTGAAACTCAATTCAAGATTCTATCGCCATAATTGAACAGGCACAGAAAAATCCTACACTGAGATGTCTGCAAGCTTATGGCAACTCCTAGATTAAAAGAATCCAACACAGGAAATTCCAAAACTAACTCAATTAAATCAACGATGAAATCTTGGGCAAACACCCATCAAGAAATAAAGGGTAAGAATAGAAGGTCAGGTCAAAGCCCAAAATCCAATAGTTATCCTTAGCAAAGAGCGGAAGGAACTGTTATCGTAATAGAAGGGACAGGCACTTAACCAGTGATGGGTAAGGGAGAATCGTCTATGCCAAGCTTGTTGAGCTTCAAAGAAGACAGTCTATGCCAGAAGCCCTCATCGACAGCACTTTGAAAGGGTGCGAATTGGAGAAGAGATCCTTTCTCTTCCTCTATTCTCGCCATCGTTTCTTGTTCACTTCTTAGCGCTCGCTTCGATTGCGTTGATCAATATTGGATTTGCATTTTCTTCACGTCAAATTCTATCCTCCATTTCATGCCTTTGATAAAATCTTTTATAGGCTTATTTAAAATCCAGTTCATGTAAGAAAACAAAGCAACTTCTCTTGTGCAAAGGGAGGAGGCAATTACGAATGTCCGTATCGGATTAAACTTTTGTGTATCCGTATCAGTACAGTGCCGTTTTAAGTAAATTTTTAATTTTATAAAATAATCCTTAAATTTTTTTAAATCTCAAAATAATCTTTTAATATTGTATTGTATAATTCAAACCTTATCTCAAAAAATCATAATAATATAAATTTAAATAACAACAATTTGTTCATTTTTTCTAGTATTATTTTTACGTATTCTACATATAAATAATAACTACAATTAATTAGAAATATCAATGAGTCAGGTCGGTGCCTAAATCTTAGTTATGGTGGCCTATTGCCAGACAGGTTATAGGCAGCCCAGACCAATCCAGTCCGCTTTTTTTTAAAAAAACTTTCAAAACAATATTATTTTGGAAGTATCCTAAGGCCCGCTCAACTTGGGCCAAGCAGGCCTTTTTTGACATCTCTATACTTAATATGAAAAAGATTGTTTTATCATCGTATAAATATAAATTTAAGAACAATACAAAGTATTTAAAATATTACAATTTTATCATATAATAAATAATAATTACAAAAAATATCAAATAAAAATAATTTTTATCAATAATAAAATATAATTTTTATCTTAATATTTAATTTTCAATAATAAAAATATATTTTATCTTAATTTGTAATTGTTGTTAATAACAAAATATTTTTATATTTATATTAACAATTTTAAAAAGAAAAACAAAAGTTTATGGCCTCTTAATTTTCATATAAACATATTTTTATTATTTTTTATAGAAAAATAACTTGTATTTACTACATAAATTTAAATATTATATTATTAATACTGCTAAAGAAGTGAGAGAAAGAGAATGCCAAAATAAAGAAAGGAAGAAGAAAGTAATGGGATTGGGTTTTTAAAAATTTTTCATTTTTTGCAAAGATGACCTTGATTTTTTTAAAATTTTTGGTACCGATCAGAATATGGTTGGTATTTCAAATAATGACATTGCCGTCGAGTATCAAATAAAATAGGCTATTATTTCAATCCGGCACCAAAATATCCCATTTTGTATCATTTTTCAGTTGATACTGTACATATCGTACCAGTATTGATCGGTACGGTATGAAATTCGTTACAATGAAAAAAGGATCACAAGATACTCTCATTGTGGCCAGACTAAATTTTTTTTTTCCTTCTCATCTGTCTTACTTTAATAATTTATACCTGTCTCATAAATAATTAAAACTTATTTTTAATTTTGTTAACAATTTTTTGATATTCTACCTTTATTTTTGTCACAATATAAACATAAAATTTTGTTTTTAAAATTCCTACAAACAAAAATGTGGTATAAAACTTAATTAAGCAAGTTTTAATTTAGTGATATTTGCTGTCGATAAATCTTCTAATTCAATTATTTAGTCTGGTTTTGTAAGAAAGTCGTTTGATATGATTTCACATTTGCATTATGCTTATCATCGTGAGAGTAACTTGAATTATTCTCATATGAATTTCAATTTATTTGTTGGAGAGTCGCCAAGGACTTTAATTTTATTAATTAAATAAAATTATTGTGAGGTACAATTTTATTCTATAGGTAAATGTTGGTTACCAAGTTTTGCGAAGTTAGCCTGAGTTAAGGTAAAATCAGAATTTTGCAACATACTCGCCTAAACAACCTTTTTCAAGTGCACTCATGTACAATCAGTATATCATATCTCAATTCAAAATGTTAATTTATTAATTTAGGCTTTTGAAGTCAATTGGTTGGCTACAATTTTACATATTTAATTAATAAAGACATTCATTATCTTTATGAATTATGTTAATTACATTTGATGTTTTCATATTAATGATAAAATCCCTGAATAATTATTGCGTAATTGAAATTATATTCAGATCATAATTACAAAATTTAATTTGCGTTTATGTGTTATTCCGAAATTATTTCTAGTTATAGTTTCAACACAATGGGATATTGATAGAACAGTAAAACTATCAGATGGTATGTGGTTCTGTCTGATTTTGATGGGGTTGGGCGCTGCTGCTTAGATCCATCGGATTAGTTAACTTTGGCAAGGAATACCTGCAAAACAATAAGGCACACCAGGGGTTGACTGCCGGTAGGCCCCTCCGACGCTCAAGTTAGTCTTTTTGGTGAGGGTTTTGACGGCTAGTGAATAAAGAATACTAGGTTTTTTAGAGTTGTACCTGTTTTTATGATGAGGAGATGAATTTATATAGTTAATACCTGTAGGAATTAGGTTAATCATCCAGTGATGGTTGTTCGGTCCATTCGCCGTTCTAAGTCTGGGTTTGGTCCTAGCACGACCGACCCAACCATAAGCCCCCCTACTCCTCGAGTCTGATCAAGGAGAAGGGTAGGAGTACACAAGGATTATGCAGGTCATCTGTGCGACAGCTCGTGATAGGCCCGATCGGTCGGATTTCAATGCTCAGTGTGTGTGTATGATGGCTCGTGCTAAGATCGATTGGCTAAATGTCGATCGGCCGAATGTCGACTCCTAGCGAATGAAGGCACTTGGTTTAATCATTTCTGACGGCGCGTGCCCTCTGACAGGTTTTCAAGATTTGAAACGAGGCATTCCTTTAACTGCTGCTTGAAACGAGGCGTCCTTTTAACTACTGCGCAGCTGTCCTGGGTGTCCTTTCAACCATCGCGTCGCTTGGGGCACTTTATAACCCTAATTTGGGCGATTCAGATTTTGCCACGCGTCCGACTCTGATTGACTCTGGTTGATACACCCGTTCAGTTGATCTTGGTTATAACTACTCAAGGTCGACGAATTTCCTTCACTTTCTATTTCGCGTACTCAGTTCTGCATCTTTGTCTTCACTTTCTTTCTCTTTACAGTCACTAGAATTCACCTTTTACCACTGTTTACATTTCCGACTTCGATTTCTAAACTAGGTACGCCCTTCTTCCCTTCATCCTTTAAGTTATATTTTTAGCAAACATGTCTTCAACTAGCCCTAGGGATGAACCTAGACTTAGGAGCCCTTTTTCATCGCCTCCTCGCCAACCTTCGACACGGGCATCCCTGGGTCTTAGTGAGGAAGTAAGCACGGTTTTGTGGGAGCTCCGTCAGGGACTGGCCGCCGAAGGAGCTTTGCAAGTTGTTGGGCCGTTGGAGGTAACGGCGAAAATGGTAGGGGTGCCGGAAATCGACGGAAGTGAAGCATCGGAAGCAAGGGGGATGAGGAAATTGGAGTGAGTGTCCGGAAGGATGGGCAAATTGTTGAAAAGCCACCGAGTGACCCTTCGACGATGACCGAGAGGGAACTGAACCAGTCGATTATCAAGAATAATATCCCTTCGTCTTAGGGACCTAGGCTGGCCAGCAAAAGCGAACGGGTTCATAGCAGCCTAGGCGAGTACTTTGCTGTTTCAGACAGCTTTTTCTCGGTCGGTGGCATGCAGCTTCCGTACGCTCCTATTATTGATGAGGTGTGCGGCGCCTACCAGTTAAGGCCGAGCCAGATTCCGCCGAACGGTTGGAGGTTCATTAATGGTCTGGCTCTGTTGTGCCATCACTTCGGATGTCTCCCCTCGGTCGGCATTCTGCGCTACTTTTTGAGGTTGAATCAGAGCTCAAGTGTCGGGGCCAGAATTCCTCACTTCCAGTATAGAGACGTGAAATATCGTCAGGTTGGGACAGCTTCGTCAATCAAGGCCTGGAAGACTAAGTATTTCTTTGTGAGACCCCCAGGATCTATCCATGAGCCCAGGGTATGGAGATATCCCTTGTCCGAGCGATAGAACGACATCTCCGATCTGTCCCTTACTAAGGAGGAATGGGGAGTGATTGATAGGATTAAGGCGCTCGGTCGGTATTCTTTCGAGAGCCTTATTCTGGGATATTGCGGAGGGGCATCAGCCGATGCATTTTTAATCGATCATCCTCTTAGAATTAGCGGGCTAGAAGAGGAAACTGCCCCGCCTAGTTAACTCCTCGTAGTTTAACTATTTGCTGTATTTACGGATACTAGTTTCGATTTCTGACCTGCTTCTGTAATTGTGCAGCCATGGCAAAGCTCAGGGACATCCTCGGGTCTTCCAATTCTTCTCAAGCCAAGGGCCAGCGTAAAGGGCTTGGGACTTCCGCAATGGTGAAGGGGTAAAGGAAGGAGGCGGAGATCCGCGGAGATGTCGTTCAGCCAGCGGTGCCTGACCGGTCTACGACATTGCTAGCCCTTCCAGAGACTGGGCGTCGTCCTGAGGAGCCTTCTTTGTTGCCGATCCCACCGGTGGCTGGGGTTCGAGCGGATTCGGAGGAGGAAGTGGAGCCACCACTTAAAAGGAAAAGGTCCGCTCAGGCTGGAGGAAAGGGGGAGGAGCGTGTGCCCCGTTTGAGCAAAAGCAAGGGGAAAGAGCGAGCTTCCGGTGGTGAAAAATGGGTGTCCATGATCAGTCTTGATAAGGTTGCATCGATTAAGGACATCGATGTCGCTCTGCACATCGCCCAGAAAGTTGTTCCGCCCGCAGACGAGAAGTTTTTGGACACACTGGGTGACGAAGAGCTGATGGCTAGACTCGTCCGCAGTTGTGCTAGGGATCTGTCGTTCGCCTCTGCAATGCATCGATGTATCAATCGGCTCAATGAAGTTAACCATAATTTGGACCGGGAGGTTCATAGTCTTCTCGAGCAGGTTAAGACTTTAAGAGCTGAACTTGCAAAGGCGAAGGAAGAAAGGGATGTTTCTCGGGCTCATCTCTCTTCGTTGGAGGAGGCAAAGAATGTTTGGAAGGAAGAGAAGAGCGTTTTGAAAGCTCAACTCATTTCAAGGGAGGAGGAGTGTCGAGCGTTGAGCTCGAAGGCGAAAATGGAGGAGGAGCTCCGTAGGAAGGTCCTCCACGATTGT
>JAOSBN010000002.1:22018340-22030026 GCA_027563595.1 Erythroxylum suave | reverse complement strand
TGGTGATCAGGATGCGGCGATGGAAGGGCGGCGGGTAGTCTCAAACCCATCCGCTGTAGTGCAAGTGCCGCAACAGCGGCTACATTAGGATTTGTTGCTGCCGCTTGACTGATCTGAGTACTTCTAGACGTGGTGCCCTGATGTTGGGCCCCACGGTGGGCGCCATCTGGTTTTGTCTGATTTTGATGGGGTTGGGCGCTGCTGCTTGGATCCATCGGATTAGTTGACTTTGGCAAGGAATACCTGCAAAACAATAAGGCGCACTGGGAGTTGACTGCCGGTAGGCCCCTCCGACGCTGAAGTTAGTCTTTTTGTTGAGGGTTTTGACGGCTAGTGAATAAAGAATACTAGGTTTTTTAGAGTTGTACCTGTTTTTATGATGAGGCGATGAATTTATATAGTTAATACCTGTAGGAATTAGGTCAATCATCCAGTGATGGTTGCTCGATCCATTCGCCGTTCTAAGTCTGGGCTTGGGCCTAGCACGACTGACCCAACCAGTATGTTTCTTTTCTATAAAGAAAGTATCTTATAAATTAAATTATAAAAATACTTAAATTCATGTATAGATGTTTATTAGAGAATAAGTTTACTAAACTGACCCGTTCATGAGAATTGTGAACAAACCCGATTATAAGAATCCTAAATAGAATATTACTTACGCGTCTGTAGATTTCCCTATTATGATAGTCATATACTTGAGATTATAAAAGTATCTTATGTAGAAATTACTATATTTTGATACCACTTATGTTCTATCTTATTTAGGGTAGCTCAGTTCGTGGTGGATGCAGTATAAACCATACAGAAATTGCTAAATAAGTCAATAAAGGATTCGACATTCCAAAGTAATTAAAGATAATATTCTAATATTCTTGATTACTAGTGATTTAAGGAATTTTCTAGTCAGAGTAAATTGACATTTAAAAAGTAGTTTTTAAATATCAATTATAAATCAATTACTAATTAGTAAGAACTAACATTATTGGATTAAAAAAAGTATACACTATATCTATATTTTATCTAATTAGAATACTGGATAATGAATTGATTAAGTGATACATCATAATTATATATAGACATGTTAAGTCAAACTACTTTGACATACTTGATATTTAATTAGTTGTAACATATTATTATACGTCAATCTTGATCTATGATTGTAAATTGACTAATTGAAAGATTAAAGATAAATTACAATGAGTTTTAATTTATCTAATTCTAACTATGAATTCTAATTATAATTCATAGTCATTATCAATATATTGGGAGCCTAATGAATCTCACATAAAGAGCAGTTTAAAGTAGAAAATTGAATTTCAATTAAGTTGTACTTAATTATAAAGTTTGAGAAACTTTAGGGATCAAATATGAGATATTTAATTCTATTAAAATAAAATTAATTATAATTAAAATTTGGCTTTAATTATAATTGAAATATTTAATTGTAATAAAAATTAAAAGCCCTAATGTTTTTTTTCTATATATAGGAATAAGCATAAGGGAGTGGGCACTCCTTTTTTTAGAATTTAAAAAATTCATTAATAAAATAATTGTTTACATTAGGCATAGGTCTATCACGTGGGATAGACCATGAGACACCAAGGCCATTTAACCCATACGGCAAAGCGTAACAACAATATCATTAGACCAATACAGCAACGTGCTTGACAAATTAACAAGGACTTTTTATAGTTAGGGTATAATGACCTCCCTCTTTCGGGAGAGTTTGAGAAGTTTCTTGAAATGGTAGGGAGGAGGCGATGGCGAAAACTCTAGCGATTCAGACACTCTACTTGTCTCCCCGTGGATCTACTAAGACTTATTCTACAATAAGTTTCTTAATCACAGGTAAATATACTACTGTTCGCGAAACTTTGACAATTAGACACTCCTGCTTATTCCTCTTAAAGAGTTGAGTGTCTTTTGACTACTCTGTAGATACTATTAGAAGTTCGACGTATGAACAACTTATGGTTGACATATTAAAAATTAGGTATGATTTCATATTTTATGATTTAATTATTTTTCAAGTTATTTAATTATTAAGATCTGACTGAAAATTGTGAAAATTTATTTTTCTATTTTGCTCATGATTTGATTATAATTGGTTTCCTAACAACGAGTACATCCAATCCATCTTAGTTTTATGACTGGAACTAAATAGAATGTGTTCCTTTATAGGATAATATCTTTATAAAATACTACATTCATGTCATTTGCATCTAAAGTATAAGAATTCTCTTCCCCAATTAATGTTAGCTGCAATTCAATACAATGTTCCATACATAACATTTAGCAAAAGACGATAATAAAAAAAGAAATCCATTATGAAATTAGACCAAAAACAATAACAAAAGCAAAAAGACAAGGAACCTACAATATAACCATTAACAATACGTGTGGAAAAGTTGTTGAAGAAAATTATGCTAATTTGGAAATATAATATAAGGAAATAAGCTAAAATGTCAACAAAACAATGGAAAAATTTCTAGCTAACTTTGGGGCACAGTTATAATTCTCAACAACAAAGCATCATAATAATAAGAATTTATAGCCACAAACACAAGAAAGTTGAAGTGAAACTTAAAATAAAAACACTTATAATTATAAATTTCACATTTATTTTATATGTTAGGATTTAGCGTATACTTAAAAATACAAATGAAACAAAAAAAAAAGTAAAAAAAAAACAAAAACAAAAACAAAAAATTAAAATTTTATTCCACGACATATTCACTTAAATTATATTGACCCTAACTTTCATTTGATATGAAGCTATTATCATTAAAGGGAATCTCATCATCACCATCATTCATTAAATGACATGTCAATAATTTTCAACTAAAATCATCTTCTAATTTACTCTCATTTATAAAATTTAGTTCTTTTAAAACTTAATATACTTAGAAATCAATATGATCAAGGTAAATTGGATCAATAGAACTACAAGTTTTATTAAGAGTCTTAGTAAAAAAATTAAATTATTAAATTGTTATAAAATTATAAGAAATTAGATTAAACTTAATAATGATAATGGAATACCTTTCTTAAAGCTTTAAGTTGCATTGGAAAAAGATCAAACCATTCAACCTCTTGTATTTTGATTTATTCCGTTTTTTTAATGGATGAACTAAAATGTGGTCCTTTTTTTTACACTAAGTTTTATTCTTGCATTGGCTAATAATACGAATTGTGATCTTAGATCTGCTTGAAGTAAGACTAGAAATATGATTTATATCACTAATATCTTTTAAAATAAGATTTATATAATGAACAATACAAGGAGACTAATAAATATGCTCATACTTTCATTGTAATAAGTACCCAACTGATATATAACTAGTTGCATTATCTGTAAGAAAATACACAACATTCTTTAGTCCAACCTACTGGACAATTTCAGAAAATAATTCAGACAAAGCATTAGAATTTTTGACCATATTAGAAGCATCAACATACTTGATAAAAATTGTTCAAATGTTACAATAAACCAACAAATTAATCAAGGTTCTTTGTTTTTGATAAGTTCACCCATTGCCATAATAGTGCATCTTGTTGATTCCTAGCTAGACTTATATGTATCACAGTTAACTAACATTCTTTTTTTAAATCTTGAAGCAAAGGCACATGCATTTTATAATAAGAAGGTACCTTAAATTCTAGACCTATCGTTATTGTGACATCTATTGCTTCTTAAAAATATAGTGAATACAAAGCATTTAAAGGAATACATGAATGATAGAACCATCTAGCTCATGTTCTTTTACATCACAAAACAACTTCCTTATCAATCAAAACACTTTTTAGACTAGGTTGAGAACCAATATTCTTGAAGCAAAATAAGAATCTATGTCAATAGTAGCTTTCCTTTTTTTTTTTTAATATAATACTTGTGGTGCTTCTCCATCTCTAAAAGCTATATCATGAGCTTCTTTACATGAGCCTTTATTGTTTTTTATAATTTCTAATCCTATCATGTACTTCAAATGATACTTTTTTGCAAGAAGTAATATTACCCTTAACACCAATAAGGTGTTCTTTCATTTTATATATTCCTCCCCCTTTAAATATTCTACCATAACATATACAATTATATTGGATATTCCCATCAAATGTTTAAGGAGAAGAAAAATAATTCCATGGTGGATCAAACTTACCACAAATAGAGGATGCAATCTTCACCAAATCTTGTTCTAACGATTCCATACCCTCAATTATGATTTAACCTAAAAAGTATAAAACGATAATTAAGTATACTATCGCTCTTCAAAAAAAAAAGGTTATACTATTGTCAGGGCAAAATGTCTCCTACTTAAATAATTCTCATCTTAAAAGTTTTTATTTTTTTAACTTTTATAATTGTACACTAATATAGAATTTAGAAGTTTATACTAATTCCAATTTAGTATTATAACAAATGACCAAATCAAGTCAATATCAAGGCAACGTTTCACAATATTGAGTTTTATTCTTAGATTAATATAATCATCAACTTTCTCAACAAATCATAACAAACTAACATACTGTTTCCATGCACAATGCCACATTAAAACTAGGTTATGAGATAGTTAACCCTTAAATAATTATTAACCATAAAGCCTAATAGATTTTCAAATGGGATCAACCTAGAGATTATTATAATTATGTATGACTTAGATTATGCTATTAGTATGTTTGTTTGTTAAACTGAAACATATTGTACAGGAAGCTTATAACTTTAGTTATAAAATTTCCTTTTCAATTATTGGGTACATGTTCATATCTAATTTATTAACTATATAAAGTAAGAAGAACATGATTTTAGGGTTTCGTTTTGAGACAAAGTAGAAGAAGGTGAACCAAGCTAAGGTAAGAGCAAGAGTGGGCTGCTCTTGTTCTAAATCTAAACCTAAGACTAAAGAGCCACGTTACTAGTACTCTTCTTAAATTACAAGTACTTTTTAATTTTCTTTTACATAAAAAGTGTACCTACTTTAATATATTCGATAATCCACAATTCTCAGTCCATTTTTTGTATTTTTTTTAATTCAAAGATCTTTCTTCTTCCAAGTACCATTTACCAGGCAATCAAATTCTTTTAATTGAAAACAAATACCGACGAGTGAGCTCATCGTTTTGCTGGGAATTATTAAAATGGCACCTTTAAACACAGAATACCAACATAAATCACATATGGTGAATGAAATCAAATCACATACACAGAAGAGCAATAATAGAATGGTGACCATACATAAACAAAGAAACCAACAGCATAATGATGACCATACATATACGCAGAAACAAACCAACAACAAAATGGTAATCACTTATTAAACTTTGCTCCAGCAAATAGCTATGTTGTCTCATCGAAATATTTTCATTTTTGGTATTTTAAATCAACAAATTCAATACTTTAAAGAGTATATATAACACAACTATCAAAATTAGATACTGAAATGAAATAGAATTCTAGCTGTTACAAAAAACTATTTAATCATTTAAGTATGAATGAAGAAGAAATCTCCATAAAGCGACTGCCTTTATCTTTATCTCTTTATTTGTTATCTCTCAACATATTGAAACTTGAATAACATAGAACAATTGCAACTCTATAGAAACTTGACAATTAGAATCACCATTTCACTCTAAAACCCATTCATCAAATCTCAAATTTTTTGCTCCTCCAGCCATCCAATCAACAGCAACACCACCAAAGTTTCAAAAGAGCATTACTCCTTCAAAATAAAAAATAGAAAGGCCAAATTTAAGGGAAAATACAATAACAATGATAAATCTCAAATAGACAGGTTATGTTTAGAAAATAAAATTTCATGACCGACAATGAAATAAACCAAAACCTAAACTTGAGCATAGGGAACGTGGGATGGATGGAGAGATAATCCCTTCAATCATGGTGCTTAGTCACAGAGGAAGTAGGAGATTGAAGTTGCCTCAATAAGTTCATTATCTTGGACTAATTGCACACGCTAGAGGACGTAACTGCTTCTCATTATAAAGGAACTAAACCAAAAAAAGAAACCTCTAATTTTCTGTTCTTTTCTCTACCTTCACAAAAATGGACAACCAAAAAATAGGAAAAAAAAGATAACTTCCTCATACTCAAGACTTGCTCCATCTCTAGTCAGATAGTGAGACTTCTCCTTGTCCCCAAATTGGTCATTAGAATTCAATTTGTTGGGTTCTCTGTCGAGAATGACTTTTTTGTTTTGTATGCTCATGAGGATTCTAGGTTTTAGTGCGAGTTTCACAAGGAATTTTGATTTGAGCAAGAAAGAATAGAGCTTTAAAAGAAGAAAATAATTAGGAGAAGCGAAAAGAGGAATGCCAGAAGATTGGGTTCATAAAAGAAGAAAAAGTGAAGCTCATGTTTCAACAATATCCGTATATTGACTAATTGGTTAGATCGATTCCCTGAAAAACTAGCTAGTTCTCTCATAAACCGGCTAGTTTTTATATATGGAGATTATTAAATAAAACCGAATCGGACAACTGGCTAGTTCAGACTATTTCTAGTTGAACCTCGATTGGTCTAGTTTAGTTTTTAAAATATTGATGAAAACAAAAATAAAAAAACTTGTAATACTAAAAAGCTTAATGGATTTCAATGGCACATGTATACAAGAGAGAAGTAGTTTGTTCGAACATTAGAAGTAGAGCCAAAATTCTATAAGGACAAAGGCTCACTACCTACCTCAATACTTAAGCAGAGCAGCAATTTTGCAGTTATAGTTTAGGATTTGGTATCACAAGTCTTACAAGACTTTCTTAACAGCAAATGCCAGCTGCAAGGCAAAATGTGACTTGTATCACAAGAGTGCAGAGATAGGCACATCAAATTTTAACATCAAAAGACATCAAGATTTTAAGATCTCAAGAAGAGGAATCAAAGAAAGACATCCTGCTTCTCTTGTTAGGAAGTGTTGTTCTAGGTGAATACTCTGGCGAGGGAAAGCCTTTCTCCAGAACAGAAGTTAAGGCCTGGTTGATGGATTTTGTGAGCAGCTGTCTTGCCTCAGCATCATCAGCAACATTCTTGTTTCTGCAGCTGCTCAAAATGAACTCGACCTTCAGACGGTCGAACAGTGTTGATATTTCTACGTTCATCATTTTCAAATGGAGCGTCTCAATAGCTTGTCTGATTTCAGTCAGAATCGAAGGTCTGTAGTCGCAGCAAAGCGATGCCATGAAGCACAATGTTCCATCGCAGGAATCATCATAATGCTCAACTTTAATCTCATCATCAACCATTGGAATTAACAGTCCCATAGTGACTTCATTTACATTCTTCTTGAGTTCTCTCACATGGCTAATGACTTGAGCAAGCAATGTGGCTTTGTCCATCTGCAAATCATTCAATAGTATTCAAGTCACCATGTGCAGAATGCCACAAGCATCGATGTATTGCTAAGGATTAATTTGAAGTATAAGTTAAAACTGTATTTCTGGTCAAGAGCATATATATATATATATATAGACTAGTCACATACCTGGGAGATATATCTCCATTTATCAAAGCTACCTTCAAACTTAACTTGGTTAATTATGTAAATAATCGACTCGTTCACTCCTGAACTAAGACAGCTGTCTCCACCAAACAATTGGCACGTGGAAACGACGATTAATTAAGGGAACATTGCAAGCTGAGCATTAAAACTATGAAACGATCTCCCCACAGAGGTGGTTGCAGGGTTTGTCATTTTTCTGAGCAATGAAGGTTAAAAAGTAACGGCTTTTCTTTTCCTGGATGTCTGTTTCGTGATTACGGTGACATGGTATGTTATTTTTAACAAACAAAAATTTGATCCCAGCCACGTAGTTGTTTGTTTGTTATGGGATAAATATGAACTTGTTTCTCCAAGTAAGAAATGAACATCTACTGCTAGTTGTTTGCAGTTTCATATCCTGCAGGTCACTTCTTGCTTCATTCAGAATTATATGACCTAGTAAGCTAAATCTCCAAGTTGTAAAATGCCTTATATTCTATATCATGTGAAGCATGAAAGACAAGCGAGATCCACTTAAAATCCATTCAATATTCATCCTAACTTATCAAACCCATAAAATCACACAGTTTCAGCTGCTTTACTAAAATTACTACATATAAATCCTTCCATCTCTACGGACCAGTTAATTAAGGGAAGAAACAACGCCATCATGATATACAGCGAATATCTAACTAAACTTCCTATTCTCAAAACAGAATTTGTACTACTCTATTCCTAGTAAACCTTAATCACATTAGTTCTTAAACTTCCGTGATAATGGAGGTGAAAGTTGAATTGTCGGGGGTAGTTAAATACTAACGACTTTGTCCTGTGACTGGAAAATCAAAGGTCTTGCCTAGTTATAACTGCCAACAGAGAATGAATCTGGCCTTGTGATGGTAGGACTGGGATTGAGTTCTTGGATTAAAAATTTCCCTCAGATTTCTGCTCAACGGATCAGCAAAGAAATTGGCCATCGTACGTCTCACTAAACTTACTCCTGTGGGAGTGAGAAATATTTTGGAGTTAAATCTTCTCTGTGGATTAGAATTAAACATTTCATACTCGTTATGTTGAGAAACTGATGAAGCCATTAGCATATCCCTGAATTCCACAAGTACACTTCTATTTTAAACGAGTTTTGTTCCAAAACATTACCAGTGAATCTAAATGCTTGTGTTATGAAAAACAACCAAGTTCGTGGCATGAATTCACTTCTAAATAGTTGAACATGCTACGGTAGATTGGTTTCAGAAGGGAAAAGAACAGAGCAAAAAGCTACAATAACCTTTTTAGTGCAGGACACGAGGCCACGAAGAGTAGCGAGATGAGCATTGATTCTTTCCCTTCTTCTCCTCTCCGCTTCGCTGTGACTCTTCAAAGCTGACAAAATCTTGGCCTGCGACGTCCCCTTCTTGTCGACTCTCGCCGGAGTCCGCACAAGCTCTCCCTTTTCACTATCCAAGACCAAAGCTTCCGATATAATAGACGACCCTCCTCCCAAAACTCCAATGGAACATCCAGAACTGTTAGACAACGGCTCTAGGGTGTGATGGGCATAGCCGCACCCCAGCGAAGAGTTAGAATTGTAACGGTTGGCAAACATTGGTTTTTAAGCTAGCAAGAAGAAACACTGCTGAACCGTGTTTTTGTTTGTGTGTCCTACGAGCCAAAAGTGGAAGAAACTGAGTCTGGAGGGCGAGTGGCGAGAGCAAACTAGAAGGAGAGGTTTCAGACAGGGAAGTTTTAGATGTTTGACAGCTTTGGTAGTGATTGTTTTGATTGTCGTGGTTCTGGCAGAGATCATACGTTCCATAAGGGACAAATCTCGGGGGTTGAAGAGGGTGTTAGAGAGGGGTCAATGAGAGAACATCAACATTTTCTTCTTGATAGGCTTGAAGAGCATTATGTCCTTGTTTTGCGTGAGATTCTTTTAAAAGTGGAGCTTTGTTTGGCTAAAGAGACTCAGCTTGAAATTGTCAATCTCGATTGCTGGGATTTCGATGAAATGTTGTACTCAAGAGAGAGAACCAAGACATAGAAGCCAAACAAAAAGCTTGGAGAGTTGACAGTTGCGGGTTTTGCAACGTGTGGCAAGCATCACAAAGAGTAGAGCCTTATAGTTTCATTTTCCAACTACAGTGAATATGAACTGAAGCAGAATTGTCAGGTCAAAGGACTGAACTAACCATGATTGGAGTGCCTGGTGGTGCAACGGAATCTCTAAGATTGGATTAGATAATCATTTGAAAATGGTGTGCTCTTGGCGGTTTTCTGAGTGGTTATCTGGTGTGGAAGATGCCATAATAATGTTTAATAAGGCATTCGAAAATAGCATTAAATGCTAGCCACCGGATCATAGAATTAGAATATATTTATTATTGGTTTCTATTTACTGTGTTGTGTGTGTGGTGAGGAAAGTCAGAGGAAGAGTAGTTAACTACTAGTGACTGATTTGGCGAGAACCAAGTCTAAATTGTTAACCAAAATGGTATCTGCAGGCGTGAAGCAGGAGTAGAGTACCTCGATAATCATTCGAAAACGGTGTTTTCCTGGCAGTTCGAGAGGGTGTGGAAGATGCCACAATATTGCTCAAGGCAATTGAAAAGTAGGCATTAGTGCTACCTGGCAGATCATAAAACAATATGTTTCCGTTTGAATTGTGACAAAAATGGTAAACTTTGTTCAATTTGAGGGCATGGAACTTCTAAAAGTTTGATTTTTGGCAGCGACATGCTAGATATATCATATAATAGGTAGTTTATTTCATGCAATAATCAAGAGGAAATATTTTATCCAAAATACTTTTAAAAACAAAAATATGACTAGTCATTTAGATTTATTTATGTTTTCTATTTTCATTTCGTTTTTCTTTAAAATATAATTTAATTATTAATATCAATATTTTCAATTAATAATAATAGATATACTAATTGATAAGTGGATATATTTTATATAATTATTAGCAACAAGATATAAATGTATTTACTAAAAAATTATATATTTTAATCAGTAATTAACTATCTAAATATATTATTTTATTGAAAATATAAAAATCACAAATTCTTTTTCATTGATGTACCATTTCTTAATATCATTAGTTTTATTTAAAAATATAGGAATATATAACATTAAAAATTAATTTGGTACTATTAGAAATTAATAAAAACTAATTTATTATGCTTTTAATAAAAACGTATTTTATATACTAAATATAAATAATATACATATATTTGTATTCAAAAATTGATCTTCAAAAAATAACTAATAATGAATTTATATCAGAACTTATATTGTAATAATAAATTAAATTAACATTTTGTTATTGTAAATTATTTTTTTAAAATTATATCACAATACAAAAATTAGTTAAACGATTTTTAATGATTATGAAAATGGAAAAAACATAAAAATAGAGATAAAATCAAATAATATATTTAAAAAAACTAGAAGTTATATGTGATCTAATTACGTGCCCTCGAGCTCAAATTAATTTGTGGAGAGCTGACGCGGGGACTTTTCCACACCATTCCTGCTCATCATGAGAGGCCTAGGATCTATTTTAGCTTGTCAGCACAACTCCGCCAATATATATAATTACAGCCTAAACTGCATGCATGCTGTGTTTTTCTTTCTTCCTCACAATTACGTGTATATTCTGGGTAGCTGAATTGTTGATTTCATGCCCTTGCTTTTGAAGTTGTTGTGGTCAATGCAAAATTAAATTAGTCTTGCAACAACTTTGTCGAAAAGGAAGTTAAGTTGATCACAACTCTCCACCTATTATTAGTTGTTTGATTTTGAACAGTAAACTTCCTTTGGCCTTTTAATATATGTTTGAATTTGAGATTGTCTACTGAAATGAGGCCAAAAGACAAACAAGAGAGAATAGTTGGAGGTGTCAACGAGCTATCCTAATCCTATCGCTTTACGGGGTCAGGTCATTAGGTTGCCCGTTTTCTCAAGTCTCAACAACCACCCTTCCTGTCAATTTCGGGAAACAACAAATGCAAAAACTAAAATCTTGATTGACAACAAGGTCAACTATTTTTTGTTTTTTATTCACATACTTTAAAGATGTTTTGAAGGTCTCTTGATGATCTACTATCGATACATGGGTGCGTAGAACACATTAATTATAAAACTAGCTGATCACAAACTGCAGCGTAAGTAAAAATAAATTTATAATTGGAAAATTA
>JAOSBN010000002.1:21975503-22018240 GCA_027563595.1 Erythroxylum suave | reverse complement strand
GTAGAACACATTAATTATAAAACTAGCTGATCACAAACTGCAGCGTAAGTAAAAATAAATTTATAATTGGAAAATTAGAAAAAGAAAATAAGATTATGTTACTTTTATAATATGTTGATACATATATGGAAGACGTAATAAAAATGTTGCAATTTCAAAAAACACAAACCAGAAAGATAAGAGGGAGATAAAGTTTATTCAATCAGGGACTTTGTCTACATTCAAGTTACCAAAGATGAAGATTACAATATTGTGGATTATGAGTTGGAGATTTGTTCCTATTGTAACCTACCCTTAACACATGTCGTCTTCCCTTCTTTTCTAAATGTCAGTTTATCATCACATGTTTTCTTCTCGTAACATTTCTCAACCATCCTTGGTCCACCAATTGATGGTCATCCATTTGCAGTGGTTTTCTTGCGATTCCAAGCATCTTTGTCTCCTTAGACACATTTGCTCATAGGAGATTCAGAGCTAATGATTTCTCTAGTTTTATAGTCTTATGAACTTGTTACTAGGAACATATATATAGTCTTTTATGTAATTTCTCAAAAAAGTGAGGCCGGCTCAGTGTTCATCAATTAGAACATATGTATACTCATGTCAATGCAGAGTTCTTCTATTAGATCAAGACCCCCTCTCTTACAATTTATAATTTATATTACTTTCTGTTGAGATCAGTTTGTCTTATTCCAATTTTTGTTTGGTTTTTTCCCCCTTGGGCTTATTGCCTGATGTATGTATCGTGTTCATCCGTATGTGTACATCACTTGAATTGATAAACCAAAGCTTTGGAGTACCCAATTAATGTCTTCTGAAAACATTAAGTGAACTTTGACTTCTCATCCAAGCTAATTTGATATAAAAGATTATTGTCAATTTTAACCACTAAAGGAAACTATTACAATATATTGTTTAAAATAACATTAGACCGCAATCTTGATTAGAAATTGGAGACATCCACTTAGTTTCTTTAGACAAATAAGGTTTTCGTGACGTCTTTAACCGAAAAGTCAAAACACTCGTTTGCCAAAAGCCCACGGGGTTGACAATTGTCTTTTAGATTGTTTCCCTTTCCGTACGCTCGTTAAATATAGGCAACAATTTCAAGCCATGCATATGTTCCTTAGCAATGTACAATGTGCAGCCCTTTCCTTCCTTCCCGTTCGGTACTTTTAGATTCGTTCATGCAGCTGTATATTGAAATCAAATCTCCTAACTTCAAGTAAATGGGACTATGTTGAGTAATAATTCTAAATGTTTATTCTAAAATATTTCTAAATTTTGTTTATATTACCTTACCTATTTATTGTTTTTTAATTTGTATATTAATATAGCTATAGGTACTAACGCAGAAGTGAGTAGTCATACTCATCCATCAAATGAACATTATTTTCATAAAATATTGGAAAATAAAAGTATATTTAATTATTATTAATTATTACTATATCCTTAATATTCCTTTAATTTTAATATTACATTACTAGATATAATATTTGTACATATAAAAGAGGTGATGCAAACTATTGATGATCTTGACTACAAGGATTAGTTTCTCTCTCAATCTATCTAGTCACTAGTCTCTAGTCTTCAGTCTCCGATCTCTAGTCTCTAGTTTCCAATCTCTAGTCTCTATTTTCCATCATGATTTTATCTTGACTTTTTATAAACTGCATCATTTTTGTAAAAAGATTCAAATAATCGTTTTTGTACAATTAAGATTACTATAATTAATTAAATTGATCACTTCAATTATAATATTTTTATTTCCTATAATTTTATCCTCATTTATTAATGAATTTTGTTTCATCTAATTTATTTTATCATTATATCTACTTATATATATATATATATTTCATCTTATTTGTTTTATCAATAAATGTAAGTTTTATATATTTATTAATTATAAAATCCCAATTTTTATTAATCACTTGAAATTCGTAGCTACAATTAATTGAATTGATCACTTCAATTATAATTTTTTTCTTTCATTTCTTATAATCATATCCTCCTTCATTAATGAATTTGATTTCATTTTATTCATTTTATCAATATATGAAAGTTTTTATATATTCATTCATCATAAAAATCTCAATTTTATTTATTAATTAAAATTAATGACTATAATTAATTGAATTAGTTACTTCAATTATAGTCTTTTTCTTTCATGTTTTGTAATCATATCCTCCATAATTCATGAATTTGATTTCATCTTATTCATTTTATCAATATATGTAAGTTTTTATATCCTTGAAGATTTCATCTTTCTTATTTTATCAACATATGTAAGTTTTCATATATTCATTCATTATAAAATCTTAATTTTTATTATGCAATTGAAATTTGTAACTATAATTAATTAAATTGATCAAGTCAATTATAATCTTTTTCTTTCATTTCCTATAATCTTATCCTCCTTCATTATTGAATTTTGTTTCATCTTAATAATTTTATTAGCTTATCTATGTTTTATATGTTTATTTATTATTTTAACTTCAATTAATTGAATTAATCAATTGAATTAAAATTGTTTCTTTCATTGCCTATAATTTTATCCTCAAATACTAATTAATTTAATTTTAAATTAAATAAAGTTAAAAATTCAAGTATGGCTCAGAGCCTAGATCCCTAATCTTGAGCCCCATCTAGCCCACTACCATCCTTAATTGGCTCATCCCTAGGAAATTGCAATAACCCATCTAGGAATGTTAAAATCGACTTGACTCGCTCGGTCCAACCCATTTTTGACTTTGATTGGATAGGTTAAGGGCCGATCATGGTCCATCTGGCAGGTCGCAGGCCCGCTTGACCCAACTTATGGCCTGCTGTTACTTTTAAAATGAGTCATTTTAGAAGTTTTTATTTAAAAAATAAATTACGGGTTGGGCTGCTACAGCCTTAGCCCATAGACATCCCTAAACTCATTATAACCATAGGATAAAAGCAGACTTAACAGGGTTTGCCACGTACGATTAAAATCATTTAATTGATGCCTTTGAGGATGGCGGGTTCATGGCCCAATGATTGAAATAGAGTAGTTGGATCAATGTTAAAGCAAATCTCAGTCATCCGTTTTCAATTGACTTGCTTTTGTTCTTAAGTTGAAGCGAGAAGGTGATTGTCGGGGATTTGATTTTTTATACCTTATTTTATTAAATCTTATCATATTTTATTAAATCTTATTTAAGTTTATATAAATATATAAATAATATTAAATAACATTGGATTAAAATGTCCTAACAAAAATATGATGCTCCAACTTGTCATTGGGATGCTGTAAAGAGGAAAAGTCACTATGATCTAAGGTCTTCTTTTTCGAGACGCCTTTGCTTCCCTCTTCTCTCAAATGTCTCGCTACCGCTACACTTCATTGTCATCCTTCTACTGTTTTCTTGTTCTAACCGAGTCATTTGCGGATAAAAGTTTTGTAGTTCATATTTTGTGTGTTTAGAACCTCTTTGGAGGAGAAAACCAATTCTAAACAATCTTCGTTTCTCTAAAACTTTTAGGTAATTATATATAATTAAAAATAGATAAAATTGAATCTTAATATCTCAACTAAAATTTAGGAAGATATTTTGGTCAACTAAATTTAAGATAGGGATTATATTGCTTAAGGAGATTCTATTTACTATTGTTAATCTTATCTGTTGCCTTAGATGATTAAATCTTACAAGATAATCAATTTTAAAGTGTCAAATCTATTGAGATTTTTTTAATTTAGTGTTTAAGCTTTTAAAATTTTTACTTAAAGTTTCCAATCTTTTATGACCTTAACAACTCAATTCAAAATGTTGTTCTATTAATCTTTTGTTTATTCGGTGATAGAATAATTTTTGTTTATGACAAAGTAGGCATCAACGAAAATTAATTACCAACTAAGCATGCCCATAACCCAATGTCAAAAGGAAGACGAACTATGCCTCCAGGAGTACCACCCAACGAAGCTTCTAGAATGTTGCGACTATGACAACCACGTCTCCTAGGAAACATCTATAATGCACTGGTATATGACAACCGAAAGAAATATATTACAAGAGTAGACCGGTGTAACATTTGAAGGTGAAAAGGCATTGAATTTACGCAACGACTCACCTATTGGTGAACTGCTTGGAGGGTTACTGAATTTGCTGCATTGGCCCTCCACTAGATTGTTTGCCTCCTGGACACTAAGTGAGCTGACTGGGTTGCACAATTGGGACAAAAAAGCTTGGCCTCATTCCAGGAACTAGTTGCTGTTGATATCTAAACCTAGGTTGCCATTTTCCAAGAAAGGACCATAGCTATAAAATTAGAACAAAACTTGAAAACTAATGTCTCACCAAAAGATCAAAATCATTGTTATTTACACAAGTAGAATGACATTATTAGATAGGCATCAAACTACAGGTTAGATGAACTCCCATGTATAAAAGCACAAGTTGCGTGAAAATAACATCGATACAATTAGTTCTACAAGATTAAAAATGAGTAAATAAATAAGATTATGACATTGGTACAGGCACATGCAGGATGATGGAACTACCAAATAATCTGAAAATAATGTATCAACCATACGAAGTATGACATCTAGAAGTAATTCTCACTTGGGAAGGGATCATGGCAGGAGGGCCTTGGCCATAGAAGAGTTATTGTCCCAAGCCTGGAGTGTTGGAGAGCCAGCTGCAGTGTTATTACAGGATGCATTTGTGAAAACAGTGCATGTACATAAAGAAAAAAAAAATCCGTATAAGTTTCAACTTTAAACTTTTGGGCCCCTCTGTTCTTTTTTTTCAGTTGCGTTATGTGTGTTTGTTATGGGTACTGGTATTTGGGTTTTTGGTTTTGGGTTTGGGTTATATGTATGCTTAGTTGGTCATTAATTTTCTACATAGATGCTTACATATCATGGACCAAAAAAAAAAAAAATGTTAGCCAAATCAACAAAATACTAATAAAACTAAAATTTAGAACTGAATTGTTAAGGTTATAAAATGTTGGTTACTTAACTTAAAAGTTTGGACATTAAATTGATAAAATTATGAAAGGTTTCAAAATGTGGAATTGGTTATCCCAACTCATAGTTGTTTTTTCTTATGTTTGTTTGTCACTTTCCAATTCAATCTAGATTAGATAATAGAAAGATGATCGATACTAGTAACTGCAATCTTTTCGAGATGGACACTCAGCTTGATAAAAGAATTTAAGAGGTATTAATGAAGGATTAAATCAACTTTAAAAACTTCTATATATAATTAAAAAATATGATATTTTGACTTAAAATTTTAAAGCATTAAATTAAGAACTTTATTAACCTCTTATTTTTATATACAATTTTATTCTTATATCTCTTTCTAAGTCCATAAGAATTTTCAATAATAATAGGCATTGACAGGTGAATTAGGGACTATATAAGAGCTTCTTCACTGTTTGATGACAAATTTTCATACTCGATTATCTCGGCTACTAGAGACGAGTTCTCTTCAGTGTTACAAGTTTATACTGATCCCTATTAGGAGTAAGTCATTTCTATTGTGAGGACATGGATGCTAATTTATATAGTCAATTCCTTCACGATCCATCACAATTAAAAAACTCTAATAGTGATATCAACCTATTGAATTCTTTCTATTGCTACCATTGTTAAAATTTCCATTAACATTTTTCAAATATTCAATAAAACACAAAAGTTTCTTGCATTTAAAAGAACTAACAATAAACTTTTATCAAAGTGACAAATAATGACAGTATCTTCAGAATACTGTTACATTTCCCATTACAAGAAATTTCAAATACACTTCACAGCCTCCATCAATACCTTTTCTTAAAAAAAGCTTGTCAAATAATAATTATTAGTATTCCAACTATGTCTTTTACCATTTTATTATGTTTTAATAAGGGTCAAACCATATATCTTCCTTCAATCTACATATACATTTCCATGTTGAGCCATCCATTTGTGGTGTCTAATCTCAAGGATTTTAAGGGGGCTTGGGGAGAAATTGGACCAAATCCAAATGAGCTCTTATACAACCAGAAAATTATATCTCAACCTAAAACCTTGAGGCAATGTGTTATGAGTTTTATCTTTGTATATAACTCACTTCATCTTTATGTCTCTTTCTGATGTGTGATCACTCCACTAGTGAACTTTCAACATTTCTCCTCACAAGTGGATCATCCATATAGAACTAACTCTCCCTTAACCTATAGCTCATGAAAAGTGATTTGAGTCACTCTATGAATTACCCATTTCTTGACCCAAATCCATGAATCTTTATTCATCAGACTTCGCTAACTTAGCTCTAATACCAATGATTTGAGAGGGCTTGGGGGTAAATTGGACCATATTTAAGTGAGCCCATATATAGCTAGGACATCGTATCTGAACCCAAAACCTTATTGTAATGGGTTATGAGCCTTATATTTGTTTATAACTCACTTCTTCCTTATGTCTCTTTCTAATATGGGATTACACCATTTATGAATTTCCAACATAATCATCATTGAATGGTGCTCAAGAGGGCAAGGAATGTACTAAGATTGTCCATACTACTAGAAAAGTTGTATTGGGTCATGTTTATAGCCATAGTGAACGAGCTCATAATAAAGAGAGAATATGTATACAAAACTATAATGTAATTGTATTGTTATATTGCTGTGTGTTTACAGAGGTTGTAAGGCACCCTATATCTACATAAGGTGTGTTGTTAAAAAAAGGAAATACAATGAATAGAGGATATATGCATAACCAAATTGATTGTTAAGCATTAATAATTGAGTGGCTGAAAATCTATAATAATTTATCAGAGAATATTATGTAACGTTAGCCTCCTTCAAGCTCGTGAGTGAAACAAACTAGTCTTAAAGTGCATGAAAGGTAGAAGTGGAAAGAGATTTAGTCATGCCATCAACAATTTAATCAAGAATTGGGATATGCCAAATGAAGAGAAACTTTTTTTATACTAAGTCACAAACAATATGAATAATATCCCAACAGGCTTTATTCGAGTAGGAGAAATTTAACAGTAAGAAAGATGACATCGAGATTTTCACACCAAAAGGTATCTTTGTGATGAGATAATCCATTCTCACCAAATATAAAAGAAATATAACACAATTTGACAGAAACTAGAGCAATGCTTCTATATTTTTCCTAAATGCTTGAGCAAGCAAAATGAGTTGTTCCTTGGCACACTATTAGATGAGATTAGGGCCTAGAAAATACAATATTTAGTGGTGGAGTTTAGTCATCAAGATAACTAGTCTAGTTTGTATCAGAGTAGGCTTACATGTTAAGTTAGGTAGCTTTGATAAGGTGGATGCCATAAGAAGGTGTAGGTTACAGATATTGAAGAATTTATTTAACTACAGGTCAACGAATGTCGATAAGGAAATAAGGAATTGGGACACTTTATTAATGGAAAACTAGATATCTGGACAAGTAAGGCAAGGTACTAAAAAGAACTAATAGGGTCAGAGAGTGGTGTATCTTAATTTTTAGAGAGAGGTAAAAAGGGGGTCATAGGTATAGGTATAGGCTTAGAGGAATTAAGATGTGTGCGAATGTGGAGGTTTTTGGTGTATTTGATTTTAGTTAAAATAAGGCCATTTGGTGTTTTGATAGCTTCAATACCAAGAAAGTAATGAAGAGAGCTAAGGTCTTTGATGAAAAAGATAGTATTGAGCTGATATATTAGAGAGGTCATACAACTTTTTGAACAAATTATAACCAACATGTCATCACATTAGCCAAGGGGTAGGTAGTATGAGGTGGAGCTGAATAAATAAAGAGAAAAGTGTCAAATTTTGAGGGAGTTAACTATAGTTCAAGATTTTTTGATTTTATGATAGTTTTTGCAAGTATATGACATAACTATAACTAGCACAGGCAAGTACGGGTCAATTCCATGAGGACTGTTATTGACTATCCAATATTTACAAACTTAACAAGTTAGACAAAAACTTCTAGATGATTGAATTAGAAAATAAAATAAATGATAAAGCTAAACACTAAGGCAAAGCAATGATTAAGAATATATAAATCAATGAAACAATTAGATTTAGAAGAGAAATCCCATAAGACTTCAGTATATTCAATTCCACTTTAGCTTAATGAATTACTCGAGTCTCTTAGACCAATAAGAGTATCTAACTTAGATCATAGTATCTCTCAAGACATACATCCCCTATTTATAGGTTAATCATTTGAATTGAATCTAGATAACCTAAGAATTCTTTAATTTGTTTTATGAAATCTTTTTATTAGTTTTACCTTAACCTAAGAATATTTTTGTAGCTTTCTCTCAAATGGATTATGTTTAACCCTCTTTATCCATGCTTTTACCTAAACATATATTATGAACTATCTTTATTAGTTTTACCCTAATCTAAGAAGATTTTGTAGCTTTCTCTCAAATAGATTATGTTAAACCCTCTTTATCCATGCTTTCACCTAAATAGATATCTCATCTCTCTAACCTTAGTGCATGAATCAAATATTAAATAATCCACTTTCACTCCTTGAGTTTATTTAATATACAGACATGGAAAAATAACAAGCAAATTAGAAATTCAATAAACCAAAGATAAATTAAAGTATATTACATACTAGGTTTGTCCTACTTAAATCTATATCCTATTTTAGTCATAATCGTATAAACAATATCGATATAAGAACAATAAAGAAAATTAGATAAAGGAACAATTATTCTTGAAACTTAAATCTTCAAATAATTTTTGTTGAAATCTTGTTCCATACTTTAGAGAATGATGTAATCTTGATCAAAACCATTGCTAGAATGAATTCAAAATGACTTTTTTTTTTAATAGCTAAAAGGCTCCTTCTTTTATGCCTCTTTCTTTTTTAAAATAAAAAATCATAACTTTTTAATGAGCTACAAGGACCCATATGTTCTCTTGGAATTTTAGTAGAAATCTACAATACCAATATAGGATTTATACTGGACTATAGATGGTACGATGCTCCTCATCTAGGGGCAATACAAGGGTATGTAGGGAGTGAAGTATAAAAAAAAGACCACCTTTATATATGACCCTTAATATGATAGTTTGTAGGTGTCATATTCATAGATCCTTCGCTATTCTTCCAAAATTATTACAATTTAGTCTAATCTCCTCCAAATTTACTCCTTTTCCTTATATAGGAAGAAATAAAACAAATGATAATATTTCTCAAAATATGTACTAGATGATTGAGAATCTTGAGAAGGAAGCCTTGCCTTTAGCTAGCTCTCTTGTTGTTGAGAATCCAAAATCACAATAACAAAATGATGTCATCCTCACAAATGAAGTTCTAAAGCTAATATCTAACTAAACCTTTACAGTTAAGAAAATCTAGATATTGATAGGGAAGGTTGATGAACTTTTATGCTGCAGTGGTATAGATTACTAGGTAGAATTCTCTTACTCCAACAAAATAGGTTTTCAAAGGACTTAGGGGCATCCTACTCCAACTGTAATGGAAGTTGGAGAGTGTAGGCGCCTTCAAGTTACTTTTTCTATAGATGAAAGATATGTCCCTCGTTATAAGAGAGAGTATGCTCCTGTGGCCTTTGCGTATTAATCCTAGAAATGATCAACAGGCAATTAGGCTCCAAGCTCTTGGTAGATATGGATTTATTATGTAAGCTGAAAATAATGGACTATAATGTGGTTTAAGAAGTAGCATTATAACTATAAACCACAGTCATATTATTCTCCCCCTCTATTAATGAGATTAAAAGTCAATATGGATGCTTCAAAGAAGCTATTTAAGAATTGTACAGGCCTGGTTTAAGATAGCTAGGTCGCCCAAAATCCCATAAGCCTTATCTGAAGCATATTGACTACAAGAATCCTTATCCTTATGGCTATAGAATTCCTGAATTCAACTTGTTTTTTTAATAAGATGGCTAATCAAATATTAAACACATTGCAAGATTCACTATACAATATAAAGAATTAGTCAATTATAAAAACTTTAATAATTTTAAGCTTATATTATTCCCAAATTTGTTAGTAAGCATAACCTTCTCCTAATATGTTTTATTGCCTAGAATTTTATCCTTTCCTATGCCGAAATGAAAAAAAAATCATACTCAATCTTTCGAATAAACCCAAAGATAGTATAGCTAAAGTGCTTAGAGTTACTTAGAAAAGTGGTGAGAATACTAACATGTTAATCACTTAATTTAAGAATATGAGAAGTAAAAGTTGAATTTCAATGTTGAATTATGGAAAAAAAATTCTAAGGTCTAAAATTTTGTGATTTTTATGAATTGGTAGTAAAGGTGTCTAAATACGAAGAAATTCTTAGGAAAAAAAAAGGACACAAAAAAAAAGAATTAGGTAGGCACTTATGTTATAGAGACAAATTCTTAAAATTATTAACTAACTAAAGTTTATGTTTGCCCCTCTTTAAAATGCAAATATCTTGAATTGAAAAGAAAAATTTAGTCTCTATATACTCAAATTTAGTACACTTTTGACACCTCCAGAACAAAGGATATATTTGATTTTTAGTTTTAAGGAAAATTTATTACCTTACTGCCAAAGCATATATTTCCTATAAAGGTAGAAATTAGAGGCAAAGATTGCTACAAATAGTACAATACATGGAGTCATTTGATTAAGTTATATTGGAGGTTCAAGAACGCGGTCCAAGATCGAATCAACAAGGAAAATATGTTTTTTGCTAAAGTTGACCCAAATATGCTTATAGATGAAGCTACCAGTTGCAACAATTAATGCCACTAATTTTGATCTACACCTATTGCTAGATACCAAAAAGAAGATAAAGATTGTTTGGCATCAACAGTAAATTCAGACGTGAGTGTATTTTTTTCCCAATATAATTTAAGTACTAAAATTTCTTAGAATTCAACATCAAGTAGAAATTTCATGACAAAATCATCAAACAAATTTCACCTAAGTCTTTATACAAAGATATGATCCTCGAATCCTAAGTTTACAATGCAACGATTTATAGTACCACTATGGGTTCTGCCATCTCAGTAGTGGTAATAAGTAAGGCATCCATAAAATCCAATATCTTTAATTCAAAATCAAAAGAGAAGGCTTCAGTGATAGAGGTCTACAAACAAGATTGAAAGAAGCAATCCTTTACCATTGAAAAAATCAACTTCACCAAAGCCATCCTTAATAAGACATGCCTTCATTAAAGAGAGTACTACAAATCTTACCAATATGAAAGGACAAGTATAAATCATCAATGAGAAGCGAAGATAGGCAAACATAATCCTAGATTTCACATAAAGTCAGCTTTTTTTGAGAGACATGATAAGGATTCTTGTTAATTCATTACAATTGAAGAAACTTTCATTTAGTATCATGTGTTCTTTCTTCCATAAAACTCCTTGTTCATTTAGTAAATTTTATGTAAAGAAGGTGGAAACCATCTTAGAAAAGGAAAATACAAAATTATTAGTATTAGCGATGGGACCAGGAATTCCAAAAAAGTGGCACTAGAAAAATCAGTTGATACTAAGAAACAACATGTAAGACCTCTATATATTAAATCCCATGTCTTCAAGTGTTTGTTCCATAATAGGTTTGCAATAAATATTATATCGATTAAAATGATGCAATCTTTCATAAAAATGATGCAAAATTGATCCAATTGAAGTATCTATTGTTGCATTTATTAATGAAACTACCAAGGCATAGGAAATTCTCCCTGTGAATATCAAAACTGGAAGAAAGTCTTCACTAACTTCTTTCTTTGTTGTCATTACTTATGCTAGTTACCAAAACTTATTAGGATGAGATTAGATCCACTCTAACTTTTATATCCTTTCATCTTTTTATCAACTTTTGTTTTTAATTAAAGGAAATGAAGTAGAAATTGTTTGGGTTGATTCACAACCATTATGCACTAAAGTTGAAAATAGGGAGGCAAAATTCTACCAAGATTATGTGAAGCCAGTACAAATTCAAAAATTGTCCTATAGTGAATGTCCTAAAAAAGATAAAGAAAATATGGGGATAAAGTTAGAAATGTTTGTAAAAACAACTATCATCGTGTTTGCTTTAGGCTGATGCGGATTCCTATTATAGAGGAACCTGATGAGTGAATTCTCATAAAGATAAATGGCAATAGTTGTAGCCATAAAAATCAAATTCCAGGTATAATAAATCTTGGAGAATTTTGAGGAAGTGGAGAGATATGAAAATGCAAAATTAGTATTTAAAGAAGAAGAAGAAGAACTACAAATAAAGGACAATTATGTCTAAGAGTCAAAATCTACTTCTAGAAAGTTTGATGATTTCGGGAGCCAAAACCAAAAACTATTAAAAGAAGTGAATCTAGGTAATTCAAGAGAATTTGTAGAGTCTTTGTTAACAAAGATGTAGATCAAAGAATAAAATTGGAATTAGCAAAGTGCTTGAAGCAATTTAAAGATTGTTTCATTTGGCAAGGTTAAGTACAAGACCAGTGGAATATATAGATTTATGATAAATTCATAATTTTGCCCTCACCGTCGACTCCTTAGGCATTGGTCTAATGGTAGTTTCACTAGAACAACTAGATATATTGAGTGGCTAACTAATGTTGTATATGTAGTTAAGAAAATGGAAAGATAAGACTATTTATCAACTTTAAGGATTTAAATATAACCACTGCTGGGGATGTATACATGATGCCAAGTGTAGATTCTTTGATAGATACAATGGTGGAAATTCTTTGTTTTCTTTTATGGATTATTTTTAGTTATAATTAAATCTTTACAGTTGAAAGGGATACTTCCAAAATGACTTTTAGATGTCCAGAGTTAAAGGGACATTTAAATGGGTAGTAATTCATTTTGGATTAAAGAATTTAGGAGTCAAAAAAGGTTACGAATGGTATTTTTCATGATTTGATAGATTGCACATTAGAAGCTTACACAGATGATGTTGTCGCGAAATAAAAAAAGAGTGTAGATCATATCCACGGTTTACAAGAAGATAGGAATGCACAAACTAGAGTTAAATCCCCTAAAGTGTGTTTTTAGAGTAAAATTAAGAAACTTTTAGAGTTTTTAGTTCACAATAAAGAAATTAAACTAGATAGAAATAAATCAAGAGCCATTTTTGAAGCAAAACTACCTCAAAATAAGAAAAAACTTCAGAGATTTCTAGGCTAGGTGAACTACGTATGGAGGTTAATTGCTAATCTAGTTTGAGGAATCTCCAACATAAACCTATCAATTTTGAGGAATTGTATTAGACAGAAGGGCATCAGACGACATTTGATAGTATCCAGGAATAACTAACTAAACCTCCATTACTGATTCCACCTTAAAAATAAATTATGTTAAATTTGTAGATTTCTACAAAAGAAGAATCTATTGGGTGTTTATTGGCCCAAAGTAATGAGGCAACTATAAGTAAGATATTTATTATTATAGCAAAATTCTCATGCCTACAGAAAAGATGTATGTTCCTATCATTAAGTTATATTGGCGTTTGATAGTTGTGCATTAATGTGTGTTTTTCTAAGTATTTGGCATTCGATTCGTGCATAATAGGTTATTATTGTTGTGTTTTAGGATTTATTTTGTATGTTTTTGTTTAGTTTGATACTCATTGTGTTTTTTTTAATGTTTGATATTGATTTAGGGTAATAATTGATTATTTTGATGTAGGAATGAAGGTGACAACATTTTTCATTGAGTTAGAGACTAGGAGAGGAGAAGAGAAGAGAAGGAATTATAATGCAAGAACCTACGTTCATGTCAATTCGCACAATCATAAGATGTCTAACCTGAAGATATACACAGGGTTTACTTAGTTTTTAGGTTTTCGTGACTATATGAGGTTATAAACCCATATGGACAAAAGAGCTTCAGTAGAGAGTTGCCTCCTTGACTAAAAACGTAGGTTTAGAGTCTTAGGAGAGGTAGAGATTCAAGGTTTATTATCCACAATTGGGAAAAGAGCATACCAATGTCGGATTTTCCAGATTAGGGCAAAGAAGAGGAGGAGTTTGATTCATTTAGTTTTCTTTTGTTTTTTTCTCTTCTAGCATTTATATGCTGGATTATTTGATTGTTACAAAATGTTATTGACATTATGAGTGGCTAATTTATTTATAGAGATTACATCTTGTTGAACTCCTATTTTGTTGATTTGAATAAATGAAGCTTTTGATGAATGGCAAAATTATAACTTTCATTATATTGCGAGATTGAGTTGGGTAATTTGTGTAGGGTTGTAAAAAAAGAATTGGCACTCTATTGACCTATGTTCATCAAGTTAATTGATTAGTTAGAGAGAGATGTTGGCTAATTTAATTGATCACTCATAGGATAACTTCATAACTAGTGAAATTGGTGGATTGATTTTATAGATTGAGAGATTGCTTAATCATCTCCATTTAATTTGGCTAGGAACAATTGATTACACCTTAAGAGAGGGTAGTTAATACATTAGGACATCTTAGGTGAGACACAATTCAATTAACAAAATAAGAGGGATACAAGATAAGAAAAAGGTGTGGAAATCTTGAATTCCAAGTTTCTGCATTTTTGAGTTATCATTTTGTATGTTGTTAGTTGTTTAATTTAATTTAAATTTCCAGTTTATATCCATTTAAAAATTTGGTTCTTAAACAAAGATTAATCTAAATTAAATGGTGCCTAAGCATAATCCTTGTGGGAATGACATCTGCTTATTACTACAAGTCACGACCCATATAATTGCGGTTTTAAGTGTAAAACTAGGAGTTGATAGTTGTGCATTAGTGTGTGTTTTTCTAAGTATATGGAATGTGTTTCTTGCATAATAACTTATTATTGTTGTGTTTTAGGATTCATTTTTTATGTTTTCGTTGAGTTTGATCTTCATTGTTGTTCTTTTATGTTTGATGTTAATTTAAGGTAAGAATTGATTAGTTTGATATACGAATAAAGGTTGAGCAAATTTACGATTGAGATAACTACTAAGAGAGGAGAAGAGAAGAGGAAGCATTATGATGCAAGAACCCACGACCGTGGGAATCATGCCAATTCCCATGATCATGGGATATCTAACCCAAGGACATTTGTGGGGTACACTTAATTTTTAGGTTTTCTAGCTTACATAAGATAAGTAACCCCTATAGACAAAAGGAGGAAGGGAGAGCATCGTGTAGAATAGCTTCCTTAAGTGAAAACACAAGTTTGGAGTCTTGAGAGAGGTGGAGATTCAAGGATCATTAATCACAATTTGGAAAATAGCATATAAACACCGAAATTTCTAGATTTGGGCACAAGAAGGGGAGGAGTTTTATTCATTTAATTTTCTTTCGTTTTTCTCTTCTAGTACTTGTAAGATGTAATATTTGATTGTTGGTGATGCTATAGACACCATGAGTGGCTGATTCATTTTTAGGGATTACCTTTGAACTATCTTGTTAAACTCCTATTTTATTGATTTGAATGATAGATATCTTTGATGAATGTTGATTATATACATATACCTTGCAATAAATTGAGAGATTGAGTGAGGTAATTTATGTAGGATTGTACAATGAGAATTGGAAACCTAAAACTTACATTCATCAAGTTAATTGGTTAGTTAAAAGAGAGATCTTGGCTAATTTAATTGATCACCCATGGGATAAGTTAATAACTAGTTAAATTGGTGGAGTGATTTACTAGATTGAGAGATTACTTAATCATCTTCATTTTATTTAGGTAGGGACAATTAATTGCACCTTGAGAGAGGGTAGTTTGTACAATTGGACATCTTAGGTGAGACACAATTCAATTAACAAAGTAGGAGCGAGACAAGATAGGGAGAAAGTGATCTCTAGTTGTTAAAACCTTGAATTTCAATTTTCTGCATTTTGGTGTTATCAATTGTTCATTGTTAGTCATTTAATTTTAATTTAATTTTCTAGATTATTCCATTAAACAATTTTATTTCTTAAACAAAGATTAATCTGAATTAATTGATGCCTAAACATCAATCCTTGTGAGATCGATAACTGTTTATTACTACAAGTCACGACCCTTATACTTGTAGTTTTAAACGTAAAACTAGTAAATTGTTTTCCAATCAATAGAAGTGTGTTTTCCATTCAACAAGTTTTTAGCGCCGCTACTGGGGATTGTTTGTTTGTTTAGAATCTTATTTAGTTTAGGTTACTTTGATTTAAGAGTTTGGATACTTTTCCTATTGTATTTGTAGGTGCATGAACACAAAGAGCACGCAAAGGTTGATTAAATTTAGTGAAGAAGAGTTATCTGATATCATAAGGCACGAATGAGAGTTGAGATGAGCAAAGTGCCAAGACATTATACAAAGAAATATGGCTGAAGAAGGAGAGTAAAGAGGAGATGAGTGGATATTGATGGACTTTATGAGGCCAGGTTTCAGTCCTCAAGAAGTTGTAAGGAAAACAATTCAAGCTAATAATTTCGAGATCAAGTCGGTACTCCTCAACATACTTCAGAGTAGTATGCAATTTTATGGGCTGTCTAATGAAGATCTTAACTCCCATATTGTAAATTTTTGGAGATCTGTGACACTTTTTAGTTTAAGGGAATGTCTGACGCTGCTGTGAAGTTATAGCTATTTTCTTTCACTTTAAGAGATAGGGTGAAGGTATGGTACAACTCACTCAGTTCAGGGCAGGTCACTACTTGGGAACAACCAGCCCAAGCATTTCTCGCAAAATACTTCCGATTGACTAAGATAACAAGAATCATAAAGTAGATCACAAACTTTCAACAGAGTGATGGAGAGTCTCTATATAAAGCCTGAGAGAGGTTTAAAGAATTATAGAGAAGTTGTCCCCACCACAACCTTTCGAGGGAGTTCCTATTGCAGACCTTTTACAATGGTATAAATCAAAGCACGAGAGGAACCATAGATTTAGTTACTGGAGGTTCTTTGATGAGAAAGACTATTGATGCAGCTCATAACCTTCTGGAAGAATTGGTGAGCGATAGTTGTATGTGGTCAAGTGAGAGGAGTAGACAGGGACAGAAGGAGCAAAAAGGTATGATACCAATTGACTCTGTTATAACTTTACAGGCACAGGTCACAAGTACCAATCAGTTGAGCAACATGCAATAAGCATCTTCATCTACAGCTAAAGCTATGCTAGTATAGTCGGAGCTATGTGGCCAAAACAACCATGGCTCAACTGAATGTTTCTTATTGGGAGCTAATGGTACAGAACAGATAAATTACTTGGGCCGGTCGCAAAGAGTTAATAATCCTTACTCTAATACTTATAATCTGGGAAGGGAAAACCATCCAAAATTTTCTTGGAATACTAATAATACAGGACACTAAAAAAGATTGAAAGGACCTCTTAGATTTTAGCAAGATCGACCTAGATCTATGGAGAGAAAAATGGACAAATTGATAAATGTTTTGGGGTCCTAATCAACAACTCAAGAAGAGAACCAAAAGAGGATGTTTTCCATCTAGGAGGAAAGTCAAAAGAGGATGGAGGCAAAATTTGATTAGAATGTGAGGAACCATGCCTCATCCATCCACAACTTGGAGGTTTAGGTAGGTGAACTTGCTAATGCTTTGTCTTTTAGAAGTGCAGGTAGTCTACCAAACAATACTGAGTCTAACCCAAAAGAAGGGATCATGGCTATCACTCAGACCTAGGAAAAGGAACTTGAACATATGAAGGAAGACGAAGATAAAGGAAAAGGATAACTAATTATGAAATTCCTTCAAAGTGAACTCGTGATTGAGCTAATCAAGGAACCTCAACCATAAATTCCATACCCTATTCTAGCTTAAAGGAAGTAAATTTCAAGTAGTGCAATGAGGAAATTTAAGGAGGTTGAAAGAAACTGTTAGGCCCATTTCCGAAGCCTAACTCCTGAGTTAAACATGAGCGCATCACTCTGTAGGGTTCTTTTAATGGAACCTTATTAGCCAACCTAGGTTCATCTTCATTAATAATATCTAAAAATTTTATATTTGAATACTTGATATACGATAATCCATACTTATATTTGTATCCTCAATCATCACCCTAACATTCACTCATTTTTATCCCTTATTTTCACATTAAACTAAGTACATTTCAAGTTCCATTCAAGCCTAAATGTATCAGAGAAAAGCATTGATAAGTCCACAATTTATATATGTATATGATTTCGGACAATTAGCATAACTTTCACTATGGATGTCGGATTAAGGTCATTCAAGTGCGGTTTCAAAGAGGACTTTGAGTTCAACAACTTCTATGAAGACCCTAAAAAGTGATTTTGTCATATAAAGTGTCAAAATTGTACATTTATAAAACTATCTCGAGAATGTCTGCTTAGTAGACATACGTCCCTTCAAACGGACATTAACTTAGCTGGGATACTAAAATTCCCAAGAAGGTCCTCCCAGTGAACATTTAAGGGCCAAATTCCAGATTTCCAACTCCTACAAATTACCTATGACCCATCTTATGCATATCTATCATTTCTAACTCATTTTTCTCATCATTTTCCCTTCATTATCATTTCTATTGCAACTTAATATCATCTACAACTAAATCATAATCTATGTTTGATCATCAACCAGGAAAACATAACTTTCAAACTTATACACATTCATCATAAATTTCTACACATGTTCAACCCTATTTATTACATTCATTTCATTTGTAACTTATCACACTACTTCTTCCCATTTCAGGACACCATAATACTCTTATTCTATTAGGTCAAAAGAGAAAAGCTATAAAGTGTCCTGCATGCACCCTGTGTAGCATCACTAATTGTAACAATCATATCCTTCAAATCTGATCTCCAAAAATTACATACTTTATATCATTTAAAAGCTAAGAGGATAAACTACAACTTCCAAGAAGATACTTTTATCCAAATCAACCTAGATTAATATAGTTTTTCTATAAGGTCAGAATACATATTTTACCCCTATGAATGCTTGACAATGCAATGCGAAAACTTGGAAAGTCATGAGCAAAACATATATATATTGCATTAACAATGAAAGAAAGAGTTTTACAAAGCTTTAATAGGCAGTTCAAGACCCAAATAAGTCATTGATCTTATAATCCAAAAATATAAAATACACATGTGAATGATACTTGAAATGCGGTTAAATTGTTAGGTTTTTCCTACACTAACTTAAATACAAAAATATGCAATCTTGGAGTGATGCCTTCACTCTCTATCACTCAATCTCTTGCTCATCACCTAGAGATAGGGATAAGGGGGGGGGGGGGTGAGCTGGATAACAAGTTTATAGCAAAGAAACAAGCAAAAACATTGAAAATATTAATTGCCACGGTAAATTGCAATGAATCCATAAAACATTTATTTCTCAAATTCTCAACAATTCATAAACAACATAAGTCATGCATTCATCAAATTCTCAAACTTGTCAAACAATTCATACGCAACATAAGCAATCATAATGGTTTGGATAGTCCATATACATGAGGGAATTCTTGCGAAGCTCTGATAAACATGAGGGAGTTCTTACAAATCTCCAATAAACATAGGGAGTTCTTCCGAATCTCCGGTAAACATGAGGGAGTCCGTGAAGGAGCTTCATGCCACTAGCGGGTAGGCGGGAGAAGCCTTTAATATGGTCAACGTGCACATGACATATGATTATGGACCACCACAAACCCACACACAAACATGAGTTTCATGATTTGTCAACATATTGCAAAAAAGGCACATTTCAGAAACCTGATTTCCATAAGCGTGATTTTTCAAATACACTTTCCATCATCATTTCATAAATCTTCATCAAGATTCATATACCAAACACATAATAAATACTTTAATTATTCAAGAAGCAGTAAATGAAACATTTATAAAGCAATTAAAATTATTTAAATCTTTTGATTTAGAAAAGTACTCATGGCTCATTAACTCAATTATAAGCATGTAACCCACCTGGATTCCTTGCTTAAAAACTTGTTTAAAAATTTCCTCTCCTCTTGCTCCTCTTGCCTGACTTGATTTCCTTCAACATTGGTAAAAATCCAATTCAATAGGAATACCAGTTGAGAACCTAGAAAGCATAATCACTAAAATTGATTCTAAAATACTTAAACCCATGTATTTCCTAAGCTTCATGAACCAAAACCCTTCCAAAAATCCAAAGGATTAAAAATGGGCTTACCTTGAATCTTCACCAAACAAAAAGATGTTTGGCTCAAATGGAAGCTCTTCTCTTCCTCTTTCTTTTTCTCTTCTTAAATACCCTCAAAATCACTCTTGAAAACTAAGAAAAGTGAAACCTAAGCTTGTTTCTTCCTTTTCTCTCTAATGGTCAAAACCCTCTCTCATAAACACTCTCTCATTTCTTTTTTTTTCATTTTTCCACTCTTCTCTCCCTTCATTAATGTTTTTGTTCATTTAATATACAAGACACACTTTTTCCTCTTCCAATTAATAAGTGTTAAAATTCTTATTTACCCTTTGTTTATTGCTTCTTAGCTTTTAATCTTAAGTGACATGCCATCATTGCCCTCAGTACATTCCTACTGTTTTAATTTCACTGACCAGTGAAATAAAATCCTACTAACACTATAATAAATAATTAAACTCTAATAATTATTCTATCATGACCTCATAATTTATTCTAAGGAAAAATTCAAATTCCATGCTTTTTCCATAAAATATCATGTTTAACTCAACAAAAAATTTCAGGGGCCAGCATTTCTCCCCCTCTTAAATGAATTTTGTCCTCGAAATTCTTACCTGAGTTATTGAAGAGGTGTGGATACTTCTCCTTCATGGCCTCCAAGGGTTCCCATGTGGCCTTTTCCTTGGAATGGTGTTTTTACAGGACTTTAACCAGTTGAATTGTCTTGTTCTTGAGGACCTATTCCTTAGTGTCCATAATCTCCACTAGAGTCTCCTTATAAGTTAGATCATCTCTCAACTGAACCTTAGTGGTCTGAATGATGTGGGAGGGGTCTAACCTATACCTCCTTAACATAGAAACATGAAAGACATCATGTATCTGTGACAATTTTGGTGGCAGCGCCAATCTATAGGCCAGTGGTCTAATCCTCTCAACAATCTTATAGGGACCCATGCATCTTGGGCTCAATTTTCCCTTCTTGGAAAACCTCATGACTCCTTTTGAAGGAGATGTTTTAATAAAGAAAATTTCACAAACTTCATACTCCATTTCCTTTCAATATGCATCAGTATAACTCTTCATTCTATCTTGAGCTACTTTGAGCCTTTGCTTAATTAGATTGACCTTGTCAACTATCATCTAGAGTAACTATGATCCTATTAATTTCCTTTCTCCTTCTTCATCCTAGCATATAGGAATTCTACATCTTCTCCCATACAATGATTTATAAAGAGCTATCTAAATGCTCGAGTGGTACGAATTATTGTAAGCAAATTCGACCAACGGTAAGTGCTCATCCCAAGCACCTTTGAAATCCATCATAGATGCCCTGAGCATTCCTTCAAGTGTTCGAATGGTCCTTTCAAATGGACCATCTATTTGGGGATGGAAAGCAGTGCTAAAATTTAACTTCGGCACTAGAGCTTCTTGCTTGCTTTCCCAAAATCTCGAAGTAAACAGAGGATCTTTGTCAGAAACTATAGAATCTGGAATCCCATGTAGTCTTACTATCTCATCAATATACTTCTTTACTAGCACATACAGAGAATCAATCTATTTAATTGCTAGAAAATGGGCTGACTTTGTCAAACGGTCTACAATAACCCATATGGCATCATGCTTCCTACTGGTCTTGGGCAAACCTATTAGAAAATCCATGGTTATCCTTTGCCAGTACCACTTAGGAATAGACAATGGCTTTAACCTGCCTGAAGGTGCCTAGTGTTCAGCCTTGACTTGTTGGCACACTAGACACTTGCTTGTATATTCTACTACATCCTTCTTCATACCTTTCCACCAGAAATGCTCTTTCAAATCTCTATACATCCTAGTGCTACCTGGGTGCATGACATAAGGCGTATTGTGTGCCTAGTCGAGTATCTCATCTTTTACCTCCTTGACATTCGGAATACAAAGTATATTGCCTACAGCCATAAGTCTACCATCCCTCACTTCCACTTTAGATTACTTACTATTCTTAATTTCTTCTTAGAGCTTGTCCAAATCTACATCTGATTCTTGTAACTCCTTATCTTTCTCTCTGAGTATCAGTCTCACTCTAAAATTAGCAATAATGCAATCATGTTTCTCCTATTTCAAGCTTATTCTAAGCTTAGCCATCTCTTCCAACAATGGTAAATAAATTGTCTGAACATGGGCTATGGAGGATTTCCTACTCAAAGCATTGGCCACTACATTAGCCTTGCCTGGGTGGTATTCAATCAACAAGTCATAAGCCTTAAGGAACTCTAACAACCTTCTTTGTCTCAGATTCAACTCTTTCTGAATTAATAAGAATTTAAGACTTTTATGATTTGTAAAAATCCTCATCTGAACATACAGATAATGTCTCTAAATTTTCAAGGAAAAAACTATTGTTGCTAATTCTAGATCATAGGTTAGGTAATTCAATTCATAAGGCTTTAGCTACCACGAGGCATAAGCTATTACCTTGTCTCCTTGCATTAACACACAAATACAAACCTTTTCTTGAAGCATCACTATAAACTGTATAGCCCTCATCTCCCATAGGCAAGGTTAGAATTGGCGCATTTGTCAATCTGTGCTTAAGCTCCTCAAAGCTCTTCCGACATTCATCACTCCAGATAAACTTCGAATTTTTTGTTAAGAACTTGGTCATTGGAGAAGCTAGCTATCATGGAGAATCCTTCAATAAACCTCCTATAATTTCCTGTCAAACCTAGAAAGCTTCTCACTTCTACCACTGTCTTTGTTGCATGCCATTTCACCATTGCTTCAGTTTTCCTCGAGGCGATATGTACCCTATCCTTCGAAATTATGTGCCCAAGGAATATCACCTTATGAAGCCAAAATTCACACTTGCTGAATTTGACATAAAGCTCCGTCTCCCTTAGTGTTTGCAATACTATCCTGAGATGTTCTTTATGTTTCTCTTCGCTCTTGGAATAAACTAGAATGTCATATATAAATACTATGACAAATTGGTCCAGATATTTCTTGAAGACTCTATTCATGAGATCCATGAACGCAGCTAGTGCATTGTTCAATCCAAATGGCATGACTAGAAACTCATAATGCCCATAATGTGTCTTAAAGTGTAATAGCCCATTCTTACACTTAAGGATTAATTGTTAGATTGAGCCATTATCATATGAGAATATATACAGAGCATTCCATAGGCATGTGTTATATGTACATACACACATGAATCATGATTTAGAAACATTGTAAAGATAGCACTCAATTGGCAAATCCCAGGATATGAAATATTTTAAGTGATTGTGATGCAATTGTGTGTCGGTTATGTCATGAATCTTGTTTAATGATTATAATTAGTGAACTGGGAATTTATTGAAGTGGTGTGAGCACCTAAATTTAGGAAAAATGATAAAGAGCAAGACAAAAATGATTCATAGATAATTGGGTATATTAGACCTATGAAATGGTGACATGTGGCATGAGGAATGAGTGACATATGGCTTAGCTAAATAGATGACAAGTGGCTTGCATATAATTGTGACATGTGGCCCTTTAAATTTTTGACAAGTGGCACCTTAAACTTGTGACATATGGAGCAATAAAATGGTGATATGTGTAGTTTTACAATTGGTGACATATGTAACTTTACAATTAGTGACATTTGTAGCCTTATAAGTAGTGAAATATGAAAGCTTAAATGATTGACATGTGGAGCCTAAAGTAAGTGACATATGGACCAATAGAATAGTAAAATATGGACCAATAGAAGGATAACATATGTACCAATAGAATGGTGACACATGGACCAATGGAATGGTGACACACAGATTAGTTTGACCTTCTTGATTTTTCAAGAGAAAATGAATGAAAATTTGAGAGAAGTGAGAAAGGAGGATCGGCCATAAAATTAGAAGAGGGAGAAAAATGATAAGGAGAAGAGCAGGAGAGAAAAGGGGAAGAGAAAAGGAGAAGGAGATAGGTTACCAAGGTAAGTCAAAATTCTAGTTTCAATTTCATCTTCATCTTTGGGTCTATTTTACATATCCTTAGAGCACGAATTTGAAGAAACCAAAACAATAAAAGTTGCATATATAGGTCTTAACTTACCTCTGTGAAAGTGTCTTGAGAAAATAGTGACTAAATGTTGAGTTATGTTCGTTTTCCTACTACTGCCTGTGATAGAACCTTGTAGAGGATCCTTGTATTAACTCTTGATTTTTGAGGACCTTAAGAGTCCGAATTAGTGAAAGTATAAAACATGAAAAATGATTACTGATGTCCTATTAATGGTTATGTGAAATTTGTTTGGTTAGAATGAAAATGATTGATTGGAGATGAATTGTATATAAGGTTGATGATGAAGTGTGCTGGAATATGTTAGATTGAGTGTTTCCACTAAACATGCATCTACATTTTAGCAAAATCTTGGTCTATAGAAATTAAAATGGGATTATTTTTGATTTATATTAAACTAGACACATAGGGCTACAAGTTTCATGGAGGAGTCAAATTTTAATTCTCTCTCTAAGGGTTTCTAAATTTGGCTTGAAGTTGAGTTTTGGGTGTTGTCATTGTTTGAGAATAGTCTTTAGTGTTTTGGGCATGAATTGCTCTGTGGATGTCGGATTAAGGTAATTTAAGTCTAATTTTGAAGAGCACTCTAAGTTCTATAACTTTTATGAAGACTCAAAGAAGATATTTTGCTATTTAGAAGGTCAAATATCACATTTATGTAAGTGTCCCGAGAAGGTCTGCCTAGCGGACATGATGTCCCTCCAAACATACATGAGTGGAGCTAGGAAGCTGAATATCCACCAAGCAGACATGACGTCTGCCCAATAGACATTAATTGGCTATTTGAGTGAAATTTGCTCCAAAAGATAGTATATATAGGTATAGGTCCACCTTACAAACATAAGGTCCACCTAAAAGACATAGATCTGATGAAATTGTGAAAATGACAATATGAAATGAATGAAAGTGATCTTATACATGCTAATGAAATTCAAGTGAGAATAATGTGTATTAAGTAAAGGTGAACGAGAATTGAATAATTTGTGATCTTATAACCCTATAAAAAGAATTAGAACGCATGTATGTGATGGACATATGATTGATGACATTAAATTAACTAAGTTCTTTGATCTATGAACCTAAGCATAAGCTTGACATACATAAATGATGAATGATCAAAAGATGCTATTAAATGATTATGAGATGTGAATAAAGGAAAATACCTAGAATAGTAAATTGAACATGCATTAGACATGATACATATACATGTGCACGGTTGAACAATTATATGATTGATTAACCTAGTAATATGTGGATTATGTGTGTATTGTATGATGTAGAAGCACAAGTTGATCGACAACATCCAGACATTTTCGGATCATCAAGGCAATAGCTCACCTGGAGTATACTGTGAGTCAGCCTAGATGTGTAAACTCAATTATATGCATGTTTTATATGAGTTATATGTGTGGTGAATTAACCTAGATGTTTCCTCACTATGATTGAATTATTTGATTATTGTCGATTATGGTACTATTACTGGTTTGATCGCGATAATTCTGAACATCAATTGTTCGAGGAGACCATTATTTGGGACTATATTGGAAGTGCTCATTATAGGTGAATCTGACTAACTAAGTGTTATTTGAAATTATTGTTGAGCGCTAGACCAAGATCCGATGATAAATGTGAATGTAAATGTGTATGGAATAAGTGACACTCAACTCAATGTTGAATGGCATATTATGATCCGATGTTTGTGATAAATGACTGTGCATACCAAATAAAAGTGATTGATAGTACATAATGTGAAATGATGCATTTCATGATAGTGATGTGCATGATCAGATAAAGGAGTTGTGATCGGAGTGACTAGCCTGAAATAAAACTTGGTATCCACGAGGGATATGGGTCAGTACCTGAAAAGAAAAAGACGGTATCCACAAGGGATATGGGTTGGTACTTGAAATAAGCCCAGTATCCACAAGGGATATGGTTCAATCAATAGACACTTAGTCACAACATAATAAAGATGAAAGTGGAGTCTCATGTGTATTGCATATATATATCTTTACATGTATCACATGAATAATTGCAAAGAATGACTAAATTATGTGGATGCAATGATATGCTATATTTGTGATATATGAGATTTGATCCTATATGATGTGAGATATTAATTGAATTGTGTTATATACTTACGATATTTATGTCTGTTTTGAGTGAGCACATAGATGATGGTTCACTTACTGAGTTTGCAATCTGATCAAAATTGTAACAATATTTTTCAGGTTCAGGAGAAATCTAGCTAGCCTATTTGAAGTAACTTCTGCATTCGGATATGGTCAATGTCAGGATCAATTGTACCTGCAAATGTCTTAATCATGTTGTATCAAGAATTGTATCTTTCAACTATTGAATATTGTATATGTGAATTTTGAAAATGTAATGACATTTGAAACTGTATATATTTGTGAATAAAAATGGAACCATATGATTATTGGAATGTTTTATATTATGTGCGATGGATTAAAAAGCAAAATAAAAAGAATTGATTTAACTGTCTTAACATGCCATTTTCGTAGAGTGTACTCCCGAATATCCTTTAGTATGTTAGGTATATGCTCTGTGAGAGTGGTAATTACATTTTGGTATCAGAGCCCAGGTTTAGCATCTTACATGGACATTATCCCAATATATGTCAAGGTATATACTTCTTGAAAATGTTATAGCACACAGTGGCAACTGATTCCCAGTTTTAGTTGCATTTAAATAAGTCACATGTATGAACATTCATTAAGAGTTTGAACTATTAGAATTAATGAAAAGAATGATGACCCGTTAGAGTGAGAGAAAATGAAAAGTTATTAACACCATGATGTAACAAATTAGTAAAGATTGAAAATGGGTTGGAAAACAAAAGGGGATAGTAAAAGTGTCGTATCAATTATGTGATTGAATATTCATTACATAGTTATGAGCGATCTTACATGGTTTGGGAAGTTAGAACTGGATTAAAGGAATTTGGATTCGTGGTTATATTATCAAATATGACATCAGCTTTGAGCTGTGGTTGTACACATTTGAATTAACATAAATGTGAATACATTTTCTTGGATTTAACTGAGAAAACTAGAGATGTTGGTGGAAATGATAAGATTTAAAGTGTATAAACAAAGTTAAAAGAAAACCAAGATTTCTATTACTTTGAGAGGTTGAACTTGGAACTAAATCGGTGCTTCCCATGGTGACGAACTTGGCCTTATATACCCCTTCTCTAACAGTTCTTCCAACTATTCCTTAAGCTCCTTTGGCTCAGCTGGAGCCATATTATATGGTGGTATAGAAATGGCTGCGGTACTAGGAATTAGATCAATGGCAAATTTGACTTCTCTTACTGGTGGCAAACTAGGTAAATCTTCTAAAAACACGTCTGGAAATTCCCTCACAATAGGAAAATCTTCTAACTTTCCTTCATTCACCTCAATGTCCACAACGTATGCTAAGAAGGCTTCACACCCTATCCTCATCATCCTGTCAGCTAGCAAAGCTGAAATAATTCTTAGTGTGGTGTTTTTCTGTCTCCCTTAAAAGTCACGTTCTCACTCTTTCCAAGATCAAATTCTACCTCTTTGAGGCTACATTCTAACTTTGCATGATATTTTTCCAAGGTATCCATTCTAAGTATAACATCTAGGCCCTTTAAATCTAAAGGCATTAAGTCCACTACTAGTTTAGCACCCTCAGTAAAGAGTTCACAATATTTGTATACTTGACTTATTATCACATTCCTCCCTATAGGAGTATTAATAATCAATGGACTATCCAATGGCACCAAATTAACACCATGTAATGTCTTGCTTGTAGAACAAAAGAATGTGTGGAGCTAGAATCACTCAATAAATATACTTCTAAATCAAATAATTAAGTCATAACTGTAACAACTTCTGGTGCGGCTATAGCTTCATCTCTGGTCATGGCAAACACCCTTACCTGTGCTTGACCCGTTAGCCTTCCTAGAGGGATAACCTTCTTTGTCGCTCCAGAACTACCCACCTCACTAGCTGGCTTGGTTCCTATTGTTTTAGCTCTCCTTGGGGCTTGCATCTACATCCCATCTTGCCTTAGTGCTTGGTGACATTCCTTGACCATATGTTCCTTCTCTCTACATCGGAAACATCCTCCAAGTAACTTGAGGCACTCTCCTCTTTGAAACTTCCCACATTGGTCACATTAGGAGTTCGTATATCTAGTCCTCTCCATCCTTCTGTTGCCTCCTACAGTTGAGGCTTGCAATGAAACTTCCCTTGCTTGCTTGTTCTTAGCAGAGCCACTACTTCCCACTTCACTTTGTGTGTTGAAAGTCCTTATACTCCTTTTAGGCATGGAGGCACTCAATCCTTTCTTAGAAGACTATTCTCGGTTCTTCCTCTTCCTGTATACTTCATACTTTATGTTCTCCAGTTTCTCAGCATGGAGTGCAACATCTACCAATAGCTAGTAGTCATAAAAGTTGTGGATCAATACTCTCTCTTTGATCCCTAAACGAAGTCCTCCCTCAAACTTATGACACTTATCCTCCTCATTCTCAACAATGTTGGCCTTATACCTTAAAAGCTAGGTGAACTTCAGCTCATATTTACTCACTCTCATGTCCCTTTGTGTGAAATTTAGGAATTCTCTTGACCTTCTCTTGGAAATAGACTTTAGAGAAGTATTTCTTCCTAAAGGCTTCCAAAAAATTCCTCCATGACAATACTAGTGATATGATCTGACTATGGGGCACTGATTCCCTCTAATGGAGTTCGTCCCTTTGTAGCAAGCTCACTGCATTATCCAATTTATCTTCATCGGAGCACTTCATTTGAAACAGAACTCTTTTTGTCCTTCTCAACCATACTTCAGCCTCTTCGAGATTCGTAGTCCCATTAAAGTCTATAGCCCCATACATATGAAGCTTATCATACTGTCCGCTCCTTTCCACTGGAGCTTGCATTGGAACTTGTGACATTTGGACCATAGCATGTATGAAAGCCTGAGTAAAGGCTTGAAGGAAACATGGATCCATGGGGTTTACTTGGGGTATAGGATAAGGAGGCGGTGGCACTTCATGTTCCACATTAGGTGCCTCAGAATCATGAGTAGAGTATGTCCCCACATCTTGTGGGACATGAGATTCATTCGTACTTCCTTAGCGAGAGCGAGATCGAGTTATAACTCCTCTAGTTCTCCTTTGAGGTGGCATACTCTCTCCTTCAATTTAAAACTATTTAAATCTTTAATTCATGTTTCATGTCAGGCTTAAACTTTGCATGTGTGCATGCAAAACCTTTTTAAACCATGCTTCATGTAAAACAATTTCAAATCACGTGAAACAATACAAAAACAATGCATGTTGTTCATTTAAATCAATGCATGTTCATTTCATGGCTAGGATACTCCTAAACCTAGTTGCTTTGATACCAAAACTACTAGGCCCCATTTCCAGAGTCTAACTCATAAGTTAAACGTGAGCACATCACTCTGTAGGTTTCTTTTAATGGAACCTCATTAGCCCACCTAGGTTCATCTTCATTCTTATGACATCCCAAAATTTTATATTTGAACACTTGATATAGGACAATCCATACTTATATTTATATCCTTAATCATCACCCTAACATATCACTCATTTTTATCCCTTATTTTCACATCATAATAAGTACATTTCAAGCTCCATTTAAGCCTAAATGTATCAGAGAAAAGCATTGATAAGTCCACAATTATATATGTACATGATTTGGACAATTAGCATAAATTTCACTACGGATGTCGGATTACGGTCATTCAAGCATGGTTTTGAAGAGGACTTTAGGTTTTACAACTTCCGTGAAGACTCAAAGAGTGATTTTGCCATCTAAAGGGTCAAAATTGTACATTTATAAAACCATCCTGAGAATGTTTGCTTAGCGGACATACGTCCCTTCAAACAGACATTAATTGAGTTGGGACACTGAAATTCCCAAGAATGTCTATCTAATGGACATTTATAGGCCAAATTCCAGATTTCCAACTCCTACAAGTTACCTATGACCCATATTATGCATATCTATCATTTCTAACTCATTTTCCTCATCATTTTCCCTTCATTATCACTTCCATTGAGTTGATTGGTTATCAACCCAAAAACATAACCTTCAAACTTATACACATTCATCATAAATTTCTGCATATGTTCAATCCCATATATTACCTTTATTTAATCTCTAACTTATCACACTACTTCTTCCCATTTTAAGATACCATAGTACTCTTATTCTATTAGGTCAAAATAGAAAAGCTATAAAGTGTCCTAAATGCACCCTATGCAGCATCACAAAATTGTAACAATCATATACTTCAAATCTGAGCTCCAAAAATTACATACTTTATATCGTTCGAAAGCTAAGAGGATAAACTACAACTTCCAACAAGATAACCTTGTCCAATCAGCCTAGATTAATACAGTTTTTCCTGTGAAGTCAGACCACAGATTTTACCCTTGGAATGCTTGAAAATGCAATGCGAAAGCTTGGAAAGTCATAAGCAAAACATACATATATTTCATTAACAGTAAAAGAAATAATTTTACAAAGCTTTAATGGGAATTTCAAGACCCAAATACATCATTGATCTAGTAATCCAAAAATACAAAATATACATGTGAATGATACTTGAAATGTGGCTAAAACCTTGAGTTTTTGTTACACTAACTTAAATACAAAAATATGCAATCTTAGAGTGATGCCTTGACTCTCTATCACTCGATCTCTTACTCGTCACCTAGAGATAGGGATGAAGGGGGGGGGGGTGGGTGAGCTAAAAGTTCGTGGATGACAAGTTGATAGCGGAGAAACAAGCAAAATCATTGAAAATATTCATTACCATAGTAAATTGCATTGAATCCTTAAAACATGTATTTCTCAAATTCTCAACTTGTCATCAATTCCTAAACAACATAAGTCATGTATTCATCAAATTCTCAAACTTGTCAAACAACTCATACATAACATAAGCATTCATAATGGTTTGGGTAGTCCATATACATGAGAGAGTTCTTACGAATCTCCGGTAAACATGAGAGAGTTCTTGCAAATCTTTGATAAACATGAGGGAGTTCTTGGAAATCTCGTTAAACATGAGGGAGTCTATGAAGGAGTTCCATGCCATTAGTGAGTAGGTCAGAGAAGCCTTTAACATGGTCAACGTGCACATGACATAACATCATGGACCACCACAAACCCACACACAAACAAGATTTTCATGACTTGTCAACATATTGCACAAAAGGCACATTTCGAAAACATAATTTCCATAAGCATGATATTTTTCAAGTAAACTTTCCATCATCATTTCATAAATCATCATCAAGATTCATGTACCAAACATATAGCAAATACTTCAATCATTCAATAAATGCAACATTTATAAAGCAATTGAAATCGTTTAAATTTTTTGATTCGGAAAAATACTCATGGCTTATTAACTTAACTATAAACATGTAATCCACCTAGATTCCTTGCTTAAAAATTAAAAATTGCCCCTCCTTTTCCTCCTCTAGCCTTACTTGATTTCCTTTAACATTGGCAAAAATCCAAGTCAATAGGAATACCAATTGAGAACCTAAAAAGCATATTCACTAAAATTGATTCTAGAATACTTAAACCCATGTATTTCTTAAGCTTCATGAACTAAAACCCTTCCAAAAATCCAAAGGATTAAAAATGGACTTACCTTGAATCTTCACCAAACAAAAAGATGTTTAGCTCAAATGGAAGCTCTTCTCTTACTCTTTTTTTTTTCTCTTCTTGAATACCCTTAAAATCACTCTTGAAAACTAAGAAAAGATGAAACCTAAGCTTGTTTCTTCCTTTTCTCTCTAATGGTCGAAACCTTCTCTCATTTCTCTTTCTTTTTCATTTTTTCACTCTTCCCTCCCTTCATTCACGCTTTTGTTTATTTAATGTACAAGACACACTTTTTTCTCTTCCAATTCTACCCTTAATGAGTGTTAAAAATCATCTTTACCCTTCCTTTAATGCTTCATGACTTTTAATCTTAAGTAACATGCCACAATTGCCCTCAACACATTCCTATTGCTTTAATTTCACTAACCAGTGAAATAAAATCCTACTAACACTGTAATAAATAATTAAAATATGATAATTATCCTATCATGACCTCCTAATTTATTCTAAGGTGAAAATTCAAATTCCATACTTATTCCATAAATATCATGCTTAACTCAACAAAAAAATTCGGAGGCCAACATAAACAAGGTTAAGGACATAATGGAACAACTACAAACAAGGCTCACATTAAAGGAATCAGTTAAGAAGAAGATTAAGGAGCACATAGCAGAAGGAAACCCTAACATGGCACAAAAGAAAGAGGACCCATGGGACTTTTACATTCCTTACAGTATCAATGGAGTCAACATAGATAGGCATTCATAGATTCGGGAGCAAGTATCAATATGATGCCCTAGACCTTTAGTCAGATGTTAGGGTTAGGAGAGTTAAGACCCATAAAGACATTAGTAAAAATGATTGACGGAACAGTTCATCAATCGAAGGGGATTATTAAAAACATGCAACAAATTGATAGATTTATCTTTCCCACAGATTTCTATATATTGGATATTAGAGAAGATGTGGAAACCCTAATGGTCCTTGGATGATTGTTCCTAGCCACTTCTCAATAATTGACATTGATGGGGTTGAACTAACTTTGTAGGTAGGAAAGCAGTAAATAACCTTCAAAGTGTCAAAAAAAGATAATAGTTCTTCTCTACCTCCAACCAATATCAGGGAAACCAAACCATGAGGATAATGGGAATACATTGAGTATCCTGGGAATGCATTCAGAAAGAAACGATAGAAGAAGGGGAAGGAAGGAGAATCACAAGGAAAGTGGAATCCATAGCATGGTAGTTCATATGTAGAGTGTGAGATTAATGACTGCTCTACTATTGCACCATTCATCTGAACCACCTTAAGCACAAGGAGAACGTCGACCTACCGATGTTAAAAGAAGCGCTGCATGGGAGGCAATCCATGGAATTTTATTTTCCTCTGATTGTTTTTGGTTTACTTGTTTGTTTGTTTTATTTAGTTGTGTATATTTTTGATTTGAGTTTGCTTGATGTTTATTTGGATTTTATTTAAGTTTTAATTTTTCTTCAAATTTCTTATTATTTAGGTGATTTTGATGTGTTTTTAGGTTGTTTGAATGTTGAGAATGCATGCTAAACTTGGAAGAGGGTTAAGAAGTTGGAAAAATTAGAGTAACCCATGACTGTGGGAAGGTTTTCTAGAAAGTTTCTGGAGCCTTAACCCATGATCATGGGAATGAGGTTGTTACCATGATCATGGGACTGTGGAAAGGCCCTTTAGAAAGATTCTGGAGATTTAACCCAAGATCATGGAAATGATAGGGATTCCCATGATCGTGGGAAGCCCCATCCAAAAAAATTTTAAAATTCCCTCCTCTTTGGCTTCTTTCTTCATTCTTCAAATTTTCACGATCTTTCTCTACAAACCACGCAACCCACTCTGCTAACCTCTCCAATCCTTCATCTTACACTCAAATCTTGATATTTTCTTCACTTCTTCCATCAATTTTTCATTCCTTTACACTTATTACACATTAATCACTCAAGAAGCCAAGGATTTGGTAAGATTGTCTCTCTTTCTCTCTCAAAACCATGCTCACTTCTCTCTTCCTTATTTTTGTATATTTTATCCTCCAATGGCTCCAAAGAAGCAAGTCACCCAGAAACTGATGGATGAACTGTGCCTTCAAGTCTCCAGAGAAGGTAAACTAGATATGGCCATTCCCTATTTATTCAGAAGATGAAGGTATGCGATATTGTGACTTTAAGGAGAGAGAATTAATGCCTCCTAGATACTTTGATTTTAAGCTATTAGAAACTCTAGGATTAAGGCAAAACATTGAGAAATTGGCTGCAAATATTGGTTGGGTTCAGTTAATTCGTTATGATGTGCCGATATATCCTATGATGACTGTCAAAATTTTCACCACTGTGCGCTGCAATCCTAAAATGGATACATTCCAGTTTAGGATAGGTAGCCATGCTTATAAACTTGATTATACTGTCATTTATGCACTTTTTAATTTATCGAACACCAAAGTTTTAGATGATCACGATGAATTTTATGTGAATGATTATTGGAAAATTCTAACAGGTGAAACCAAATTTGATTTTAAGATTGCACCAAATACTTTAATTCATTTCACCGAGCACTTGCTTCTTCATAAGTTTATGTGCTTAATGGTTTTTAACAAAATTGAAAGTAATAAGTGCTCAGCTAAGGAACTTTTCTTCCTTTAGTTCATAGATTGTAAAATCAAAATAAATACACCTTATCACATTTTTTCGATCTATTGTGAGTTGTGTTAATTAGAAGAGCTCTTATTTTGGCATGTCATACATTGTTACTACTTTGGTTTTATATTATAATCTTGATGTGGATAGTGTGTGTATGACTAGATATAATGTTTTTGATGTCCCTCCTTTGAGTCATTCTAAAATTTTGGACCCCATTCTATGGAGCTCCAAAATCCTTGGACTCGCACAACCATTAAGAACAGGAAGGGCAAGGATGTAGCCACTTCCCAACCATCCACATCTCATGTGCCCCTGGAGCAACAAGAAGAAGCAGTGGAAGAGGAACCAATTGCAGCAGAAGAGGTCGATAGATTCTAGCAAATCCTCAACTAGATGGCCTCTAATCATCAACAAATGATGCTACAAATTAATGAGCTCTACACCCAGATAAGACAAGTGCATAAGGAGAAACAGTACATAAAGAAGAAATTCCTCATGTTCATCAAGAGGAATAATATTGAAGTCCCTTCTGCAACGCCTTCACCATTACAATCTCGATGAGCTCAGTTACCCTAAACTTTTTACATTGTATTAATTAATTTGTTATTCATTTTTTCTTTGTTTTTTAGTTTGATGTATTTTGTTTAGTTTGATGTCATTTTACATTATTTTGTGGTTGCCTTGTCACATTGAGGACAATGTGTTCTTTAAGTATGGGGAGGTGACATTTTCTTTGTCAATTGCATTGTTTTAGTTTGTTTAGTCACCGTTTACTTTTTGTTAAATAGGATGCATATTTTAGGAATTTAAAGTTGTTTTATGTTGTTTTGTGTTAAGCAATGGAACAACACTTGAATCATTTTAATTTGTTTTGCTACGAGATTCTATCATGCTAGTTGGAATGAGATTAAATGCATGCTTGAACTCATATTAGGCCACTTGAGTAGACAGTGAATCATGTTGAGTGATGAAAAGTAGTTGTTTACATAAGCTTACTCACAATTTGAGGCTAGAGCAATGAGGTAGTGTAGAGATGCATAACGAATTTTCATTTGAGCCAATGTGAGGATTGAGCCTATATGACTCCATCTATATTCATTTTATTTTTTTACTTATGTGATGTTTCCTTAGGTTATTATCTTTAGAACTTGCTTTGACTTGATTTGAGTCTGCTGGATACATGCCTAATAGAGATTATTAAGGCCTTTTTTTGTGTTAGCCCTTGGCTTAAATGACCTACCTTTTATTGTCTCTTATTACCCCATTAAGCCTCCACCATTTTATTTCTTAAAAACACCCCAAAAATTTTAAAACCTAAAACCCCATTAACCTACTAATTCACAAGCTTAGTAGAGTATTAACTAATGCATTAATTGGGATTTTTGCTATAAATTTTTTTCTGATATTTTTTGAGTGATACTCCTACTCTTGAATCACATTGTACTTAGTTTCTATTTTGTTCATTGTTTCTTCCATTTGGTAAAAAAAGAGAAAAAAGTAAAGAAAAGAAAAAATGAAGAACATTTTAGTAGCATCAATAAGTGCAGAGTAGTAGTACATTTACACTTGTGTATTTCATAATTATGTTTTATTATCCCTTTGTCCATTTTTTACTTTATGAATGCTTGTACTAAACTCTTTTTACTTTATAAATGCTTGTACTAAACTCTTTACCCTTTTTACCCACCTTAACCCTTACCATATTACAACCATAAGCAAGTCTTTTTGAGTTTAAGCGAAACACTGACCATCAAAAACTTGAGAGAAATGAGTGAAACCATGAGGAAGATTCATTTTGCATCTATACTTATCTTTGATTGATGGTACCATATGTTGAGTTTGTTTATGTGCACTAATGAAAAGTAGTTATGATATGTGTAGTAGCTTGATATTTGAGTTAGCCAAAATTTGAGGGATTGCATGCTTTGATCTTTGTGAAAATGAAGTGATGGAATTGATTGGTTGTGCTTGATTTTGCTTAAGGACAAGCAAAGATTTAAGTGTAGGGAATTTTATAGTTGTGCATCAGTGTGTGTTTTTCTAAGTATTTGGCATGTGTTTCTTGCATAATAGGTTATTATTGTTATGTTTTAGGATTTATTTTGTATGTGTTTATGTAGTTTGATCTTCATTGTGCTTTTTACGTTTGATATTGATTTAAGGTAAGAATTGATTATTTTGATGTAGGAATGGAGGTGGTAACCTTTTTCATTGAGTTAGAGACCAAGAGAGGAGAAGAGAAGAGAAGGAATTATAATGTAAGAACCTAAGATCGTGGGATTTCTAACCCAAAGATATACACGGGGTTTACTTAGTTTTTAGGTTTTCATGACTATATAAGGTTATAAACCCATATGCACAAAAGAGCTTTAGTGAAGACTTGCTTCCTTGAGTAAAAATGCAGGTTTAGAGTCTTGGGAGAGGTAGAGCTTCAAGGTTTATCATCCATAATTGGGAAAAGAGCATACTAATGTTGAATTTTCCATATTAGGGCAAAGAACAAGGGGAGTTTGATTCATTTAGTTTTATTTCTTTTTTTTCTCTCCTAGCATTTATATGATGGATTATTTGATTTTTGGGAATGTTATTCACATCATCAGTGGCTAATTTATTTGTAGAGATTACTTTTGAACATCTTGTTAAACTTCTATTTTGTTGATTTGAATAAATGAAGCTATTGATGAATGGTGAAATTATACCTTGCAATATATTGAGAGATTGAGTTAAGTAATTTATGTAAGGATGCACAATGAGAGTTGGCACTCTATAGACCTACATTCATCAAGTTAATTGATTAGTTAGAGATAGATCTTGGCTAATTTAATTGATCACCTATAGGATAACTTCAAAACTAGTTGAATTGGTGGATTGATTTTGTAGATTGAGAGATTGCTTAATCATCTCCATTTAATTTGGCCTTGGACAATTCACCTTAAGAGAGGGTCATTAATATACATTAGGATATCTTAGGTGAGGCGCAATTCTATTAACAAAATAGGAGGGAGACAAGATAAGGAAAAAGTGATCTTTAGTTGTGAAAATCTTGAATCCCAAATTTCTGCATTTTTGAGTTATCATTTGTGTTTTATTAGTTGATTAATTTAATTTAATTTTCCAGTTTATATCCATTCAAAAATTTGGTACTTAAACAAAGACTAACCTGAATTAAGTGGTTCCTATGCAGGATTTTTGTAGGATCAAATCCATTTATTATTACAAGTCACAACCTATATACTTGCGGTTTTGAGTGTAGAACTAGAAGTCTACTTTCCATTCAACAACGTTATGCTTTATTTGTTAAAAATTAAGGCATTACTTATTGCAAAATAAAGTTTTTATGGTTTTGTAGACTAATTTAATGAAATATATATCTAATAATTCAGTCATCTACGGGAATATTGGAAAATTACTTATGATTCTTATAAACTACAACTTGGTATATTACCTTAAAAAATCAATAAAGTTTTGGTGCCAACTGACTCCTCTATCAAGCCATCCTGCCATTGAAGTACAAGAGGATACATGACATTTGATTCTTAGCTATTAGAAAAAGTTGAGGGAATTTACATTTGATGGTTATAACACAAGAAAGTTTGTTGACGTTAAGGTAGTCATAGCTGCACCAAATAGGACAAAGACTCTTATCTCCCCCAAGATTAATTCTTGTGCACTAATAATTAGGCTAGGTATGAAGGTTTGATAATTGCACTAAAACTTCTAGTTAATCTTGGAGCTAAGTCTATGAGTTTAACTTTGTCACCATATTATATTGTCATTGTTTAATAGTTACAATTTTTTGATGAATTAGAACTTTAGTATATTCTCGAGGAGAGAATTAGGATGTAAATAAACTTTCACAAATTGTATTTGAGTTGAAAATATCCAAAGAATTGGTTTATAAATGTTTTGTCGTGCAAAAAATTCCTACCTATATATCTATAAATAAGGTATTTCTTTAGGGATTTTTAATATTGATAAAGAAATCGCTCAAATTTGAAAAGAAAATGGCTATAAGAATTAAAGTATAGGAACTTAATTTCTGATCGAAGGAGTCTTTTTTTGATATGGAAATGATAGACTTCTTTTAAGGTGTCTTAGGATGTATGAGGCATTAAAAATTGTGAGACAAGTTCACCAGGGGGTATATAAGGTACATTAGTTTGGAATGAAGAAGAGATGACTTGCACAATGACATAGTTACTATTTGCCATCGATCTTGAATGATTGTATACCTTATTCCATTAGCTATCAACAATGTCAAAGATATGGAAAAATTTAACAAATTTTTGCTTCCAAATGACATTATATAATTAAACTATGACCATTTAGGGTTTAAGCCGTTGATCTTATTGGAATGATATATCCACCCTCTTATAAAGGCCATAATTGCATCATATTAGCCATACATTGTCTTACTAAATAGGGAAGCTTAGCTTTTGAAGAAGGTTGATCAAGATGATTTAGTAAAATTCATTAAAGAATAAATTATTCTTCAATTTGGAATTCCTCAATCGATAATAAGTGACTAAGGAATGGTGGCCAAGAAGTCAGAAATTTTGCTAAAGATTATAGTATAAAATTTTTGAATTCAGACCTATATTATTCTTAGGCTAAAGATTAAGTTGAAGCATCAAATAAAGTAACCATTGAAATCCAAAAAAAAAAATGTCAGAGGATAATGCTAAAGAATGGCTTCGAATTCTATATGAGACATTATAGACATATCGTACTTCCAATGCTTTAATACAGGAGTTAGCCTGTTCATTTTATCCTATTCTCATGATGTCATTGTTCCTATGGAAGTGGTAATCTCATTCCCAAGAGTGGCCAAACAAAAGGCTTTTAAAATATCCAAGTATTCAAAAGCAATATTAATGGAACTAAAGACTTAGGAGAAGTGCAACTTTAGGACTTAAATAACATAATTGTTCAAAAAGAGAAGGTACTAAAATTCTAAAACAAATGAATTCATAGGAAGGAATTTCAAGAAGGGGATTTAATGTGAAATTTGATCCTACCTCCTTGAAAAGAAGATAGAGAATGAGGGAACTAGTCTCCAAATTAGGATGGTTGTTTCAAATTCATAGAGTTTTACTAATTACCTTATTTTTACGAAGGACGATAAAGGTTTAGTTAGAATAGAGACTACCTTAAGTTTTATAGACCATATAAAGAATAAAGTTAGGAAAATTGGTAGAATTTGCATATAAGAGTGTAGAGAGAGAAAATATGAGATGTACATCTATAGCCTTAAATTTAGTATGGTCTGTAGAGGAAGGGAGGATGTATAATGAGTACAATGTTAGTTTATACCCTTATAGTCGATCATTTAAATGTAATTTTATGTATGACATTATTATTTAATTAATAAAAGACATTCTTCATCTTTGTATATTAATTTAATTACATTTAATATTTTAATACTGAAGATAAAATCCCTGGAATAATTACAATGTAATTAAAATTATGATGAGATCATAATCTCATCATAATTGTGAGAGTCAATTTATATTTACATATTATTTCTAAATGTTTTTAGTTGCATTTTCATTAAGATGAGATATTGTTGAAACGGTAAAGCTAGCACACATTATGTTTCTTTCTTATGAAGAAAGTAATTGATCTCATAAATTAAAATATGGAAATAGTTAAACTAATATGTTGGTGCTTATTAAAGAATAAGTCATTAAACTGACTCGACTATGGGAATCCCAAATAGAATATTACTTATGATTTCTTCATAATGATGATTGTATAATTGATCCTTAGACTTGAGATTACCAAGGTATCTCATGTGGGAATTGCTAAGTTTTGATGCTACTTGTGAACCATCGTATGATAATTCAATTGATAGTATTTGGATACAGTATGAAATGTAAGGAGGTAGTTGAATAAGTCAATAAAGGATTCGTCATTTTAAAGTAATTAGAGAAAATATTCTGGAGTTCTTGATTAGTAATGATTTATGAAATTCTCTAGCCAGAGTGAATTAACATTTGAAAAGATATTTTCAATTTTCAATTACAAATTAATTGCTAATTAGTAAGAATGAACATGATTGGACCAAAAGAGGAGATACTATATCTATACTTTGTCCAATTGGAATATTAGATGACGAAAGGATTAAATTATACATCACAACCAAGCATAGACAAGTTAAGTCAAACCACTTTTACATTTATGATATTTAGGTGGTTATAACATATTGCTAGACCTCAATCTTGATCTATTATTATAAATTATTTAATTGGGGAATTAAAAATAAATTAAAAGGAGTTTTAATTTATCTGATTCTAATTGTGGATTATAATTACAGTTTATAATCATTGCGACTATATTAGGAACCTAATAAGTCACACATGAAATAGCAACTTGTGAAGGAAAAATCAATTTTAATTAAGTTGGACTTAATTACAAAGTTTGACAAAATTTTAGGGATAAAATATGGGATATTTGGTTTTATTAAAATTAAATTAATTATAATTAGAATGTGATTTTAGTTGTAATTAAAGAATTTGATTTTAATAAAATTAAAAAATCCCTTTGATTTTTCTATTAATAGGAAGAAAGTTTAGGAGCTTGAACTCTTGTTCTTCCTCTCAAAAGTGAATGAGAAGTTGTTTTATGGATACCATTAGAGGCTGGATGATTGAATAACTCATGGTTAACATGGCGGAAAATTTGTCAAAGATTTCAATAAGAAATGCGAATCAGGTATGATTTGCTACTTTACAATTGGTGTTTTTATTCAAGTTATGCAATTATCGAGATTCAATTAGAAACCATAAAGTTTTGTTTTTTGCAGTGCTCGTGATTCGATCACAATTGGTTTCTAACATTCATATAGAGACAACTTTACTTGTTTAATTTAAATTATTTGCTTAATTGTTGTTGATTTGATATACTGTTAAGGTTTTTACGCAGTGTTTGGTTGCTGTCTCGGTTAGTAGGGATAGAAGACAAAACATAAACATCTTGTCCCCATCCCATGTTTGGTTGCTGTCCCCAATTTTTTGTCCTCTGTTTCCTCCGAAAATTCAAGGACAGAAATGCTTGTCCCTGTCTTCGAAACATAAAACATAAGTGTTTTACAAAATCAGTCCTCACTCGTCTCCTTGTCTCTCTGTTCGTCTGGATCTCTAAAATATCACCCCTTCTCCCTTATGAAATCAGTCCTGTCTGTCGACCGACAAGTCTCCTAGCTTCTCTCTCGCACGCTGCCCTTCTTCCCCAACACGTTCGTCTCTCCAGGGTCAAGTAAGTTTTTTATTTTATGTTGGAAAAATGTCACTCTTCCTTGCTTGATGTTTCTCTGGTTGCGCAAATGATGTTGTACATTGTCGTCTTCTTCTAAACCAGAATTGGTTGCTCTACTCTCTGTCCCTCTTAAATCATTTTCTGGTTGACCCGGAGACCCACTTTTTGTTCATTACCAGCAATGCATGCCCACTAGGTTTTTTAGTTTCCTTTATCTCTGGAGTTTCAAGTTTGTTGCTTTTGCTTTTGGGAAGAAGGATTTTGGTTGGGAGATTTATTCACTTTTCTATGTTTTGATGATGCACGAATTTCAGAGGGGATTTGGTTAGGGATTTGTAGACTGATCTATTTTGGGGATTTGGTTGTGTGCAAAATAGGTGAGAAATTTGTTAGTTGCCAGCATCTGTTGTAGTTTTAGGTTCCATAATGTGTATGCATTGTCCCATAAGTTAGCTGTTCAAATTCCCTAACCAGAGAAGAAGGAAGTGTTGAAGACGGTTAAATTGATATGGAAATTTGAACATGTTTGCATATAAATGACTCAGAAAATGATGCATGAGAGAGTTGCATATAGCATATTATGTTCCAAACTTCTGAGTAATACACGGTTCATTTATAAATTCATTACTTCTACAGAAATTGAGCAATATCAGTTTAGTTTATGGAATTAAATTCTATCCATTCATTCCACATGGTGTTTCAAACATATGGCAATCTGATTCTTCAAAATTAAAATGCAAAATCACTTTTCATAGGTTGTAATGCTTGATGCTTGTAAATGCACAAAAATTTTCTGGGTTTTGGATCATCCTCTGATTTCCTTTCGAAGTTTTTAACCTGTTTCTTTGTTTCTGTTTAGGAATCCTTAGTTGTTGTTGATCGGTGAGAGGTTGCATATATCTCCAAAGATTTTCTTCTGTTTCTTTTGACAGGTATTTCCTATTTTCTGAATTTAATCAACTGCTTTAATTCTAAATGAAATATACACTTGTATTGTTGGTTGGAAGATGTTGATGTTTCTACAATATTCATGCTTTACAGACTTGCACTATAGATATTGAAAGAAACCAGGCAGTTT
>JAOSBN010000002.1:21958337-21966213 GCA_027563595.1 Erythroxylum suave | reverse complement strand
GGACACAATTCAACCCCCCTTCTTGTGCATCTTAAATATCGTTTTCTAAGTGTTGTATTAACGTGTGAATTACTTCAACTTTCCAATCAGATCCTAATGATAGACATAGTATTGCAGTGAGAAGACATAGTATTCGAGCGAGTTACCAACAAAGAGAATCTTAAAAATCCCCTCAGTAAGCCATTGTCTCAGAAGAGATATGATCAAAATATGGATGGATATAATATAAGATACATAGGCGATTGACTTTAGTACAAGTGGGAGATTATTAGTTTTTGCCCTTTTAGCCAATTTATTTCGATGTAATTTGATGTATGAAATTATTATTTAATTAATAAAAGGCATTCTTTATCTTTGTGTATTAAGTTAATTAAATTTGATGTTTTAATATTAAAGATAAAATCCCTAGAACAGTTACTATGTGATTGAAATTATGATGAGATCAGCTTACATTTATGTATTATTTTTAAATGTTCCTAATTTTTTTTCATCAAGATGGGATATTGTTGAAATGGTAAAGCTAGCACACATTATGTTTCTTTCTTATGAAGAAAGTAATTGATCTAATAAATTAATATATAGAGATAAACTAATGTGTGGGTGCTTATTAAAGAATAAGCCATTGAACTGACTCAACTATGAGAATCTCAAATAGAATATTACTTATGTGTTTGTGGATTTCCTCATAATGATGGTTTTATAATTGATCATTAGACTTGAGATTAACAAGATATCTCGTGTGGGAATTATTGTGTTTTGATGCTACTTATAATCCATCGTATAATAGTTCAGTCAGCAGTACTTGGATACAATATAACTATACGGAGATAGTTGAATAAGTCAATAATAGATTTGTCACTTAAACTACTTGATTAGTAGTTGTTTATGGAATTTTTTGGCCAGTGTGAATTGATATTTGAAAATGCGCTTTCAATTTTCAATTATAAATGAGTTACTAATTAGCAAAAACAAATATGATTGGACTAAAAGAGTAAACACTATATTCGTACTTTGTCCAATTGGAATATTTAATGATGAAATGATTAAATTATACATCACAACCATGCATGGACAGGTTAAGTCAAGCCACTTTGACATTTCTGATATTTGAGTGGTCATGAAATATTGCTAGATATTAATCTTGATCTATCACTGCCCATATATTAGGAACCTAATAGGTCACACATGAAATAGTTACTTGTGAAGGAAAAATCAATTTTAATTAAGTTAGACTTAATTACAAAGTTTGAGAAACTTTAGGAATCAAATATGAGATATTTGATTTTATTAAAATTAAATTAATTATAATTAGAATGTGATTTTAATTATAATTAAAGAATTTAATTATAATAAAAATTAAAAATCCTAATTTTTCTATTAATAGGAAGAAAGTTTAGGAGCTAGAACTCTTGTTTCAAAAGTGATTAAGAAGTTGTTCTTTGGATATCGTTAGAGGTTGGACATTTGAAATACTCATGGTTGATATAGTGAAAAATTTGTCAAAGATTTCAACAAGAAATGTGAATCAGGTATAATTTCCCACTTTACAATTCATGTTTTTATTCAAGTTACACAATTATCGATATCCAATTGGAAATTTTGTTTTTTGCTACGCCTGTGATTCGATCATAGTTGGTTTCCAACATAGAAGCCATAATCTAAGAAGAATCTATAAAATGTCGAGAGAATTCGCAAGCAAAGAAAGGGAAAAATACTGGAAAAGATGAAGACTGTTTAGAGTTTGAGGCAAAAGGTGGAGTGAAAGGATAGGAATTTATAGAGAAACAGGCGAAACCCAAGGAAGTAGTAGAAATTTGAAATTTAAGTGAAGTAGATCTTTGAGCCTTTGTAATGAGCAAAGAATTAGGGATTTCAAACATAGGAGAATCTTTATGAAATCTTTACGCCAAGGATTCCCTCTGTTTTAGGGCTAGGCAAATATCTTTCTTATGACATTTCCAAGCTTTATCTTTAAATTAGAATCTCTTTGGTTCCTAAACTTTCCAAAACCAATTATCCATGTTTGAGAATTTAAATAATGGTCTTGTACCCATTTTACCATATGTTTAGTTTTCTCAACCGAACATATTCGAGGTCATTTGTTAATAGTTTATAAAGAAATCCAACCCATTAGTAAAAGGAGCCCAAAACATGAAAACTAAGCAAACGTTTAGCAAAAAAATTTATGGATGGCGAAAGTCTAGAATGTGGAGGATGAACATATTGGGAAAGAGTGACAAACATGATGGAGAATATGCCTAAATAGGTTAGAAGTTAGTAAGTTACAAAGGAGATACTTGAGACTAAAGTTGAGAATAGTTACAAGTAGTTAGCTAGAATCTGGAAAGTGGAAATTTTTTTTCTAAAGATGAGAATACTATATAAATTTACCATTGCTATGACATAAGAGGGCTATACATTGTCTCTAAAAAAAGACACAACCTTAAATACTTATAGAAAAACAATCAATCCATTCTAAACCACCTTGTTATCATTTTCCAATTTTCTTTCATTTTTTATTCATTTTCATTATCTTAAATTCCCTTTGATACACGTTCTCTTTGTTTAAATCAAATAGTTTCTTTTATAAACATAATTTAACATTAGTAGTTTAGAATTTCACATTCTAAATTTTCAGAACTCACTTTTATCATTGATAAAAGTTAATTACCAATTCTAGAAGAATTATTTCTTAGCACATTGGAAATCTTGGTTGATATCAAAACATTGTGATATCTAAATGGCTTTTCTGCTTAGCATGCCTTTAGGATATGTTTGGTAGGGCAGTTAGTAATGGAATAGAATAGAATGTAATGTTATTCCATCATTTAGGAGGAGAGTTTATAACATAATGGAATGGAATAAGATGGAAGAGTTACCTCTGATTTAGAGGGTTTAGGATGCAATATAAAATGATAAATATGTACTACATAGTATACCCTAATTAATTTTTTTATAATACCAATTATACGCTTAACTCTAATTATAAGCAACAATACATTTCATTCTATTAAGGGTATAATATTCATTCATTTTTATTATACATACATTACATTCCATTTCATCTATCTTTTAGACGAAATTTCACTATATTATATTAGGAATCATTCAATTCCTTTGAAACAACAATATTCTAATATTACATTTATTTACATTCCATTATATTATAAATCATTCCATTTTATTACATTACATTTCATTCCATTAAAAGCATTATGTCTAACCAAATATAGCCTTAAACACTACAATTAATTCTTTGTGCCTCTCTAATTGTTTAACTGTATAATAGCACATGTTTGGAATTTATTCTATCAACAACGTCTTGAACAGAGGTACTCTTCGACTTCCTTAAATATAGTTTTTAGTTAATTTGATCCATTGATAAGATGAGTCTAGCTCCTCTATCTAATATAACCATGTGTTACTCTATCTAATTGCAATACGTCTTTGTTATTCTTAAATTTTGAACACTTTGTTACTCTTCCCAAAATTTGTGTCTTATAAGCCAAGCTGACCTAGCTGATGTCCTCTGTCGTCTTCTTTGTAACACTATAGAAGTCAACCTCTTACCATCTCTTCTCTCTTCTCTTCACCACCTTCCTACCCCTTATAAAACCCAACCTAGATCCCTTAATCTCAACCACATCAAATTATACTACATTTTCAGATGATTTCCTTCTATAAATTTATCACAGAATTAGGGAAAAAGATGGAGCATGAATGATGATGAAACATTGGCATTGATTTACAAAAGATGATATTATAAATTTGCAAGTGTTCTTGAAAATTATTTCCTGAAATTTGGAGGATATAACAACCTAACTAAATTTATTCAAATTTTTATTATACATATAATTCTTACACTTGCACAACTGGGCAAGTGCTTGCAAGGTTGTGCACGCTAACTCATGGCATTGCCTCATGTGCATGATCATGCTTATTGGACCCCGTTTCCGGAGCCCAATGTTCAGAGTCATCATAAGATGTGAGCGAGCGTATTACCTTGAGTGTTATTTCCATGAACCCCTATTAGCCATATCCCGCAAGAGTGCTATGCCCACACTAGTCAACATCAAAATCATAATTGACTTCTTCAAAAAAATTTTAGCTCCAATTCTCTAGTTTAATTTGAAGCAAGAATTATCTCAATTGGAACTCTATAGAAGAAGTTATGCTTAAAAAGCCAAAGTATGTTCATACCCTAGTTATGCTCTCTAAACCAACCCCTCACTATCGTTCCAATAGCATTTTTCTTATCAGAGACAAAAGATACCAATTTTTATGGAGGGATATAATAAAGTGTTGGGAAACCATTTCTTCAAGAATCACTTCATTTGGTGGTCGGATGATAAAGTTATGGCCAAAAGATTCAAACATGTTTACATCCTCAATCATATTGTACCTATCCTGGGAGAATTGGCATAACTTTCTCTAGAAATCTTGGAATGAGGCCATTCTTGGACTATTTCAAATAAGACTTCTAGATATACAACTTTTATGAAGACACAAAGTGAGATTATGCCTCAAAAATGGCCAACACCGTAATTTACTGCAGTTGTCCTGTGAATGTCCTTTTAACAGACACACATGTCCGTAGTAGACGAGCTTGGGAGCCATTTTTTCACTTGAGAAGGTCCGTTAAATGGACATTGGCGATGCTGGGGGTCTCACCCCAAAAGGTCTGTTTAACTGACCTAAAGTCTATCTAACGGACATAAGGGTTACCCAAACCCCTCCAAAGCCTCTCTAATGCTTCCTACATCCATTCTAACATCACATTCACTCATAACCTTCCCATTTTCACTTCTTCTACAGCAATAACACTCCTTAAACATTCAATTACCAACTTAGATGCATTAAACTCCCAAAACTCAACTCAAATGACTCATCACATACACAAACTCTCATCATTCATGATAGCTGTCATGTACATACCTCCTATGCAACATCACCACTTATAATGCTCATATCTCTTAACTCTGATACCCAAAATTTACATACTTTATAGAATTAGAAAGCTAAGAGGATAAACTACAATTTTCCAGAAGATAACTTTGTCTATTTTTATCTAGATTAGTACATTTTTCTTCCTGAATCTAGTACACAATTTCTACCCCTATGAAAAGCTTGAAAATGCAATATAAAGACTTTGGAAATCCTGAACAGAACATAATGTATATATATTTAATTAACATCAAAACAAATAAGAGTTTTATAATGCTTTAGTGGGCATTTTGAGTCCCCTTAAATCATAATCCAAAATACAAAGTTTACAAAAACTAGAATCGCTCAAAAATGCGAATAAAGCATTGTTTTCAAAAACAAAACATGCAAATTGGAGTGATGCCTTGACTCTTGACTTGATCACTCGATATCTTATTCATTGCCTGAAGATGGGAAGGAAGGAGTGAGCTTAAAGCTCGTGGGTAATAGTCTTATAACTAGTAATAAGCAAAAACCATTGAAAACTCTCATAATCATAGCAAATTCTCATGAAAATCCACAAAACATATATTTCTCAAATTCTTAACTTATCAAACCAATTCACAACTCATATAAATCAAGCATTCATCAAACTTGTCAACACGTATAAACACATAAGCACATCATCATGGTTTTGGTAAGTCCAGGAACATGATGAACTACATAATTCCACATAATGGTCCTGTGTAGTCGTAAACTTGAGGGAGTCCATGAAGGAGCTTCGTGCCACTAGCGAGCAGGCAAGAGAAGCCTTTAACTTGGTCAACGTGCACATGACATTCTTGAATGGATTACACCAAACCCACATAACATGTAATTCATGAATTGTAAACCAATTGCCTAAATTGCACATTTTGAAAAACTTGTTTTTCATGAGCAGGAACTATTTCATATGCAATTCCATCATCATTTCACACTTCATCAACCAAAATCCCATACCAATCATATAACCATTTCTTAAATCATCCAAAAGCCACAAATACAACAATTATGGATCAATTGGAAATCATTCCCATATCACTCAAAATTCATTCACAAAATTCATATACAAAAACATATGGCATATTCTCAAACCATTTTAAAGAACAATGAATGCACATTTTCAAGGTAGTTGGAAATCATTTAATTCCATTTATTTGAAAGAAACTTTAATAGCTTATTTACTCAACTATAAAAATGTCACCTACCTTAATTTCCTTGCTTGAAAACTTAGTAAAGGATGTCCCTTCTCTAGCTCCTCTTGCTTCTCTTGCCTCCCTTTAACATTGACAAAATTTCATTCAAAATGCATTCTAATTGGAAAACCCAAAGAAACCTATGCATGAAATTGATCCTAGAATACTTATACCCATGCATTTCCTAAGCTCTTTGAACTAAAACTCTTCAAAAAATCCAAAAGATTAAACATCAACTTACCTTGAATCGTCACCAAACAATGATTTTCTAGGCTTTAATGGAAGCTTTATCCTTCCTCTTCCTTTTTCCCTTCTTGATCACTCTCAAAATCCCTCTTGAAGATTAAGAAAAATTGAAACCTAACTTAGTCCTATTCTTTCTCTCTAACAATACTTTCTCTCCCTTCGTTCTTTAATTTCGTTTTCTCCCTCTTCCAAATGCAAGACAAGTCTTCTTTCACCCTTTTATACTCTTAATGATTGCACAATGTCCATTTTGCCCCTTCGTTAATGCTTTTGGGGTTTTTAAGCTTAAGTGATCTTCCCAAAATATCCCTTATGCAAACTTACCACCTTAAACTTTAATTCCCTTAACCTATATCATATTATCTTACTCACATTAACATGCTAATTAACTCCAAGATAAAATAATCTAGCAAGACCCCAAAATAAAACTAATCATGCTTATTTATCAAGAGAAAAAAAATTCGAGATAAAAAATAAAAAAATCGAGGGCCAATAATGCTAGCTAACTCACGAGTGTGACTTTTCTTCACTTAAAATTACTATGTAAGATACATCTTATGAAGTTCGTGGAGAAAAGTTGAAGTTCAACTTATTCAATTAAAGAGAAAAATCAATATCAAGAAAGAATTAGCATAACAAAGTTATAAATTCATATGTAATGTTTATTATACTTCCTAGTTAATCACTTTGATATTTTAAAGGCTTTTGATGTATAAACAAATTTATATTTTAGCTCATTGCATGAGTCTTTATCATCACTAAAAGGAGTTGAGGTTTTGATTTTAAAGAAAAAGAGGATAAAATATACATTTGCGTACATTTAAAGAACAACTTTAACTCAAATTTGAATTCAAATTTTACCCATTAAAGATGTTAGAATAATGATTTTAGGTGTATTGGTAGACTTATATAGGTTAGTCGTAGTAAAATATAAGTTAATGTTGTGAAAACCTATGTACGAAGACTTTATAGCAATATTGATTGTGCATTGGTCAACCACTGTTTTACAATCAATCAATGTTCCAACATTTAGTACATTGATAAACTGCAAATTGATCAACCAATACAATCTTTCTCAAGAGTAATAGTGATGTTCCATTAGTTACTACATTGGTCGACCATATATTGATCAATCAATACATAGTAACTAGTAATTGATAATGTCGATTTCTTATTTTTAACAGGTAATTTGACCCACAAACCTAATAAAGTCTTCTAAATTTGTAAATTCTTTTGTGAGTATGGTTACTCTTCTTCTTAAAGAAAGATTGTAAAAATAGTCACTTTTTACTCGTGAAAAAATAAATTATTACAACAAGGTTCCTCTTCACCTTGTTGAAAAAAGAGAATTACTGAAATTTTATCAAGATTGTAAAATTTTTACTGAAATTTGAAACTATTTAAATTAGTTTTCTTTTCTTTAACTCCTACACTCTTCAAATTATTGATTGATTATGTTATTGATTAATATT
>JAOSBN010000002.1:21945837-21955837 GCA_027563595.1 Erythroxylum suave | reverse complement strand
TACTTTTCCAAATTAATCCCACAGATACATATAATTCATAAGAATAGGTACGTGATTCATATACAACATCCCTTTCTTTTATCAACGGCTCTACTAATTGATATGTTTGCACAAATAATTGAAATTCAATTTCTTGATCTGTATCTTCAATTTTTGTAAACTTATAAAGCTCTTTTGTTAAACCTGATCAATGAACCTACAAAATCCTGGGGTTTCCACACTTAAGGCGGATAAATGAATTTTTTTTCTATGCCTCCAAGCAATATATCTTTGTTTATTTCTGGTCATTAAATAAAGGAAACTTTGATGAATAACTAATTGACATCTTTTATTTCAGTTATTCTTTTCACCTTTTCTATAATAACAAAATGGATTCTTCCAATGCATAAACAAAAATGAAAAATCATAGGTTGTAATGGTTTCACAAGCTTTTAGATTTTGCCGCAATTGTTTCTGGCATAATAAAAAACCAAAAAATTAAATGCATAAATATAAATCAACACTGAAATTTAGTAACACAGTTCGACATCTTTCCTATATTTGCGGGGCCTTCATATAGCTTAATTCAACACACTTTGTAGGTTCATTGATCGGGGTTTAACAAAAGAGTTTTATAAGTTTCCAAAAATTGCAAATACAGATTAAAAAATTGAATTTCAATTATTTGTGGACAATTAGTAAAACCGTTGATAAAAGAAAGGGATGATGTATATGAATAACATACCTATTCTTTTGAATTATATGTATCAAAAGGATTAATTTGGAAAATATGTAGGGATATGCAAGAATAAGGTCATTTATATTGATAAATAAAACTGCTAATTATTTGCTGAATAGTCAGATCCTGCTCCTATTAACACAGGGATTAAAAGTGTAATAAAAGGTATAACGCATGAATGATATGCATGTTCCATAATTTTTTTAATTTATGTCTTGTTTCTAATTGATCGACTTTTGTAGTATTAGTATAGCATGTATGTCCATAAAGATATGTTACAGTTTCCTTTTAGTGGGTTCACTCCAAAAAGAAAAAGATCAAAGAAAGAATCAATTTGTTCTTTTCTTCTTATTGCACTGTAAGTCTCTCCTCTTTACCCCCTTTCAGTTCATCAGTTATCTCATCGCTATGCTTGTGATGTAGATGCAGCCTTTTCGATTTCTTCTTTTTTGGTCAAGACAGGGCCAAGGTCAATTCCATTATTACGGGGTGCAATGCTATGTGCTTTCTTCGCTTCATCTTTCTCTGGCACTGTGGATTCCCTTTGTCTTTATTTGAATTATATTTGATTTTTTAATTATTCAAATTGAACGAATCCCATACTATCATTAAAGAAGGAAGACTAAGACCGAGAGTTTGAAAAAAAGACTGGTAATATAGTTCATTCAAATGAAGAAAGGGGTTCATCAATCGATTTGAAATAAATAGGCAGTTCATTTCTCTATTATTGCATCTTTAAAAACCAAGATCAAAGTTCTCTTGTTTCACGTATCTTTGGTCACTTTAGTAACTTGGTAGTGCTTCACGGTGTCTAATTCTCTAGAACAATGCCTCTTTTAAAAGAATTTCTTTCTAGTCTATACAGACTACATTTCCATAGTAATAATCTCTTAAAGTCTATTGCCCTTCTTCTTAAATGGTTATAGCTGAGCATAGAAATTTCACATTCATTAACGTAGGCAAATGATCTAGAAAGATGATTGCTCCTGTTAATTTGTTTGAACTAACTTAAACTTAAGGTTAGTGTTTGTTTTCTTAAAACTTTCTCAAATTGACAAAATTGTTCTTTCCCATACTCAATTTCCCAGAGTCACTTGTGTGATCCCTCATGATTGGGAGAAGTCAATCCCCAGTCAAGGTCTGATTGGGGCAATCACACCCATGACCCTCCCTATTACACACCCTATAAATATAAACACCCACCTCTACTCATCTGCGACAACATTATGTTGCTTTGCTGCTGTCACAACCTAAAACGGGTGTATGATTGACATGTGGACTGAGGTTCAAAACCCTAGATCACTTGTAATCCTACCACTAAAAACAAAATAAATTCAAAACCCAAGAATGCAATAAGTTCATACAATACAATAACAATACTACGTGTCAGAAAGAAGTTTTACAACTCATAAAATCATGTCACTATGGACGCTACAATACAAGATAATGAAAATAAAGAAAGAACATACAAAAACGTAGGTACGTCGCAATAAACACGTCATGGGAGTCACTACTGCGAAGTTGGTGGTAGCTAACCTGGAAAATAAAGTTAAGGAGAGTCAGACCATATTGAGCAAGCCTATATCATCCTACGATACCCATTGCAATGCGCACATTTATGCATAAATATCTAAATACATCTAATTACATCAACAACACAAATAAAATGTGGGGCAGAATATCTATAGGACCTTAATCTCCAAGGGTAAGCCCTCACAACTCCAAACCTTACATGACTATGGGAGCTATACGTCACCAACAGTCCAACCATTCTCTTATACTCATGTAGCCGTAAGGCTCTCTTAAACCAAAGGGGCTGTAGGGAGCCAAGCATCACTAACAGACCATCCCTCACTTAAAGAGTCCAAAGTCATAAGCATCACAAATAAGGGCCCAATCGGGAGCCAAATATCAACTAGGATTGACCTATAATATATCTCAATATCCCAATAAACAACTCTGATAATCATAACCAGTGCGCATTTAGTCCTAATGTATGCAATTCATCAAGTAAAAATTTAGTTATGCAATGATCAATGCATGTATGCAATACCCAACTCAATGTATCCACTCAGTTAATTCAATAGAAAGGATTATACTAAAGTGGGCTATATTACTGTATATACGCGTTCGCTATATAAATATATAAGTAACGATAGATATACATATATATATATATATATATACATATGCATATGAATTAGTTATGCATTGCTACATGTTGTCATCAATACTAGCATTGAACAATATTCATTTGCTGGTACAACTACGATAATAGTAAGCCAGTATGAACTTATTTGGTAACCAATCTTGTCCGTATGAACCTTCCAATAGGGTCCTACTCCTACTATACCTAGTAAATTGAAAGAAAATATCTCAATTAGTGCTAATTAGGGGTTATTAGACTCGAATAATAATTTAGGTATCATCCGAATTACCTAAGCAGTCTATTTATGAAATTCAAAAATTTCTCCCATTCTCACCTAAACGTTTTGTGATTTTTAACTCGCAAACATTGAAAAATCTCATTATGGTTCTTCAGAGAAAAATGATTAGTATAATTTTTAAAATTTTTAAAAAAATTTTCACAAAAATGACTAAAATGATTGCCGAAACAATGCTTCCGGCAACTGGAATATTCCTTAGGTCACCGAAATATCCTCTCTGATCACTGAAAATCTTTAGTGTTAGAATTCAACAATTTTTATACCAAATGAAAGCTCGTGATGAGTAAAACAACTTTCTCTAAAGAAACATACTCAGATTCTCAACAGATTCAAACAAATTGAAGAAAACAAACCAAAACCCTAACCTCTTTTTTTGTCAATTGGCGGCGATCCAGGCTGTGGTTGGTGACGAGACCATGGAGCTTTCGTCCCTAACGTTGATACAAGTCGAATGGTGATGGTAGTGACCAGCAACAACCACTAAAAGCGATGAATTGATGATTGGAATTTTTTGTCGATTTTTCTCATCAATTTTTACAACGATTGTAGCAACGATGGTGGCTAAAATGGGTATGGTTGTGATGGGTTTGTTAAGAGGAAGATATTGGTACATAAAACTAACCAATTTGAGTCACTAGAGATGAAGAATGGTTAGAGAGAGGGAATCGTAAATAGAAACTTTTGGGAGGCGTTAAAATGAAATTATGAGAAAATAGGAAAAAGAAAATGAAGTCTATTATATATATAGCACAAGGGATGTTACATTCTCTCCCCCATATATAAAAAGTTTGTCCTCATATTTTATAATAAGGTTTATTAAGGAAACAAGTATGTATACAATTCTCTCATTTCTTGCTCTGTCTCATAAGTAGCTTCTTCAATGCGACCGTTCCTCCACATCACCTTAAACAGAGGATTTTGTTTTGATTGAAGTTGTCGCGCCTGCGAATCCACGATAGCCATTGGCTCCTCTTTGTAGGTTAAATTCTCACTCACTTCTATACTCTACAGTTGTGGAACATGGGAAGGCTCGAGAATGTACTTACAAAGCATAGAAATATGGAATACTGGATGGACTTGGGCCATATCCGAAGGTAATGCCAACTAGTATGCCACATTTCCAACCATCTCAGTTACCTCGTAAGGTCCAGTATACCTTGAAGATAATTTTCTCTCTTTCCGAACCTCATCACACCCTTCATTGGAGACACTTTAAGGAATAAGAAATCTCTGACTTAAAACTCCACTTCCTTATGCTTCATATAAGCATATCTCTTTTGTCTATTGACAGCCGTCTCTAACCTTTGATTGATCAATAGGATATTCTCTAATGTGATCTTAATTAATTATGGGCCATATAAATGCCTCTTGCCTACCTCTCCCAACACATCAGTGACATGCATTTTTGTCTATACAATGCCTCGTATGGTGCTATCCCAATACTACTGTGGTAGCTATTATTGTAAGCGAACTCAATAAAGGCAAGTGTTGATCCCAATTACTGCTAAAATCTATTAGACACATCCTCAACATATCCTCTATGGTCTGAATTGCCCTTTCAGACTGTCCATTTGTTTGAGGATGAAATGTCATACTAAAATCCAATCTAATGCTTATGTGTCATGTAATTTTTTCCAATACCGAGATGTGAACTGTGATCCCTGGTCCGAAACTATAAATACAAGTACTCCATAGAGGCATACTATCTGATCAATATAAACTTGAGCAAGCTTAGACACTAAATAAGTAGTCTTTATGGGTAAAAAATATGCTAATTTTTCAGTCTATCTACAATCACCTAGATTGAATCATAGCGAGTTCTTATTAAGGTAGGCTAACCACAAAATCCTTCGTGATCCTCTCCCATTTCCATTTAGGAATTGACTATGGTTGTAGCTTACTTGAGGCTGATGCTCAGCGTTTACTTGTTGACACGTCAAGCATTTAGAAACATATTTAGCCACACCTTTCTTTATACCATCCCACTAATACATATCTCTAATATTATAGTACATTTTAGTAGAACCTAGATGCACATTGTATGCAGTATAGTACGCTTACTCTAGAATCTCCTCTTTCAAGTTTTCTACACCTGGAACACACAATCTCCCATTTATTCTGAGGATGCCTTCTTTATCGATTTCAAAATCTGTAAGTAGTCCTTTTTGAACGTCATAAATAAGTTGTTGAAATTTAGGATCTTGATCTTGGGTGATCGTAATCCTATCCAATAATACTGACCACACCCTTATGCTGGCCATTAATATTCCTGCATCTAAAATCTGAAACTAAGTGCCTCGATCCATCAAATCATGCAACTCTTTGATCAAAGCTCTCCTCTCTATAACGATATGTGCTAAACTACTTGAGGATTTCCTACTTACAGTATCTGCCACGACATTTGCCTCCCCTGGATGATATTGGATTGTATAGTCGTAATCTTTTAATAATGTCATTCATCTTCTTTGTATCAAGTTTAGATCTTTCTGCTGAGATATATACTTTAAACTCTTGTGGATTATAAATATCTCACATGTCTTATCATACAGGTAATGTCGCCAAGTCTTTAAAGCAAAGATTACTGCTACCATGTCTAAATCATGTGTAGGATAGTTTTATTCGTGTTTCTTTAGTTATGTGGAAGCATAAGCAAACACCCTACCATTTTGCAACAATACACATCCAAAATCAACTCTCAAAGCGTCACAGTACAATTGAAATCCTCCACCTTCTGTTGGTGAAGCTAATTTTGGAGCTGAAGTTAAACATTCCTTCAATTTTTGAAAACTCTCTTTGCAAGCATCAAACTAAATAAATTGAACATTCTTTTACATCAATCGGGTCAGTGGGATTGCTATCTTAGAAAAATTTTGAACAAATCTTCGATAGTAAACAACTAACTCGAGAAAACTCCGTACCTCTATCACAATCCTGGGTTGTTCCCAATTCATCACAGATTCTACCTTCTTCGAGTCCACTTGTATTCTACCTTGAGATACCACGTGTCCTAATAATGCAACACTCTCAAGCCAGAATTCAAATTTTGAGAACTTGGCATATAGTTAATGTTCTCGAAGTGTCTGCAATACCAATCTTAAGTGTTTGACATGCTCCTCATCCATCTGCAAATACACCAAAATGTCATTTATAAAAACAATCATAAACCTATCCAAGAATGGCTCGAATACTCTATTCATCAAATCCATGAAAGCTGTTGGAGCATTTGTAAGGCCAAAAGATATTACTAAAAACTCATAATGGTCATACTGATTCCTGAAGCCATTCTTGGACACATCATCACCTTTGATCCTTAACTGATGGTATCCTGATCTTAGATCAATCTTAGAAAAGATCTTAGCACTTTGAAGTTGGTCAAACAATTCGTCAATTCAAGGTAGTGCATACTTGTTACAAATACTCACTTTATTTAACTGTCGATAATCAATACACAATCGAAGAGAACCACCCTTTTACTTCACAAACAGCACCGGTACACCCCATGGTGAAGTGCTAGGTACCCTTATCTAACAAATCTTGTAATTGCTTCTTTAATTCCTTTAATTCTATAGGCGTCATTTGGTATGGTGGTATAGAAATCGAAGTTGTACTAGGTACACCGTCAATACAAAATTCAATTTCTCACTTTGGTGGCAACCCTGATATCTCCTTAGGAAACACATCTGGAAACTTCTGGACTACTGGAACGCTTTGGTGACTGATGCCTTCTATAGCTAAATCCCTCACTAAGGCTAGAAATCCTTGGCACTCTTTTCTGAGCATCTTGTTGGCCATTACTGCTGAAATTATGATTGAAGGGGTATTTTTCTTATCCCCTTTAAAGATAAACTCTACGTCTCCTGGAATCTTAAACATCACTTCCTATTTTCAACAATCCAAGGTAGGATAATGATGGGATAACAAATCCATTCCCAATATTACATCAAAATCTATAACTGGCAATACCATAAGATTCGCTACCAATCTCCTACCATTAATCTGTATGGGACATGACTAGTAGATCAAATTTACCTCTATGACATCAATCAGAGGTGTAGATACTAACAGAGATTCATCCATCCTATCTGGTTTTATTTCTAATCTCATAGCAAAGTTGGGTAACATGAAAGAATGAGTCGCTCCTGAATCTATCGAAGCCATAACTTTTATTCCACATACGAGAATGATAGTTGATACCACTGCATTGGAAGCCTGTTTATCTTGATGGGTAAGAGTGAATGCAGTAGCCTGACTATGGCCTACCTACTGATAGCTAGAGGATTATCCCAAGCTATGGCCTCCAAATTTACCTACTATCCCCCTCCAAATCCTGGCCTTTGCTGACCACCAAACTGTGATCCCCTTTGTGACTGTTGAAATGGAGGTTGTGCCATGCTAGAAGAGGACTACTGATATCCCACACAGGGCAATCTTTGATCAAATGCTCATACTGGCCACATCTGTAGTAAGGGTATGTGACATGAACCCTAATGTACTCTATCATATTCTTGATAAATGGAAGAAACTGAGCTTGAACTATTACATCCTGAGTTCCACCTACTACTACTACTACCTAAACCAAGCATAAATCTAAATCCTCCTAGATTTCTATTGCCAGATCTCACCTTGCCATGAGCTCGAACAACCCTGAACCGAGAACTCCCACTTTGGTAGAACCCTGGTGAAAAGTTTGATTGTTGTTGATGTCATTGTTGAAAACTAGAGGATCCTGCGGAGTGCCTCCTACTTTGTTCTCCTATAAACAAGGTCCCTTGCTCCACCAAAATCCTCTCTAACTATTTGGCCATATCCATTAAGGTAAAGAGCTTTTCTCGACAACTCATAGTCATGCTAATCAAAAGTGGTCCTAGCCTTAACACATACTGGTTGTTTGTCCTCAGCTCACCTGAACCAATCTTTGGGACGTAACAACTCAAGTGAATAAAGTCCATGATGTATTCATCCACTATCCTATCTCCATGGTATAGGTTCAAAAACTCTAATCTAAGTGTCTCATAAGTTGCAAAGGAGAGGAAGTAGCCTAAAAATCTCTCTCTAAACTGTGACTAAGTCACTGTACCCAAGTGTGGAAGGATATGATCTGGATACCAATCTTTAGTCATCCCTTATAATGACATCTCTACCAAACCCACCAGCTGTGTATTAGAACAATGCAGCCTCTTGCCTCGCATCTCCAACCCATCAAGAAAATCAATAGCCTCTCGAGATCTAATTCCATTGAACTTTATTAAACGAAACCTTGTATATATTATAGATAATTACATATCCAACCTCTCTAATTCTGGGATTGTCACTGGGAGATGGATGCTACTGTTGTTGCATCATCATCATCCAGTCTCGAAACATAACATTGTTAGCCTCATCCCTACTAGGAATGTTTACATATCAAAGTAGGTGCCCCAGGAACTCCTTGTGACAAACTTCGACGCCTCGATAGGGACTTCCTATATCTGAGTCATTCTGTGCCTACCATGCCTTATAGCTGAAGTGGCAAAGGCAGATGTCTCATTTTGAGCTGAGGTTTCATTGTGACCCTCTTAGCATATATTCATGCTAAAATTGAAAGCAAGAGAATGATCAATACCACCAGTGAGAATATGAACATATTCTGTAAGAGGTGACTTTAAAAAGGAGTGCATTCCTATATGTCCGCAGTGACAAACTAAAGAACATCCTAGGCCGTAAATATGTAACCTAGGCTCTGATACTAACTTTGTTACAACTCGAAATGGGTGTATGATTGGCACATGGGATCGAGGTTTGAACATGTAAGCCTACCAGTAGCAACAAAATAAATTCAAAACACAAGAGCGTAGTAAGCTCATACGATACAATAACAATAGTGCATGTCAAAAAGAAGTTTTACAACTCATGAAATCATGTCACTACGGACGCTACAATACAAGATAATGAAAATAAAAAAGAACATACACAAATGTAGGTAAGTCGCAACGGACACATCACGGGAGTCACTGTTGTGATGCTGGTGGTAGCTGACCTCAAAAATAAAGTTAAGAGGAGTCAGACCTCACCGAGTAAGCTCACATCATCCTACGATACCCAATGTTATGCTCACAGTCATACATGAATATCAAAGAAAATCCAATCACATCAGTAACACAAATATATTGTGGAGGAGAATATCTATAGTACCCTAATCTACAAGGGTAAGCCCTCACAAATCTAAACCTTAACAGTTATGGGGAGCTATCCGTTACCAATTTTCCAAACATTCTCCCATACTCATGTAGTTGTAAGGCTCTCTTAATCCAAAAGGTTGCCGGAAGCCAAGCATCACCAGCAGACCAGCCCTTGTTCAAAATGTGCAAAGTCACAAGCATCACAAATAAGGGTCTGATCAGGAGCCAAACATCAACTAATATCGGCCCATAACATATATTAATATCATAACAAACAACTCTCATAACAATAACTAGTGCGAATTTGGTCCTGACGTATACCCATCGGGTGGCACATCCTATAGATCTTTTCTTCCCCTTAATTGAACATGGCAATATATATCAAATTATTAAGCATGCAATTTATCAAGTAATCATTCAGTTATGCAACAACCAAGGCATGTATGCAAAACCTAACCTAACATATCCACTTAGTTAATTCGATATAAAGGATTATACTAAAGCAGGTAGACATTACTATACATACGCGTTCGCTATATAAATATATAATTATCGATTGACATACATACATATATACATATATGTATGTATGTCTGTATGTATGTATGTGTGTGTGTGTGTGTGTGTGTGTGTGTGTGTGTGTGTGTGTGTGTGTGTGTGTGTGTGTGTGTGTGTGT
>JAOSBN010000002.1:21918589-21940513 GCA_027563595.1 Erythroxylum suave | reverse complement strand
GTGTGTGTGTGTGTGTGTGTGTGTGTGTGTGTGTGTGTGTGTGTGTGTGTGTGTGTGTGTGTGTGTGTGTGTGTACATATGAATGTAGTTATTGATTGCTACATGCTGTCATCTATACTAGCATTGAACAATATTCATTTGTTGGTACAGCTACGGTAACGGTAAGTCGGTATGACCTTTCCTGGTAATTGAACTCATTCATATGAACCTTCCAGTGGGGTCCTGCTCCTACTATACCTAGTAAATCAAAAGAAAATATCTCAATTAGTGCTAATTAGGGGTTATTGGAATTGAATAAGTATTTAGGTATCATCCGAATTACCTAAATAGTCCATTTATAAAATTTGAAAATTTCTTCTATTCTCAATTAAACTTTATGTGATTTTTAATTTGCAAACCGTTGAAAATCTCACTATGGTTCTTTAGAGAAAAATGATCAATATAATTTTAAAAAAAATTTCACAAACGTGGTCAAAATGGTCGTCGGAATACTATCTTCGACAACCAGAATATTCCTCAGGTCACCAGAATATTCCCTCTAATCACTAAAAAATCTTCTATCTCAAAATTTAGCAATTCTCATACCAAATGAAAGCCTTTCATGAGTAGAACAACTTTCTCTAAAGCAACATATTCAGATTCTCAACATATTTAAACAAATTGAAGAAAAATGAACTAAAACCCTAACCTCTTTCTCTGTCAATCAGTGGCGATACAGGCATTGCTTGTCGATGAGACCATAGGGCTTTTGTTCCTGATGTTGAGATGAGTCGAATGGTGATTGGCAATAACCACTAAAAGTGACGGGTCGATGATTGTCATTTTTCATAAATTTTTTCTTGATTTTTACAACAATTCTGGAGACAATGGTGGTTGAAATGGGCATGGTCATGACAGGCTCAATGAGAGGAAGGGATTGATATATAAAACTAACTAGTTTGGGCCACTGACGATTGAGGATCGTTAGAGAGGGGGAATCATGAATAGTAGCTTTTGGGAGGGTCAAAATAAAATTATGAGAAAATGGAAGAAGAAGTCTATTATATATATAGCACACGGCATGATACATCTTCTTCTCCACCGACAGACCTAATCTCCATCCCTCACTAAAGCATGCCTCTCGCCCAACATAGGCTTGTAATAATCTCTTAGTGGCCACCGCAAAATTGTCCTTTAAACTTAAGCACGACTGTGTCACTGCTCCAGTTAATACTGCAAGCCTGTGCATCCGCCAAACCAACCTATTAGGAGCATAAATGTTGCCTCTACTTATGCAACTAGTTATGTCTCCAAGAATGAAACAAACCAGAGTTCCCTCATCTCCCCCATAAAAGCCTGATTCAAGTATTTCGTGCTTCAATTTTAAAAGTAGAGAGCACTAAAAAAGGTACGCCTTTCTTAAGAATTGTAAAATTATTATGATTACATGTTTATATTCTCAAGCACTTATTGAATTAGAAATATTTCATTGCATCCATGAGTTGCTGTGAAATATAGATTAATTTTCTTTTAATTTAGGAAAATTTCATATGTAGAATTGAAATTAGAGTTTTTTACCACTTTAGAATTAGTTCGTGAAACTAATAATAGGGACACTGTTTTAAGTTTTAAATTTCAATTAAAGAATGCATATTATGTGATCACTTTAGAAGTCCTTAATGTTATTTTTGGCTTTCCAAATACTGACTTCTATAAATATCCTGACGATTTTGTGGCTAGCGAATTTTTGTCATAATTGACTACTTCTAGGAAAGCATTTTCCCCCAGTCGGTCTAAATCAACTGCTATCATGGATCTTTCCCTTTGCTATCTCCATTGATTTTTAACTTCTACATTACTCGATAGAGGAGATAGCAATGAGGCATTTTCTAAAACTAAATTATTTATTTGGTAGTGTATGGTACATGTCATGCCCTTTAATGCCGATAGTTGGTTAAGTCTACATTTATATGAAGTAGCTCAATCTAGTGCAGGTAAAATAGTAGTTGGTCCATTTGTGACCCAAATTGCAGAATGGCTTGCTAACCGAGAGAACACCCATAACCATGCAGCTGGTTTCAGGCAACTCGACTCTCAACTTGAAATCTTTGGTGTCGATGAAGGTTATCAAGTGGCAAGGTGATCACTGTGTTCTTATCCATGATGACGGGGGAAGTTTCAAGCAACAACTGGGCTCAAGTTTTGAAAATAAAAGCTTCAGAAGAGGATGATGTTCCACCAACCCAACCCCAATGTATGCATTAGACATATTCATATAGTTTCGTGGAGTATGCTCAGACATATTCATATAGTTATGTGGAGTATTAATCACTGATAAATTAATTGATAGTATTTGAATGACGAATAAATGACAAGCTAGACAATATTGAAGCTAGAGTGGTGAAGATCTGAACCTTTATGGCTAATTTGAATGCTCGCTTTGGACATCCTCCACCCTCATGTTAGTATCATGTTTCTAACCTTTCCCTTTTATTGGATATTGTTTTAATTTCTTTTCCTTTTCATCTTTTTCCTTGCCTTCGTTCTTTCACCTCTTAGATCACCCTTTCATTTTCTTATCAAATTGACGGTAAAGTGATGTTTAAGTGCTGCGTGATTAATAGTAAAAAATCAAAAGAAAAAAAATGATTTTTTGTGTCTTATGTGTTTGTTTTCCCATTTTATAGTTAGAGATACATGATTATTAAAAGAACTCAATCTGGATTATAAATGCATAATATGAGTGAATGAGTATACTTACATGCTTAGATAATTGACTTGGATGTCGGTTAAAAGGACATTGGCCTATTGTGATAGATGAATGAAACCTTTCATTTGGTAAGATTTTGAGCCTTTCTGAAATATTAAACACCAAATTCTGTAATTATTTATCGAGAGTGTTCTTTCACGATTAAGGAACTCTAGAACTTGCTTGCAAATACAAGTTGAGATCACACAATCTTATGCAAATATTTAAACGATGAAGGCAATTAGGATTTCGCCCTTTTGCTTAAAAGGCCATCGTGATTTTACCTCTATTAAACCCCCTTTGAGCTTAACATGACACTTTTTCTTTCTTTAAACCCAAATATGAGCCTTGACTTTGATTATTTATCATCTTTGTTGCACCTACCATAAGGCAAGTTGAGCATTATAATGAGTATAACTGGGTTTAGGGAATAAGTCTGGGGAATCATAACTTATAGTTTGCTATTATATTAGGGATGAGTATGCTTGTGGAGATTTTGACTTCTCCTTTATATTTCTCTTCTCTTAATTTTCTTATTTTAGAATCATAAAAATTACAATTATAGTGAAAAATAAAATAAAATAATGAAAAAAGAAAAAGAAAAGAAAAGAAAAGAAAAGGAAGGAAGAAAAGATGAGCATAAATGAAAAGAAGAGGAGAGAAAAAAATGGAAAGTGTTAATTTTGTTAAGTGAGAGGAAATAATTAAGTGTTTTATGGTCATTCTTTTGTATTATTTTAAATGCTCAATTTGTGTTGTAGTTTTAAACTACAATTTTCCTTTTTCCTACCCTTAGCTCAACTCAATTTCAACCTAAATAAAGACCTTCGGATTGATGCTTGTATTTCATATAAGTGGTGGAGATTGGACTGGTAAGCAAGCTTATGGTAGATGGCTTACATGAAATGAATGATGAGTGAATACATATCCTACCTTTAAATGCTTGAGAAGATGAAGAGTGGAGTAAGTATCTATCACACTTGTTTGATGGTTCTTTTAATTGAAGTTCTTATTGATTTTGGCTAAATATGTAAAGAATAGCTTGTTCGTAGAGTATTATGACTTTCAAATTTTTAGGTTGTGTGTTATTGAAATGATTGTTGATATCTTTTACTATTAGTTGGGAAAATTATTATCTATAGTCCAGTATTGTTTGTTTTTCTTGAGAAAAATTAAGAGAAATGTTGGGAAAATTGTTGTTTACATTATTTATTTTCATATTCTAGTATTGTTGGTTTTGCTTGAGTAAAAGTGGGAAAATGTTATGTTGAATTTAGTTTGATTATACTCCAATTTATATGGTGAAATTGGTTGCCATTTGGATAAATATGAACTGAGTGAAATTAGGTGAAAGTTGTATGAATATTAACTGGATTAATTTGTAGATATGGCGAATTAATTTGCGAATGCGGCTTTAAATTAAACCATGGTACAACCTTCTTGCATGACCTTGCAATTAAGGGTGTTACTTCATGCACAGCCGTGCAAGACAGTAATGTAATTCATTTACTGCAAGATGTTAACAACATGTAATTTTGGAATTTTAGAGGTTAAATGTTTTCAGTTATAGTCGTGACTTAACTTACACTGCTGTGTATAAAATTCATGAATGTGACTTAACCTCATATATAGATATGTCCAAACTTCCATATTTACATGTTGTTTTCTTAACATTTTGTAGTAAATGAATTATATTACATTAATATATAAGAACATGTTGCTTTCTTAACATTTTACAGTAAATGAATTACATTGCAGTAAATGAATGCACTTCACTTAGCTAACAGTAAGATTCGCAGTTTGAGCTAAATTTGCATCAGAAGTTGACTCCTCTTTTACAAATACAAAACTTTTCACTAGGAAGAGAATAACCATAGTTCTCGTTGGAAATACCAACTTCCAAATTGTTTGGTTCTCCCAAATTTTCAAAACCAAATGTTTATTGTGCCTACCAATCAAAATTTTAATTAATTATTACAATTATTAATAAAATGTAACATCAAACAGAAATGCAATTATTAATAAAAAATTGAACTTAAGACAAAAACAAAGAATTAAATTACCATAAGTAAATCAGTCATGTGCATTGAAGGTGGGATAATAACACTAATACTTTGTTTACTTGTTTCTACATCAATAACCTAAGTTTACTTGTTTCTGCATCAATAACCTAAAATTATAAATCATTAGAAGATTAATAACATATTACAAAAAGAAAATATTAAAAATAATACAAATTACAAATAATACTTGAGAATTTGTTCCAAAATGATGACAAGTGTAAAACATAGTTATGTTATCCATATGAACACCAATTGACTGCATTTCATATGTGTCATAACCAAGTGGTCCATAAATACAAAATTGAAATCACTAAATGGTTAGTAACATATGCCCAAAGGACAATATTAGAAATAGAACCTGAGAATGTGGTCTATAGTCTCCATAATTGTATATCATACTTATAAATTCCATCGAAATAGAAAGTGGCTGCATTTGCTATTTATGATAACAAAAAAAAAGGAAAATTTGTTCAAAACAAGTAAAACAACTTATACGACATTACTAATTACTGAACCTAATCTGGATGTAATATAGGATGTTGTATGGTGGAGATAATACGGGTATGTTAGGAATTTTCTTCAGAATCCTGAATAGAGTTGTTAAACCAAAAAATACTTTGAATTATCATAATATAAATTATATACATTAAAGGTTTGAAAACATAAAATCAGTAAAAATATAGGGGGTGTGGGTGTCGAATTTGCCATATTTGCTTAAGTCTTGCATTTTTTTTTACATTCTTTCTTTTCCTTGAACTTTTCTCCAATCCACCCTTCAATCTCTTAATTGATGTAGGTTTTGTCTTTAGTCTGACACTTTTAATGTTATTCCTTTGACCAAAATTAATGTCAAGTTGATTAATCAAATTCATTTCAATATTTGATTGTTGGGTCAACTCTTCATCTTATGATATTAGGTTCTCTTCACCAACTATTTCTTCACCCTACAATGTCTCATCAACCATCTTCAACATGTTGAGAAGCTGATCTTTCACAATTTTACAAGTATCTCTCCTCTCTGCTGCTCTTGTAATCAATCGCATGCTTAATGCATACAATTCTTTCTACCTTATACTTGACAACATTTTAGGATCCATTTCACTTTCATTGATAGTGGAGTTTTTACTATCGAGGTATCATGTTTTTGCTTTCCATGTCCATCTTTTCAAAATATACTTACTCAGTATTCTCAAAATATTTTTCAGGTTAAAAACCTTCAAAACATGAGAACATAAAATTCTAGCAATCTCAAACTTCCGACAACTAAAATGGACTTACATCATTTGATGAATCATAAGTGACCATATTAGAGTAGCTCTTCCCTACAAGAGTGATCTCATATTTTGTAGCTGTATTATCTTCACCTTAAAGACGAAAAATAGAATTATGAGAATGATTCCATTTATCTTGAAAACATTTAAACACTTCTAGTGTGTAGACAATAGCTACATGCTTTAGAATTTAAAAAGGTGCTGACAATGCTAGAATGCTTACATTACTTCTAAAATCAGCTTTTAACTAATCAAATCTACGACTATCCATAAGCCTTTAGAAATGATTAAAAAATTGTAAAAAGTTATGATGATAACTTACATACATTTTTATAATGCCATTCATGGTCTCACTTCATTGGGTAGTGGTTATGTCTGCACAAAACATTTGGCGTCCATAAACCAAAGTCCATTTTTTCCTTTATATGAAACATACGTTTCAACTAATCATCATCTTGAAGTTCATATTTTTGTAGCATCTTGTTCCACGCGTTGGAAAAATCTTCTTCTTCTTTAAAGTAATATATGTATAAGCTGAAATCCGATGAAAAATCTTTAAACTGAGGAAAAACACCACTCAAATAGATTGTAGCATTTTGATAAATATGCTAGATACAAAGTTGATGATGAGTTTTAGGCCATCTTGAAGTTAAGGCCTTTTCCATCACCGCATCTTGATCACTAAGAATAGTTGTAGGCTTTTTCTCAAATATGAATCTAGCAAATGTGACGAACAACCACTCAAATGTAAGAGGAGTCTTATCATCTAAGAGTGTAATACTAAAAACTGTTGTTTGTTTATGATGGTTCACACCGATAAACAAAGCAAGTGGACCCACTTTTTTGTAAGTAGTATCAAAGCAAAAAGCATCACCAAAGTCTAAGTAATCATTCCTTATCTTTGCATCTGGCCAAAATATACTAGTTATCAAATCATCTTCATCCACTTGCATGGTATAAAAGACATTAGTATCTTCAAATTGCATTTTTTACAAATATTCTAACACGCCACTTGTATCTCCCTTGTTCATTTCTCTTGTTCATTTAGATCTTAAATAATTCTTAAAATCCTCCATAATAAAGCCAAGATTATTTCTCTTACCTACTTGTCTCATCATAAGATCATAAGATGCTTTTGGTGGAATTCCCACATCATTAGCCATTTCAATTTGCATTGCTATAGTTAAAGATATCTTTCTGTGACTTCTATGTAAATGTGTTTTATTAGAACTTGAAAGATAGTGATTGTGACCCTTGACAAATTGAATTACTTAAAATTTTCTAGTTTTCACACTATTAACTTTCATTCTTGCCTCACAACCAAATCTTGTTTCTAAACGTGAAGCTCTTACATTCAAATCTCTTTTGTCAGCATCTTTTAACCTTCAGCACTACAACAAAAAGGCTTAAATCAATTTACCAAATTTTATCTTTATGACTTTAGCTTCTTTTTACTCCAAAGCCGACATGTTTGGCATAAATTAAATGAAATTGATAAGCTTCTTCTTTCGTCTCAAACTCCATGTCAAATTTCTGTATTAACTATGTGACATCCCATTACTTATGGGAAGGTTAGAATAGTAAATAAGAGTGTTCAGTGAGAGGCAAGAGGTGCATTTTTATGTTCATGAATAAAATGGTATACACATACACATGAATAGTGATATTGTTCTGCACATGAAATTAAGTATACATGCATTCATGAATATTCTGGGTATAATTGGATTGAATTGGGATTTTTGGAAAATTGTGAAATTGCAATTTAATTATATTGAAATAATTATTGGTTAGTAATTGTGAGATTTATGAATTTTAGTGAACTTAGGATTTATTGTGTAATTTATAGAGTATTATGGAGAATAGGAAAAAGAAGAGAAGAAATCAAATGAGGAGTTGGAGATAGTTGGATTGTAAAGATGAGAGTTAAAGGGAATTAGTTCAAAAGAAACTAAGTCAGAACTTAGACCTTAGGAAAGTGACAAGTGTAAAGTTGTTTTTATTATGTGTCAGAAGTTTGAGTAATTCGAGAGTTAAAAAGGGGTTGGTACTTTTCCTAAGTTCTTTCCTTGTTATCATCGTCTCCAAATTTCTTTCCATACACAGAGTTTTCCATCAAACTCCTTCCGAGAGTTAACTCTGATTCTTCATATCCCTCATCATTTCCTTTACTCCTAAAGTGTTTCTTCTGCCTTAAGAAAGACTAGAAGTTGGTTAGTGTTCACAGAGGAGTACGTGATTTTGCATGAAATTAAGGCTTTGGGAATAGTTGAAGATCTTGGAGTTTTCAACAAGAAGGTAGTAAATAAATTCTTTAGAATTGGAGATTTTGAAATAAATTTGATGAATTATTGTCATCTGCATGAATATGCATTTTCATATAATTATATTCTTGAACACTGTGATAAGGGGATGAAAATTTGGGGATATGGTATTAATTGGGTTTTGATGGGTTATCAGTGATCAGGTGTTATAGAAATGATTCTTGGAGTTGAAATAGAAATAAAATGATGTATAAGATTAGTGTAGAGTTAGATATGGAAAGGTGATATGCTCGATTTCTTCATTGAGCAGGTATAAATACTTAGGTGTTTATATCAGAGTTGATGAAGACTTAGAGATTTCCATGAGCATAGACATATCGTCTATATTTTATCGTCTGTGGTTGACTATTCTATCGTCTGAGTTGACCACACATTATCTATGTTTTATCGTCTGTGGTTGACTATTCTATCGTCTGAGTTGACCACATATCGTCTATGTTTTATCGTCTGTGGTTGACTATTCTATCGTCTGAGTTGACCACATATTGTTTATGTTTTATTGTCTGTGGTTGACTATTCTATCATCTGAGTTGACCACATATCGTCTATGTTTTATCATCTGTGTTGACTATTTTATCATCTGTGTTGACCACTTTGCGTTTATGATTTATCGTCTGTGGTTGACCTTCTTCGTATGTGTTGACCACTTATCGTCTGTCTTTCTTCACTTCGTCTGCCTTTCCATTTGTTCTTCATTTGCTTTGTGTTTCGTCTGCTTTTTAGAATCGTCTATTATCTACTTCGTCTGTGTTTTGGCGTTGCATCTGTCTTTGGGGGCTTCATCTGTGTTTAACCTCCTATGTTCTGTATTCCGCATCGTCTATGTTTGACTTCTTATTGTATGCGTTTGACCTTTTATCGTCTGTGCTTGACCTTCTGCCTATGTTTTGCTTCCATCTATGTTTTGCTTCCGTTTATGTTTTGCATTTCGTCTGCCTTTAGACACTTCGTCTGTCTTTTGGCGTATCGTTTGTCTTTCACTTCGTCTGCCTTTGATATTTCATCTGCCTTTAGCTATCGTCTGTGTTTTAAATATTCATCTACTTTCTGCTTATAGGACCAAATTATATCAATTGCACTCTCTGATTTAATATGAATAGTAGACTCGAAAGTCTGAGTTTTGAGAGAAATCTGAAATGGGTCATTAAGTTATAGAATTGGATTCAAATGGTTTGTTGAGGTATAAACCCTACGAATAATGCTAGTTAAGTGAGATTCGATATTTGACTGTGGTTGTTATAACTTAGATGGAAGGATACCCGGGATAGTCATGAACATGCATTGTACATAATTCATTCCATATATGTGCATTAATGAACACGCATAATTGTGCAGATTGTGATATATGTGTGTATTATTTTGTTATAGAGGAACAGTTGGAACGTCAACTTCCAGACGTTGCTGGCACTTCCAGGCATTTGCTTCGGGAGTAACTTGTGAGTAACCTAGATGGTCTCACTTAATTTCTGGTTGTTTAAATTCTGTTGAAATTGATTGAATGAATATGGCTTGAATGTTGATTCTGGACATGGAGGTCCGATGATTGTGATATTGGATTGAAATATTGAAGTGCTACTTGAATGTGAATCAACTGAAATAAATGTGCATTTGATATGAAATTGTCATTTGATTCTCAACGATAGTTGAATGCCGAACTTAGGTCTGATGACTCTGAAATGTTGTCTGATCATTCATATAAGATTGTGATATATGAGATATTCAGAAATTGTTGCATTTCTTAAAATGCATGCTCAGATAAAGGCATTGTGACTTGAGTTGCCATTATGAAGTGCTTCCACGTAGAGCTATGCTCCGTGATTCTGTCTAATTGAGCCCTATGGGCTAATAATTGTATAAGTCTGTGAGAAAGAATGTGAGTCTTATGTGTATTGCTGATGCATGATATGAATGATTATAAGTGTTAAATGTACAATGTGACATGATTGAGTAAGTGTATGTGATCGAATATGATTATATGTTATGTAAAATAATGTGATGCATGAATTGAGTGAACCATCGATATATGATGGTTACCTCATTGAGTTTACAAAACTCACCAAAATTGCAACGTTGTCTTTTCAGGACTGAGAGACGACTTTAGCTACTGAGAGGCTCTACCAGTCGTGTAGTTTGCGTTTTGGCAAGAGGAGTCATGGCTCAAAGGTTGGTTAGCTGGGACTTTTGGATGGATTAAATAGATTTGTATATTTTCCTCATTTATGTAGTATCATTGTATTAGGTTTTGATGATATGCATATGGAAATTGTGGAAAGATACAATGTAGACTTTCAATTTTGTGAAATGAAATGAGCTAAATGATGGGCTTCAAAATATTGTGATTTCCATATGATGCTAAATGATGGGCTTCAAAATATTGTGATTTCCATATGATGCTTCATAATGAAAAATGATATGATGTCATGTGAAGTTTAAGTAGTGATCAAATGTAGCGTGCCCTTATCGTAGGATATACGCCGGAATGACCTCCGGGCGTTCCGGTGTGTACCTTGCTATAAACGGGTGTTTACAAACTCTCTTGGAACAAATTAGTGAACTTTGTTCAAATTCCTCTCAGAATTCAAATTCACCAAATTAGTTGAATTCATATTATAAGTCTCATTGCTAACCAAATTAGTTGAATTCATATTACTACTCTCATTGCCAATGCCAATATCATTCTTATGATGTTCCTTCTCAATTTCATAATCTAATCGATGGTATGGACTACATCTACCTTCCATTTCTACACCTGTCAAATTTACAAACGAAGTACCATTATTGCTTTGTTTTAGATAAATTATTAACATAACGAAAAAGGAGTGTTGAGAAAACGCTAGGAGGTATTTTAGTTTCCTCTGCATACCTTTTTTAATTCCTATAACAGAAAAAGTGATTGGAGAATTAAAGGTTTCACGCTGTGCAGTTATATGTTCTCATCTTCTCTCGAACACACAACTGAAAAAATTCGTAAATTCTTCCCAGTAAATGAATAAAATACTTTAGAACGTCTTAAGCAGAAGTTAATATTAAACAACTTAACATTTGCAATATACATTAATTATCACTTACATAGTTGTATAAACAAAAACTATAAACAAAGACAAAAAAGTTAGAAACAAATGACTTCCATGTATGAAAACAATCAAAATATCTTCAAAACTTACGTTAAGGAAAACATAAAGAACAACTTCAGTTTAAGAACCACCAGAGGCAAGCACTGAAGTATGTTATATCTGTCTACATTAAATTTAACAATAACAGTAAATTAACAAGATGATGTATTATTAGCAACAGAGTCATGTTATAAAGACTTTAAAAGAGGCAGGCATCAAAGGGCACATTCACAAAAAGTTGGGTCTGCTAAGCCATTCCTTAAGAATTGCTTAGAGATAGAGATACAGAGAGAGGGAATGATAATAAAAAACAAGCAAGTTCAAGAATTGCTTAGAGATAGAGATACAGACAAAGGGAATGATAATAAAAAACAAGTAAGAAAATTTACGGATGAAAAAACAAATGAAACTTACCTGAGAAGATACTTGAAATTCGTCAAAATACTATCTTTCTTTCCCTGGTGTGATCTTTTCCCTCTTTACTCCACCAAATATGACAACAAAGTTAATTTGCTTTGTGAGAAGGAAAAAAAAAGCTCTCAAAGATATGAAAATGGAATAACAAACAAGCGATAGAAAGAAACAAGTTAAATGGGTGGGAAATCTTAGTTAAAGATTGATTTGGAAATGACATACAATTATAGTTTACAATTGTTATCATTATGACACTCTTATTCATAATGAATTTATTAATATTGTATTTGTCAATTTTCATTTTAATTCGTTAATGCATAAATAAATAAATAAAATTTATTGCTAATATCCACTTTTTTTTACATTTATTTCTTAATTTTAATTATTACATTTGATGTTAACGTTACATTAGTAGTATAATTGTATTAATTAATTTAAAATGCAATGGTTGTTCTTCCATAAAGCGACAGTCGTGAGTTACTTGCATGGCCGTGAGTTCAGGAAATAATTTTCAAGAATAATAGTAAATTTATAATATCAACTTTTTGAAAATCAACGTCAATGCTTTATCATCATTCATGCTCTATCTTCATCCTTAATTTTGTGATAAATTTACAAAAGGAAATTATTCGAAAATGTCGCATAATTTGATGTAATTGTGATTAGGAGATCTAAGTTAGGATTTACAAGAGGTAGGAAGGTGGCGAAGAGAAAAGAGATGAGATGATGAGAAGGCGAAAAGATGATGGAAGACATCGGCTAGGTCGGTTTAACTCATAAGGCACCAATTTTATAAAAAGTAATAGATTGTTTAAAATTTAAAAAAAAAAAAACGACAGTGTATTTCAATTATCGGAGTAAGACAGTATTATATTGGCAAACATCTTATCTGGCCATAATTACTAAACCATCGCTCTCCGAAAAATTCATGGAACGGTGCAATTTCTCTAACTTCTTTTTCCCGTTCAGTTCTTAGTGCAAAACATGGAGAGTAGAGACGGTCGATAAGCAAAGGCAGGAATCTGCACCAAAGTAGCTACTCTTCCTCTTCGCTTAAATTCCTCAATTTCGTTACCTTTTTCATATTTAAATCACAGCTAGGTTTGCGACTGTCTTCACCTGATTTGTGATTGTTTTGTGATTGTTTCAGAGTTTTGAGTGTTGGGGAGCTAGGTCAACTATTGCTATGTGGGTTTTGCTGCTTATATTCTCTTTTGGTGAAATCGCAATTAGAAAATCATGAGCTGCTATTTTGGAAAACAAAGTGATTTTTATGGACAAATGGGTTATAGAAACTTCTCTTCAATCCTTTTTCATACGAGCATATGATTATCTTTTGCAAATCTATGAGCTAGTAACTTTCTATTGCAATCATTTTTAGCTGGTTTTAGGTTAGGTCATAGGAAGGGTACTCCTCTTCTAGGAATGAATAATTTGCTGCCCTTTTTATTTATTTTAAAGTTGGGGTTTATGGAAATTGTTTCTTTTTAACCAAAGAAGACTGCTCCTACGTTCTCTCTTGCTTTGTTCTCATGTTTTTCATTGAATTTTGTTAATCTCTTTTGTAATTCAAAATTTTTTGAAGAACTAGTATGACTTGACTGAAATTGGAGCTTACAGTTATAAATGTGTAGAGTTGCTCTCTTCCTGATTTGCTGCAGAATGAATGAATAACTTTTCTAGCAGATTTTGTTTCAAATTAAAAGTTTATTAGCATCATTCATGGCAGCGTTGTCAGGTTTATAAAGTTTATTAGCATCATTAAAGGCAGCAGGGTCAGGTTTGTAAATGGATACTTGTGGCTCTGTGTAAGAGGGGAAGGAAAAATCATTCCTCAATGCATTTAGAATAGTAAATTTTAAGCTTTAGATTGCATGATGTGAGGATTGTGATTGAATCATGCATTCCTTGAGCTGCTTTATGATTCTCATGCACTCGTTCTTTCTATTCTTAATGATAAATGAAGAAGATGGGCTTATTATGTTCGGCAACTTGATACTTTATTATCAGCATATAACTAGTGAAGAATTTTTGGCAATGGCAATGGCAACAACAACGAATCTGAGTGATTCAGAGACGATCTCAAATCCCCAGATGGCTGTTGATAACCCTGATCTGGAGCCTAACCCAAATCCTCAGGTCATTTACCGCTGTAGAAAATGTAGAAGAATTGTTGCTTCAAAGGAGAACATAGTTCCGCATAATCGTGGAAAGGGGGAACAATGCTTTAAATGGAAAAAGAGAACTGGTGATCCCTGGGAAAAGGAAGCATCAGAATGCTCCTCCATATTTGTCGAGCCCATGAAATGGATGGAAGCAGGTAAGCATATAGCTAAATCATTTCAATGTACTCTGCTCTTGTATTATATTTTATGAACAAAATGCCAATTTGATTGGAATCCTAACTTAGCAGTACAGGAAGGTTTTGTGGGAGAGAAACTACAGTGCATGGGGTGCAAAGCACGGTTGGGTTCCTTCAATTGGGCAGGCATGCAATGCAACTGTGGAACTTGGGTCAATCCTGCATTTCAGCTTCACAAAAACAGATTAGATGAGTGCAATATATAACATGTATCTATTCTTTTGACTACTATCTAATCCTCTCTGCCAGAGGTTGCACCTAGCCTGTAGGATTCCTGTGTACTTAGTGAATATAGTTCTTGATGTTGAATTCTAAAAACCAGTGAGAGGTTCCCCACTCTGATTTGATCTGTCTTAGGATTGAGTGGTAGCCTCGTCCCGAGCGGAAGCAGCAAGAGGTTCCCCACTCAAATTTGATCCGTCTTATGATTGAGTGGCAGCCTTGACTCGAGTGGAAGCACATTCTGATCAAAATCTTCAATTAAGCATGGCAAATTCAAACGCTTGCCACATGTGAGATAGCTCACATTTCATGCTTTTTCGCAATTACAGTTCTGTTTGGTCAAAAATGTGTTAAAAATTTTGTTGATTGATGTATGTGCTTCTTGTGGTTTATGTGGATTGTTTTAGTGACAAGGAATGCAATGGCTACTAAGAAAGGGACTAATAAATTAGTAGAACAATTGAGGTCCATTGGCTAACATTTGCATAAAATGTATGATAGACTTTAATGTTCGTTAATTGGCAAAAAAAAAAAAACTTGACATGTAGAAAATAGTATAATTCAGCCTTTGGATCAATGGAATAGACTATTTAAGTTGGTAATAATTAAAAAAAACTAAATTTCAAGATATTTATCAGGTTTAGGTTACTATTAGTTGATACTAGTTAGTATTAAAAATACCAAGCTGTCAATTCCTATTTAGAGGGCTCGGGGAATATTCGATTGCATACTTGGGAACAGATCATTCGTAAGAGATCAAGGAAAATAAAGCAAGATTGGAGTCTAAATTTCAAGTATGATAGTTGAGATATACAAGCCCTTTTTCACTGTTGGAACCAAATCTCAAGGCTCGCCTCTTAGGAATTTTACACTTCCAACATCTCCTTGTTTTAATAATCTCATACAAAATTTATGGTCTTAAGACTTTCTGATACACAAGATTTTCATGAAAAGACATGTAGAGCATACTTGTCTTTCTATATGGTTAAGACTACATTATTCAATAATCAAATTTTCAAGAGAGGGAGAACTTAGAGAAAAGTTATATGATGAAAACACATAATGTTTTTCATTGATCAGTCTCTGAGTACAACGACAGAGGGGCCTTGCTTTTAGAGACTAAGTAAGGGAAAAAAACAAACAACTTTAAGCAAAAGATTCCTTGGGTACAATCATTCACACAACTTTTAAAAAATAAATAATAAAAAGTGGAAAACACATGGGTCCCAAATATTCCTAAAAGATAATAAATAATCTTTAAAAGGGATGTGAACCCAAAGATTTTCTTGCAAACATAATGAAACATTAGAAAAGACACATAATCATAAAGAGAACTAATATAAGGTTCCACAACGAGAAGAGGGGTCCTAGTCATCATTCATGTCGAATCGATTCTTACCATGATTGGAGATTGGTCGGAGAGGTTCTCACTTAAGCTATCAATGTGAGAATGAGCTCTACAAGTCTTTTGTCTTTTGCTAGGGCTTGCATCGTTTGTGTAGAGTTGGTTGAGGAATTCATTTAGCTCTTCTTCATTAGGGATGAAAATATCATCATTGGGATCTTGAGCATCTTGGAAGAAGGAGGCTAGAGGTTGTGAAGGGCCCGCAGTGTCAAAGGAAACTTGGACTAGTGTTGTATCATTGAACTCAAAATATATTGGGTTGTTTGGGCCTGGTATGTTTACTTTTGGTGCTTCAAGTTCACCAGGAACAAATTCTCCCGGGTAGGGTCTAAGGGAAGTAGGGAGGATGGATATGTGCTAAGGAAAATGATTTATGTCCTTAAGAAAACTTTGAAGAGATTTAAGTACATTTTCCCTGTACTATAGCCGGTAGAGTGACATATGATGGAAAAAGAATCGATTGTTGGAATAGATTACACTAGGACATGGTGCGAGATATAGGTGGTGGAGAATAAAGAAACATTGTGCATATCGTTTTTTAAAAGTGATTGCCATAATCGATGTTGTTTAATGACTATGGAAAGTTGTTTTCTCCGTTGTTCCAGTGGTTGATGTCACTCAAGGAAAGTCCATAACATAGAACTTTCATTATCTTGGTCACAAATATATTGGTAGACTTGTAAAGGAGGTTAGGAGACTTCATAAGTGTAAAGGGAAAAGAGAGCCCAAAGATACCATAATGCATTCTCGGAGAGTGAAGCATTAAGAAAGAACACATTGAGGTATGGTGCTTGGAGGTTAAAAAGTGAGGGGTTGCAAGGAGAGTTGGTTTGGCTGAGGAAGAGTTGTGGGTAATAAAACAAGCTTAATCGAGCAAAAGATACAACTTTTGCAATAGTAGTGGGCGTACTAGCAATCTGAGGAAATATCTTCTTTGTTATTGCAATAGTAGGTAGGTCAGCCATTGAGAAGAGGAATAAGATAGTGCTTGATGAAGTTTAATATGCTGATGAGAGAGGAAGTTAGCTTGGATGTGTTAGTGGCTTTGGATATGGTGAATGGAGAATTTACAAGATGAGAACCATTTTTTCCATAGAACCGACTGATTGTATGGTAATATCTTCTTTTTGGGTGCATGGATATAATAGTGATCACTTTGATTACCTGTCCCTTGTCAGGAATCTTTAAAGCTAATGGATGTTGATAGGCTTGCTTTAAATGTTGTATCGCTTTGTCGTGCTTTTTTTTCCCAAGGTGGTGGATTCTTATGTAGAAACTTTGACAGGGACGATGTATAATTAACCACTTGAGGGATGAAATCTCTTATATAATTGACAATTCTAAGGAATTGTTGTATCTATTTGGTTGTGACATTATGAAAATGTAGTAGCTCATTGGCAATATGTAAACCAGGTTGATATAATCTATTGTGGAAATGCATACCCAAGAAATCTATTTAGGTCGTTTCAATTTGGCTCTTCTTTGCTAAGAGCATAATTCTATGTTGCTTTGTAAAATCCAAGAAGGATTGGAGTAAAGCCTGATGTTCTTAATGGGTTTTAGAGTATAACAAGATGTCATCAATATATATTAAAGCTCTATGGAGGATGGGCTCATAAATTTTTGTCATGGCTTATTGAAATAATAAAGGGACAACCTTGAGTCCGAACGACATAACAGTCCATTGGTATTTAGCGTTCATAATACAAAAGGTTGTCTTGTATCTATCGTAAGGGTTAATGACAAGTTGCCAAAATCTTGCTTTGAGATCAAACTTAGAGAAAATGGTAGCTTCCTTCAGAAATAGCACCTACATATTAATATCCAGTAGTGGAAATTACAAGTTTATAATCAATGACTAACCTCTTTTTCTTCTTTTTTATTAAGACCTTTGGTTGACATAAAAAACCTGATAAGCTCAATCTGATTTAGTGGCCTCAATAAATCCTTGTTTAGCAAGGATTGCAAATTCTTCCTGAGGAGTTTTAGGTCATCAGGGTTCATATTGGGATGAGTAGCCTTGGTACGATTGATATCTTCACTCCTCTTAAAAGAGAGACAAATAAAGAAATCAATATTCTTTCATAGAGGATTGGAATGAGAGAATTGTGCATAAGACTTAGGGCAGTAGTCTAAAAATTGATCTCTTAAGGATTCATACGGTGGTAGCACTTAAGTAAGCTTAAATACACTTCTGATGTCGGTGTGAGAATTGAAGTTGACACAACACCTAATTCCTGTGGTAGAATTTTTTATGGAGATGCCTAACAACAGACATCCATTTCAACAAAAATATCTGGGCTAGGTAAATTATTGTCAAGAACCTTAATCCATACCACATTGTTAAGGAAGAAATAAATCTCTATTTTTCTTTTAGTAATAAGCTCGATCTTATAAGATTTTCCACTAGCAGCACTGAAATAGTCATCATGGGTACTACATACATCAGGAGGTAAAATGTTGGGCTTCATAATGGTTCTGCTAGATCTAATATTGATATACCTAATAACTTTAATGGGCTAATCATACTTATCTTAGAATAGTAACTGGATTTGCACATAAGGACAAGGAATAGGCTTAGGAATAAGCTTGAGACACGGTTACTATTACTGTAACATGTACAGCATGTCATCTTCAAAAATGGAGATATCAGAGGAGTCATCATTCTCAAAGGAATAAAAGAGAACAATAAACTTGGTGTTTTCATCCTCACTGGATTGTTCTTCAGTAAGGTCTTCAATGTTTCTTTGATCATCATGGATCAGCATAATAGCTTCATTGGAATCGAGACGTTTGATATCCCCTTTTGTCTTATAAGGACATTATCGAGCAAAATGTCCCGATTAGCCATAGAGAAAATGACAATCTAGTGGTTTTCTTTGAGGATTTCTCGTTTTGAAGAAGCAGACAAATCATTGGCATTTGTTTCATCTGAAGAGCTTGTAGCCTTCTTTATGAGATATGTGAGATATATGGAACTGCTTGTAGGAGATCTTCCTATAATGATGTTTCTTTTTCATATGGCACTCACAATCTTTTTTCTCCTTACTCTTGATCATCAAATATGGCCTTTTACACACTTTCTTTAAAAGAGGATCACCTTTAATCATGTTCTTGAAGAATAGTTTTTGATCACATAACTTTTCAAAAGAAGCTAAAGCGAGTTGATAGATATCTCCAAGAGATATATCTTTCGTATCTCTTTGAAGTGCAGTAATGGTCCTTTGTAACTCAGGTTGTAATTCTTTTAGAAGAGAGTAAATAAAAGTATAACGGCTAGTAACATCGTTGAATTCATTGAGAAGATAATAACATTCCATAATACGTTGGAAATATTTTTTCAAATCTCTTATGTCAAGAGAACAACACTTTATCTCAAAATATTCTTATCTGACTTGTTTGTCAATAAGCTGAAAGTCACCAATGAACTTTTTATAAATTACTTCAAGAAGCAATCCAACTGATTAGACTTGTACGAACTGAAGTCTACAATAGTCATCAAGACTTTGCCACCATTCTTGTAATGAACTAGTAAAACGAGAAGTAAACTCGTTAAAGGATGATTCGGTCGAGTCATTTGTAAATCAATCCAAATGCCAAATTCATGGAGACGTTTTTTCAATTTTCTAGGTGGATGGTCATTTAATGTAAAACAGGGACCTAAAGTAGGTTTGGTCGGTAGTGTTTGTGCCGGTGGTGATGAAGGTCTAAAGGGTTCAGTTCTTGTGGACTCAACTTTACTGATTTTTGGCTCAATTTTCATAGGTTAGACATGGTTATCATGACTTGAGCTAGATCTGTCAAGTCAGCAAACTGTGCATATTCATCTGGAGATGGTTTTGAGACTTTAGATGTTTCAACTACTGCAGATGATTTGTAAAACCCCAATCTTATAAGGCATATTCCTGAACATTCTAACGATATTCGAGAAGATACTCTATAAGGGTAGAATGTTAAGACAGTCAGTCAAACTCATTGCAAAATTTTCTGACATCACACGCAATTTTAGAAAACCAATAATCGCTTTTGACCTATTTTATTTATAAACATTTTCAATTACAAGTGCTAAAAGCAATGAACACATCATCATAATTTCAGTAATTATTTAGGCCCATTTTAATTACAAAACATATTTTGTTAAAATTATTATTACATCTTGCATTCACATTTACAATTCATTTAAACACTGAACAATATTTGCGGAATACAATTCAAATATATGTAAAAGAAAAATCACTAAAGACTTATGTATATGCACTAATCTTGACTTCTATCTCTTATTTGATTTTAGCAGCAATATTCTAGTTTGTCTAACTGGGTATCTCCTCTTAGCCTAAAAATCAACGTTGTAATTTTTGTAAGTTTTGCGAACTCAGTGAGTTGACCATCCTCGATGGCTCACTCAAATCACATAACACATCAATTTATGTACATTTCATATAATCACATAATTCAAATTACTTCACTAATCATCATGTCAAATTAAATACGCTTTATATTCACTTAATTCCCATTTCACAATCAGATCAATTCATACAATTCACTGTGATCATTTAAAACATACAAATCAAATATATATGCAATGCTCATGAGACTCACTTTCAATTGTTACGCTGTTGTGACCGCGTGCACGTAGCTATCTCATGTCCATTGGAGATATAGGGCTCATTATACATAGTGAGCCTTTGTCTTTTAATCATATTTTGAGCTTTAAGCTTTTTTTTGGTGGCTACTTTAGTCATAACTGCCTTTATCTAATCATGCATTCATGTAGTGTAATGCATCAACTCTCATATAGCAATCAGTCACTTATGTTCACTTTTCACATGTCATCGGACTTAAGTCTGACATTTAACAAGTATGTTAAGAATCACTTATCTCGTTCACATTCACATTCAATAAAGCACTTTTAATGCATTCACATTTTTTCAAACTCCTCAGCCGATTAATGCCTGGTATCAACACAATCACATTCACAACAGAATTAAATCAATACAGAAATGTAAAACAGAATATTCATTTAATGAAAGACTATTTAGGTCGACTCACACTATGCTCCAGATTAGCCTTAGCTTCCATGATCCAGAAATGTCTGGATGCTTGCATTCAGTCCTGCATATCAACTTTATGCAAAACATATTGTACACACATTACTAATTGCAAAATCACATAAACATTAAATTATACATATATTTATATGTGTAATGTATAATGCATGCTCAATTTGGCTTTTCTAGGTATGTTTACTTTATTCATATCTCAAGATCATTCATACTTCATAACTCATATATGTCAAACTTGAATTTAGATTTACACCTCATTTGCACAAGATTATTCTAAGCCCATCATTCAATCATATATATATATCACATACATGCTCTTCAATCCTTTTTCTAGCATTATAAGATCAAAAAATTATCCAATTTCTCATTCACCTTTACTCAATACACATTTCTATTCTTCTTTGAAACACATTAGCGTTCATAATTTTCCAAATCTAGGTGCTTTGATACCAATAATTCATTCACTATGCTATAACCTCATTTATCACTCTAAACATATTTGACATTTAGCCACTTATTCAAGCATCATACTAGGTTCATTTTAACCTTAATTCAAGCCTAAATGCATCATAGGAAGTACCTACCCATCTGTTGTTTCAAACCACACTCAAAAGACAACTGTTTTTATTTTATATGTCTACCCACGATCGTGGTATCCCTCCCACGATCATGACAGAGCCTCATGGAACTGGCCACGATCGTGGTGATCCTGCCATGATTGTGACGGAACAACATTTTTTCCAAGCCACGATCGTAGGGTGAGGGCCATGATCGTGCCCTGCATTTTCTTCCTCATTTCTTCCACGAATTTAACATACATACTAACATCAATTTCACTCCAAATTTTCTAGCATTCATATCATTTATGCAACTTCATTACATACTTGTTAGCCCCAAAAATTTTTTTTTAATTAAGCATCATTAGCTTAAATTGAGTAAATTAGATTAACATTAATTAAGTT
>JAOSBN010000002.1:21888550-21910829 GCA_027563595.1 Erythroxylum suave | reverse complement strand
ACATTTAAAAAAACATTAGTAATACACATCATCTAGTTAACACTGTTAGGAAAGACCTAGAGATAATTCAACAAGATCTTTATAACAATCCCTTATCCACTAAGTTAAAGGATTTAGAGAGGACTGCCATGCAAAAATTTTCTAAAGCTTTATCATATGATTTTTCCCTTGTAAAGCAGAGATTTAGTATGGTATGGATAAAGAGTGGAGGCAGAAACTCTTCTTTTTTCCATCAGGCTATAATTTCTAGAAGATCTAGTAATAGAATTGTATCTCTAGAGAGCAAGAATCATAAGTTCGATTCTTAATCTCGTTTGTTTGAAGGGGCATTCAAACACTTTTCAAGTATGATGATATGCTAACCAATGCTCAGTCAACTAGTTCCTTGCTTAAAGAAATTTTGTAGTGGTGCATCTTAACCCAGGAAGTAAATAGCGTGTGTAAACCCATTTCTTTTTAGAAGATTGATGAAATACTGAAATCTTTTCAACCCCTTAAAGCTCATGGTCTTGATGGTTTCAACATAAACTTGTTCATTAGGTCCTAGACCCTTATAAGTATCTAGTATCACATGATGTTTTGGAATTCCTCAATAAGGGATCCTTACTTATAGAACTTAACAACACTTTCATTATACTCATTCCTAAATGTGGTGAGCTTAAACACTTCTCATATTTTCATCCCATAGCCTATTCTGACTCCGTTGATAAGTTTATTTCAAAAATCATAGCTCACATATTGAATAAGGTCCTTTCAAGTCACATTGATCGTACTCAAGGTGCTTCCATTTCTAGAAGGATCATAGGCAACAATATTATGTTACTCTAAAAGTTGGTGAAAGCTCATTCAAAGAAGAAGGGTAGATCAAATTGTTGTCTTAAGATTGATCTTTAAAAAGCTTAGGATAGTATGGATTGGGATTTTATAATCAATATCTTTACTATTATAGAGTTTCCTAGTGCTTTCATTTAGTGGATCAAATAATGCATCACTTATCCCTCTTATAACATTCTCATTCATGGTCAACCCACAAAATCATTCAAAAGTTACCAAGGAATCGACTAAGGTGATCCCATTTCTCTTTATCTCTTTGTTATAGTCATAAAAGTATTCAATAGATTTCTTAAAAGGTTTGTGGCAAGAACCAAAGATTTCAAATCACTCCAAATGCATGAATTTGCAAATTACCTATCTTTGTTTTGCTAATGATCTCATTTTACTCTCCATCCTAAATCTATTTCAATCCTTATGAAACTCTCAAGTTCTTTAATACGATGTCTATTCTCCAAGTTAGTTACTCTAAAAGTGGTTTTTTTTCCTTTTTAAGAGTGCTACAAATAAAGAGTCGATTTTGAAATCCATTGTTGGTTTCAAATAACAATCTCTTCCAATAATGTATATTAGTACTCCAATAATAACTTGAAGGATAAACACAAGATATTTTAATAGTTTGATTAAAAAAATCAATAACTGAATATCTTCATGGGGCTTAAAAATTCTCTCCATTGCTAATAGAGCGCATATCATTGTCTCTACTTTGAATTCCATCAATGTTTATTAGGCAGCCTATATTGCCTTTCCTATTAGCATCCTCAAAACCATTGACAAGATTTTTAGTAAGTTTTTATGGTCTACCTGCAAAGATACTCTTAGGACAGTCAAGATGAAATGGAGGGATGCGTGTATCCATAAGGATAATAGAGACCTTAACATAATTTCTATTAAAAAATGAATGTTGTCATGCTCATTAAGAGACTATAGAGACTTATAACTAATAACTAGGCTTTATGGCGTAAGTGGATTCATAATTTCTCATAAAAAAATAAAAGTATGTGGAACCTGGATGTGAAAAACTATGCTTGTTTAAATATGAAAACCATCTTCAAGATGAGGAAAAAATTTAGATATGTTTTCATTTACCTTATTAGAAATGCAAAATCAACCATTTTTAGCAAGATAACTATCAATCAATAGGTCTTTTAGAGAAAGTGGATTCTACCTCAGCCCTTAGACCACTAATCCAATAAGGAGCTTTAATTGCTAAAATACTCTTACATAAGCACTATACCAGTATCAATCTGCATTCCATTGAAATCAGAGATTATCTAAACAATCATCACCACTAAAAAAGATAGTATTATCTAAAAACACACTTGTAATGATATCTTCACCAATCAATGCAACAAATTTCTTCCTGATAATTTGTAAACACTTTCTTAGACTAAAATTGTCTAGTTTAGTTATCAATAACCTTGAGCTTCCACCATGCTATGGTTAGCAATAAGGAATAAACTACCAACTTTGGACAAGCTAACAAAGTTTTTGAATTTCACAAATTGGTGTATTCTTTGTAAAAAGGCCAAAGAGATTACAAATCATTTATTTTCCCATTGTGATTTTGTTAATAAAATTTGGAAGAGAATGATGTACATATGTCACATTGTTTATGCTCTAAATGATTAGAACAACCTCAAGAAATGGTGTCCTTTAATCAAGCATATGAACAGAACAATCAAGTGGTGCTTCTCCTTATCATTTTCTTCCTTAGTGACAACTATTTGGGATGAGATAAATAATCAAAATTTTCTGAAAAAGTGCCTCAGCAAATAACAATTTTACAATCTTCTATTGCAATGCATAAGAAATCACATTAGAATTTACAAGAATAAATTTCAAGACATGGAATATTTCAACACCAATTGGAATGTGTAAACATCTATTTCATCATGTGCAGTATTATGTAATCATCTTAATCAAACTTATGGTCATGTATGATTCTCTCACATTGTATTTTTAATTTTGCTAGATTTATATGTACTTGTATACTTTGATTGCTTAATTTAATTCAACTTTTCTCATAACAAACTCTTATATAAGTTGAAAAACTTAATAAGAGAATAACTTATAAAACATAAAAGCATCTTAGTTATAGCATGAATATTGTTGCCAATTAGGGTATCTTCATATTATGATTATTAGGGTAATGGATGGTAAAATATGCATGTCATTAAAGGCACCACATTATAGTTTTGGAAAGTTTTGGTGACTTCACCTCTCATGAGCTCATCAAGGTCCACTTTTAAGTTTCTTACCTTTTAATCTCATTTACTTAATGTTAATTATCAAGGTCCAAAAATCTAGTAGTATAAGCTCCTCTTGGTACAATGTAGCTCTCAATGTTCCTATTGTATTCAACTTAGCATAAGTTATGCCTTACTGGCTAAGCATGAGCTCTATTTAGCTCCAATATGTTTCTTGTATCTCCTTTAGGAGCTCTTATTCTTTCAGTACAATTTAATTTCTCACAAATATATTATGAAGGGAAAATGCGAGAGCAAGGATGACATCACTTAGCTCTTATCTCTCAACAATTTCACAACACCAATTTTATCTTACATATTGTTATTAATGAGAGAGGTTGATATAATAGTTAGATCGTTGTAATATTTAAAAAAGAGGTATCTAAAAATTATTAGATAAAAAGGGAAAAAATTTGATATAGAATGATACTACAAAAAATAATATCAATTCATTAAATAAAAAATAATGCATGTTGTTATTTTAAATATGTTAAATCATGTTAACCATTTATATAATAATATAAAATAAAATAATTTTAATTTTAATTTTAATACGTAAATTTATGTGTTAAAATTAAAATTATTTTATTTTATATTATTACATAATTTACGTGTTACAATATATTATAACTAGAGATGACTAAAATAATAAGGCAGGCAAGAAGGGCAAAAATATTAAAACATTAGATTATACATGGTTCAACATTAAGTTTATGTTCATAGGTGAAGGAGAAGCAAATTTTCACTAAAGAGAAAAGGTGATAATTACAAGGAGAGATAACTCAAACCAAAACCCCAATACGCTAAAAAATCACAACTCTCAAGATACTAATAAATATGGCTCACAAAATACACTTAAACATTGTGATCATTTAGTGTATATTATTCTTAGGATGATTTTTAAATGTTCATAAGTCTTTTATAGGTTGAAGGTCTTAGCAAAAGAAAGATAAATTAATGGCTTAAAAAATGACATTGTTTGTTAGCTATGCATTAGCTTGGTCTCCAATTAGTGGCAGTGAAAAACCACTTTACAAATCTCTAATTAAGAAATTTAGGTGTTTTAAATAGAAATCATGTATAAGCAATACTTGAACTTAGTTACCAGAATAGACCTTGTTAACATGTTTATTGGATTGTTCTCAACACCAATCTTTTCCACCACAATATTCAACAAAGTGATACCTAATCTCAATATGTTTTATTTTTTAATGAAATATTTGATCTTTAGTTAAATACACAACACTTTGACTATCACCAAAGATAAACATAGCCCTTAACTCCAAATTGAGCTCACCATATAAACCTTGTAGCCAAATGACCTCTTTGACTAGCATCATCTGTGGCAACATAACCAAATAAGCTTCCATTGCTTCTTTCAAACTCCAAACAAGTATAAACTAAACCCATAAATATTTGAGAATCCACTTTACTCCTGCCAATGTACTTTGCCACATTAGACATGTATCTATAACAATAATGACATGTGAAATTTTTAAACGAGTATACACTATAATATACATCATATTACCAATTGCACTTATTCAAAAAATATATGTTGTATCATCAATCTATTTATCTTTTTGAGGAGATAAGGTGATTGAAAGCTTCAAATGAGTAGCTTAGAGTACAAATAAGTTTAGCATTTTTATCATAAAAAGTTTTAAGACTCTCTTATCATAATTTTTAAAGTTGGAAACAATTTTTTGCTTTCAATTCTTTATGGATATTTATGCCAAGAATTTTCTTTATAGCTCTCGAATATGTAACTCAAATTCATTGCTCAATTATATCTTTATTTGTGTGATATTGAACATACTTCTTAGTGCAATAGGCATATGATCCATATATTGGCAAAAATAATTGAAAGACTCTTCATATAAAAATTTGAAATAAATATAAAGATCATAAATAATCGTCAAATAGTCATGGATGGTCATGAATGAGTTAAAATACTTATACCATTATGTAAGAGACTGTTTTAAGCTATAAAGTGATTAATTTTGCAAGCAAACATGTTCTTTATTATCTTCAACAATAAATTACTTAGGTTGCTTCATATAAATCTAGTCCCCAAAATCACCATGTAGAAAATCAATTTTGACATCTAACTATGCCAAATCTAAATCAAAGGCTACCAATATGAGCAAAACATGAATTGAACAATATTTTTCCACATATAAGAACATACCATTAAAGTCTACACCTTTTACTTGATTGTATCCGTTGGAAACTAAGAAAGCCTTACACTAGATTCCTTCATCTCTTAGAGAGTGCATCCCATTTGCAACCATCTTTTTCCCTTATAATGGTTTAATTATTTCCTAAGTGTTTATTTAAAGACTCCATTTTATCTTATATTGTCCTCACCCTTTTTTTTAATTAGTACCTGAAAAGACGTACAAAAATATAAGGATGGTTCATATCCCTATTAATGTCACCTATTGCTAATAAAGCATAAGATATTGTCACCATATAGTTTAGTCACACGATTTCTCTTTTACCTTTACCTTTATCTATATTGTAAAAGACTTCTTATAAAGTTTGCTCAAATCCACCAGAATTGAACAATAAATCCAAGTGAGAGACTTCTGTAGAAACATCTATATTAATGGAGGAGTTAGTTGCTTTCAATTTGAGTTATTTTGTAAACCCCATAACTTTCCCTAGTATGATCTAGTGAAGTCCTAAAAAAAACCCAAATCCTAAAATAGTTGTTTCAGGCGACCCTGACAATATGAAGTAACTCGATTTATTAATTGAAGGTCCCAAAAGCCCCAAAATTAAACCAACGCTCCATAATCTCTTAAATATGAGTTAGAATGCATGAAAATGTTGAACAAGATGTTTAAAAACTCAACCTTAAATTTCCGGATCACATTAGGGTTAAATGACCTTGTAAGGGCAAAATGGTCCTTTTGCTTTTCAAATAAATTTCCAGCAATTTCTCTTTAATCAAAACAAGACACTCCTCTCTTTCTCCTTGCATGAATGAAAGCTCTCCTTTCTCTTTCAAAGTTTTTCGTTTTCTTTCCTTAAAATCATAAAAAAAAGGTGAAATCAAGAATCCATCCTTAGATCCATCATCCCCTCATCAAGACCTACATTTCTATACCACCAAATTCACTTATTGCCACCATATTCTAAATTTAAGGAAAAAAAACAGGTTTGCATTAATCATTCTTAGGATGAAGTATGATATTTATAGTGATTTATTAATAAGAGTCAACGTAATTTTGGTGTAGGAAGTGAGGAAGCATCAAAGCCCTAATTGCAAAACAAAAACCCTAACCAAATCTCTAATCAAGGTAAGTGTTCTTCGGACTCAATTGAGCATGTGTAGTTATTATTGGTGTTATGGAGCTGATGAAATTGAATTAAAATGATGGTTGTAGTGAAAGGAGTGGAATGGGTTTATAGAAGTGTAATCTGGACAGTTTCGAAAATATTGTCCTTAACTTGAAATAGATATCTAATTGGAGAATAATCTCTTCCACATAGTTAAACTAGACACAATAAGCTTTCCAACGAGTATACCTAAATCCGAGATCATTTGATTGCCCAAATGGTCTAAGAAACTTACTGCTAGTGTAGAGTTATTCTGCAGATACACAAAATTTCTAGTTTACTATTGAGGCATGATCTGGATAGTCAAATGATGTCCAAAAATTATGAAACTTAGCTATAATTAAAGCTTAGCATGATCCCTAAAAGTTTCATGAAGGAAAAAATTAAAATTCAATTTTCAAATATGATAAAATGGTGAAAATGTCCCCAATGATCAAAACTGAAATTTCTACTTAATTTTGTATCATATCCTATTAGAGTTAATGTTAAAACTCTACCATATTTATATGTTGGAAACACTTTAAGGATTAAATAAAGTCTATTAAGCCTCTATGGTGAATTAAAATGAACTTGCCTCAATAATGATTAGACGTGTATGGAAATAGTGAAATTGAAATTACATATGCATGATATATAGAATAACAGGGAGATGTTGATATAGGTTGTAATTTTTAATCATGAGAGTTACTTATATATATAACCTATGTTTAGGTTTGCATACACAATAGGCCTATCCACTAGCATTTCTAGAACTACAAAAAACATATAATCGGTAGGAGAAAAGGGTGAGTGAGTTAAGTAATAATAATAATGATGATGATGATGATGATGATGATGATGATGATGATATATTTTCCATTATTTTCTATTTATCATTTATGCATTTGATTTGCTACAAAAGTCTTGAATTTACATGCTTTCATATGAAATGCTACGTAAACATAATTTATGAGATTTATTTGAACGCATGAATTTTACACATTGACTATAAAATGTATTTTTTATAAACTGCATATGAGATTATGTAAGTTGTTCACTATTTATGAAATGAAAAGCCAGAATTTGAAAAGGAAAGACCTACGGGTAAATAAAAGCACTTTAGCCTAATTTATGATAGCTATAGCGCTACAATGGGAACCTGTAGCATGCCTAAAAGAAAAAAAGGTGCACAGGGAACTCATTATCTGGGGGAGTGAAGATTATGAGGGGAGGCTGAGACTCACCAAGTAAGATGTGCAAAAGAAAATGTTATGCATACTATGATTTTCATTTGCTGGTATCTTATGCTTTTACCAACTGTTAGGCTTAATTTCATTTATGTTTTTAACTATGGTGCTCAGCTTCCCACAATAAGGAGGGACTGAGCGATGTTTAAAAGGTAGACCTAAAAATGTTGTTGAAAAAATTGTCTACATTCATTTAAGAAAAAGTGTTTTAATGTGCATTAAATTTGAAATGATAATATATGAAAATGATATTTGTATAATCTGTTATTATTATTATTAGCCCCTCACTAAGTAATGTAATACTTACCCCTCTTTCCCAACATTTTAGGTTTTTGACAGGTAAACTTTGTCACCAGATTAAAGGTCGAGTGCTGTACAATAAGCCATCGTTCATATGCAAGTTTGGTGACTTAGTATAGATTTTTTTTTATGTTGTATGTGTATCCACTGGAAGTAGAAAGTTATTGTATAGAAATTTTGCCCATGTAGTCTTATAATTATAAAACTCCTTGAACTTTGTAGTTATTATTTACCATGATATGTTTTTAGTGGCTTGTGCAAAGTAGAGTAATGAATAAGCCTTGCTCACTCTTGGGAGGTTCCTTATGGTAAAAGACATCTTGAGAGTGCACGCAATTGTTAAGGGTTTAATAGCAAGGTCAGGGTGTGAAATATTTTGAATTATTCTCCACTAGTTCTATTTTAGAAGGGATAAAAGATTCTAACATAGACTGAATATTGATCATCACATCTCTATGATTACAACTTTTGATAAAATGGGGTCCTTTCACTTTATATGAATACCCTAAAAAAAGAATTTCTTAGCATATGACACTAACTTACATCATTAATATGTATGTTTGTTGTATAACCAAAATCTTTAAATCATAGTAAATAATAGGATTATTGGACTATAATTCCTCCAGACTCTTAGAAACAATCAAAACTAACGGAGATCAATTTACCAAATAGTAAGTCATGGATGTAGCCTTTTTCCAGAACTCCTTTTGATAAAGTAAGATTAGAGAATAATCATTGCCCTCTCTTAATGAGAGTTTGGTTCATGCATACTACAACTCCATTATATTGTGACATATTTCTAACTCTTTGATCTTATACTATTCCCTCATTTTAATGTAACTCATTAAACTTTATACTACACAATTATAAATCATTGTTTATTCATTTAATCTACCTCTCTTATTTAATTTTAATCAAAGTTTTTTGTTGCTTGAATCTATTGAAAGCTTGATTATTATGTTTAAAAAAATCCAAACTATTCTTGAAAAGTAATTAATAAAAATTACGTGCATTTTGAGCTACCTTTTGAAGGAACATAGGAAGGACCTAACAGGTCTAAATGGATATGATTTAGGTTACCTTTGTTCTTATGAGTGGCTATGATAAAATTGACCCAATTTTTCTCCCTGAAGACATATTTTTCGTGAAACTCTATCTTTCTAATGCTTTGTCCTTATAGAAAACCTTTTTAACTCAATAAGGCCATGCCTTTTTCACTTATATGACCTAACCTCTTATGCCACAATTTAGAGATATCATTATCAAAAAATGGTGAAGAACTTATAGCAACAACACGTGTAATTGTGATTGATTTCAAAAAGTAAATAGTCTCAAACTTATTAACTTTCATCATAAGTCGAGAACCTTTGATGACCTTAGGACTACACCTTTAGTTTAATCCCCACATTATTTGGCATTGAGGGCACCTAAAGAGATGAGATTCTTCTTTTAAGTCTAGATTATAAAGAAAATTAGTTAATGTTCTCATAAAAACATCATGCATCTTAGTCTAGATTGATCTTCTGTCCATATCTTTACAAACTACATTATTGCCCACCAAAAAAACATACCTGCATAATAAGTCATACACATTGACCTAGACCTTGCTTTATTTCCACTTGAACTCTTCTTCTTTACCTTTCCTCTTATGACTAACCCTTTAGCTAGATTTTTTCTTTTGTTTTCTCTAGACAAATCATTATCAAAGAGATCTTTAAATAATAGTGGAGATTTAACATTTTTCAAAGTTACAGTCATCTTATCATAAAGTAATTTTTTCTTGTAAAGTGTGAGTATGAGGGTCATAAGGTGCATAATAACTTAAGCACTTGATCTTCATCATCATTTTCAATTTCCCCTTTTTTCAAATTCAAAATAAAGGACATAAAAGTGTCAAATTGAGATTTAATGGATTCACTTTGCTCTATTTGTAGGCTATAAAATTAAACTTTTTATAAAGCTTAATGACAGGATATTTATTACATACAGTGACTACTCTAGCTTGGCACATAAGCGATAATAGTCTTCTTTTTTATGATCTTATAAGATTTAATAAAAGAAACATAGTCGAATGGATAATATAACCTTCACATGCAAATCTTCCTTTTGCTTTCTAGTCATAGACACCAACACATTTTCCTCTCCTAATAAAGCTTATGATACTCGAGATAGATTAGGATATCATATGTCGTGAATTGTCATAAGGAAAAGCTAGAATTACAATCAAATTTCTCAATGCCAAATTTAGGTACCATTATAAACTAGCTACCAAAAATTCAACTCTGATACCAACTTGTTGTAACTTGAGATGATTAAAATAATAAGGCAAGTAAGAAGGAAAAATTATAATATAGGATTTTACTTTGTTAAGCTTCAAGCCTAATCTACAAATGAAGGAGGCTCAAAATTTCACTAAAGTGAAAAGGTAATAATTATAAGCAAAGATATCGCTCAAACCCAAAACCTAAATACATCTAAAATTATAATTCTCTTGACAATCACAAATGTGGCTCACAAATAAACCCAAATATATTTATCATTTCATGTGTACTATTCTCAGGATGATTTGAAAATAATTTCGTAAGCTTTTTATAGTTTGAAAGTCTTGAACAACAAAAAAGATAAAGCAATGGCCTTAAATATTCATAATGGCCAAGAATATTAGCAGCCAAGTATTATGTTTGATCTCTAAGAAGTGATGATGGAAAACTACATAAAATAATTTTGTTGTAAAATATAATCTTTTTATAATTTTTGTCAAAATAAAAAATATTTGAAGTTGATTCCTTTTTTTTTTGGTCAACTTCAAAATATATCTAACTTGCCCTTTATTTAGACTAGTCCAACCCAATTTAACTAGGATATATAAATTATATGTTTTTATTTTTCTAATAACGAAATCATAAATTTTAAGAAATTAGGGAAGGGATATAGGTTGGAGTCTCTCTCAATAAAGAGAGTTGTAGATTCGTGGGAAAAAAAAAAGAATCTAATGTCCTATGGATTATGACCACTCAGAATTTTTAGGCTCCATAATATAATAAAAATAAAAATATTAATTTTCAAAAAAATTATTATTATGAGAATTAGAGTGTCATAAATAGCCACCACCATCAAGTTCCCTTGTCATGTCCATATTTTTATACTTATACAAGTATTCAACATTAGTATAGTTGACATTTTCAACACAAATGTTTACAAACTTATAGTTTAGTATCCCTATAATTTAAGAAGTGTTGTTATTATTAGTTGAGAAGTGGTCTAGTCATTTTATTTCTATGTCATCTTCTTTACTACACTTTTTATATGACGTTCTTAACTAACACTCTATTGTTCAGTTAGACTTTTAATTTTATTTTATAAGGCAAAAAAATGTAATTCAACCCTCAAGTTCAAGTTCTTCATTATAATACAACTTGAATCCTAACATTTCAAAATGTTCAAGTTCGACCAAACTTTTACAAAATGTTCAAAATAGACCCTTAATGGATGAAATTTTTAATGAGGTTAAAATGTTGGTTTATCCCTACAGTCAATCGCTTTGATTGTAGTTTAGTGACAATGTAATTTAAAGATATTCTTTATCTTTTACATGTTTAGAAGTATATAATAAAGTCCATGAGATAATTATACATTGTAAATAAAATTATAATAAGACTATAATTATGAAATTCATATTGCATTTATGTATTATCACCAAATATTCCTAGTCATTGTTCTATTAAGACTGGACATTAATAGAACGTAAAAAGGCTAGCATATGTTTTGTTTTTCCTTATGAAGGAATTAGTCAATCTCATGTTTTATTTTTCCTTATGAAGGAATTAGTCAATCTCATAGACTAAATATGGAGATACTTAAACAAAGATGTGGGTGATTATTAGAAAAGAAGTTCACTAAACAACCTCAATATGAGAAATTTGGTTGTAACATTACTTCTATGTCTATGAAATTCTCACTATGATGATTGTATAAGTGATCCTTAGATTTAAAGTCACCAAAGTTATCTTATATAAGGATTGCTATATTTTAATACTACTTATGACCTATTTAATCATAGGTCGGTCAATCTATATTCATTGAATATAGTGTGAACTATATAGAGGGAGTTGTGTGATCAAGATAGGATTCATCACCCTAAAGTAATTAAGGAGAGGGTTCTGTTTTTCTCGATTAATATTGATTCGAGAAATCCTTGACTATGGTGGAATAACACTTTATAAATAGTTTACAAATGGCATTATTTGAATTAATAGCTAATGACAGAGAACTAATATGATTAGACTCAAAAAAATGTAGACATTAATTTCATAATCTATATCTATTCAGAATATTGTATGATGAAAGGATTGAATTGTACAGAAAAATCATGCATAGAAAGGTTTGTCAAAATCACTTTGAAATTCCTATATACTTGGATAGTAATAATGCATTATTAGACGCTAATTTTGATATATGATTATAAATTATTTAATTAGAGAATTAAAGATAAATTAAAAGGAGTTTTAATCTATCTAATTCTAATTATGAATTATAATTATAATTATAATTTATAATCATTGCCAATATATTTGAAAATCTAATGAGTCTCACATAAACAATGGGTTGAAGATAACAAAGATATCTTGATCAAGTTGGACTTGAATGTAAGGTTTTAGAAACTTTATGATTAAATATGAGATATTTAATAAATAAGGATCAATATGAAATATAGGATCTTATTTGGGCATAATTGGTGATTAAGTATTTGTAATTCTAATTAAAGTTAAAATGAAATTATAATTTAATTTCAATTAAATTATTAAAATGTCCAAACCTATTATAAATAGACTTAAGCTCTAATGGAGCTAACACGTCTTGCTTAACCCTCTTCATAAGAGTTTCAGAGTTCTCTTAACCCTTTCTGTGAATACTATTAGAGGCTAGACATTTATGCGGCTATAGTCATTGAGATGAATCAGTTTTGGAAACGATTCGAGGGATACAACAAGATAAGGATTAAGCTTCGGAACAAGTTAAGAATTTAGATTCACACTTTTTTATGATTTATATGTTAATCAGTTTATAAAATTAAAAAAAATCTTGGTTTCTTAGAATTATTCTGTTACGGTCAAGATCTGCTCTTGGTTTGGTTTTCCAAGAGTGGTATCAAAGCAGGATTTTAATTTTATAATTTAATTAAATGTTTGATTATTATTGTTATAATTTTGGAATTGAATTACAAAAATTTGTTAATTTAAATCAGAAAATGGTTCAGATTAATACTGTATAAACCCTGATCCAATTAATTAGAAATCCAGATTAAAGCTTCTGGATTTTTAATTCCCCTACTGCAACTTGCGTTTGATCTTGTTCTTGTGTTCTGGAATTTTAATTCCTTGAAGAATGCCTGATTTATAAGTATGCTTTGGGTTGTTGTGGGCTTTGGAAAATTGAATCTGCGTTTATTCTAAAAATTTTGGTCTTGTTAATTGTTTTTTTATTTTAATTGAGAACCTTGGATCAAAACTTGTGCGTTTGGTGTTTGTGATTTCTGGAAATAAGAAACCTATGAGCCCATAATTGTTACGGTAGAAAATCATAAATTAGTTATGATTTGGTTTTGTGGTGATATTGTGTTTATTGATGTCATTGGTGTGCATTGTCGGAGCCCATAAAGTTGAGTTCCGGTTGTGCGAGTTGTCCGATTCTTTTTTTTTTTTGGTTGCGTCTAGTAAGTATGGAGACGACGGCCAATGGGCAACAGTCGCCCCTAGTTGGGGAGACTATTGCTTTCGCTCAGGATAGTCATCAAGTTCAACGGGAAAACAAGCGTGATCAGAGGAGTGGTTCAAGGCAGAAGCATTGGAACGACAGTCGCCTACCTCTCACTAGGGCGACAATTGCCCCATATTAGAGGATGCAACTGAAGGCACGGCGGAGCAGAAAACCAAAGGGCAGCGGCGACAAAATTTCCAGAAACCCCAGATGCTTGCATGCACCTCTCAAACAAAAAGAGTATCGTAGTCAGACGCTACACATTTCAGTCAAACAATCTAGTTGACTGAGGTGCACACGCCTTGCAGGATCCTTTTGGTGTGTGCAATGCACGCAATAGACACTCCATCCACCCTTTTAGTTTATTTTTTAATATATTTTGAGCCTTCTTTTAATTAAATTAGTTTAATTAAAATTAAATAGTTTAAATTCCTAATAAATTTGAAATGTGTTTTCAGATTGTTTAAATTTTGTTTTTAAAGGGTTATTTTATTAGTAATGTTTTGGAATTTATTTTTTTCTAAGAGTTGGACTATTAAAAGTAAATTAATTATCAATTCAATTCCAAAGTCAAGGTAATTATTTTTCTTAATTTTATTAAAATTAATAATTTTATTAATTCCTAATAAATTTTAGAAAGGTAGTTTCTAAAATTAGAATTAGTTAGTTTCAATCAAATTGAAATTAATTAATTACGCTCCTTAGAATTAAGAAAAGTATTTTCTTAAGTAACTAAGAAAGGTGTTTCTTGATTAAATTTATGTATTTTAATTTGATTGAGATAAATTAAATTTATAATTTTATTTGTTTATAAAATTATTATTCAATTTATTTAGAAATTGTTTCCTTAACTATAAATAATAAATTTCTTGATTTTTTAGAAAAAGTATTTTTCTTGATTAAATTTTGAAGAGTGTTTTCATTTATTAATTGAGAAAAATGAGATTTCTTTAATAGTTTTGAAAATTGGCTTTCTAACTTATTAAAGAAAAATTTTCTAATTAATTAAGAAATTAATCTCTAAATAAATAATATAAATGACTTTCTTAATTAAATATGAAAGGTGTTTTATTTAATATTGAAAGTGGTTTCCTTGTAATATTAGAAAATGGTTTTCTAATCAAGGAAAAGTAATTTCTAATTAGATTAGAAATACTTTTCTAATTAGATTAGAATATGTTACTTATATAATATTTAAAAAGGAGTTTTTCTAAATTATAATAAGTAAGAAGAATATTTTATTGAAAATTTCTTTCAATTAAATTTGATTAAAGGAGTCAAGATAATTGGAAATAGTTTTCAATTGGATTTGAAATTTGTTTTCAAATCAAAATAAATTTCTATTTGGAATAGGAATTTAATTTATTTAGAAATCAATAGGTTTAATCTAATTTAATTTTTCAAAGAAATGGAAATATTATTTTAGATTATAAAGATCAATAACTAAAATTAAAAGAAGCTTGATATTTTATGTATATAATTTGATTATGAGTGCGTAAGTTGCATACTTTATTTATATGATCGATAAATATATATATATTGGATGCATGTAATTGTATGTTTTATATATGTCATGTGTTTGATGAGACGTATGAAGTTAAAATCCCTCGTTAAAATATTAAGTACATGTTAAGAACATGATTGTTGTCTTTCATTGTTATAAGAATAATTCAAAGTTATGCTTATTGTAGGTTGGGCAAATTCAACCGGCACATGTTTAGCCTTATGACAGTGGGTTCTACTTAACTAAATTATTATGATTTGAATAAGCAAACTCATGATCCCGTAAATTTAAAGACAGGTTTAGGAATAACATATAAGATACATCTTGGCAAGAGTTGTCACCTAACGGATCTAGAAGTCACATGAGATGTGATTGATAAAGTTGTTATCTACCTAATTTAAGTTTAGTTGGTTTGTAAGCAAACTAAATATAAACTAAATTTGAATGAGATGCTAACCCACTAGAAAGATTAGAGTAATCTTTCCGAATAGCAATGAGGGTTATTATTTCAAATAAAATAGTGGGAGTAAACAAATAAATGATCAAAGTCCTAATATCATTTGGTAGTCATGGCTTATAATTAATTACTTCCTTTCTTACCATTATTTTGTTCTAAATGGAATTTGTCTTGTTTAGTATAGTTGATAACAAGTAAGAGAATCCAATTTCTTAGACATAGGTTATGTTTGAGAAGAGTTCGCAAACGTTAAATAGAAAATTGTGTATCTATTATGTTATTTTGCTAAAATCCCTACTAAGGATTCAGTGACAAAATTTTAAAGATATGTCAAAGTCATATAGATGACAAAATGTATTAACATTTTGAGTTGACTAACGTTTCATAAACTTTGAAAACAATATTTAGATCTATGTCAACACTGTAATAATAAGACGTAAGAGGTTGAATAAAGTAAAATTGAAAAGTATAGTATCTTGATGAAATTATTTCACTTAATTTAGCTAGTAAAAGCATAAACATGGATATTAATTAAAGGCTTTCACTATAGTATGATAATAGTTGTCATAGGAAGAAAAATGATTGCACTTTTCTTGCCTATACAAGATATCATAAAGATCATATGTATTTTTAATTCATGCTTATGAGTATTTGATAATGAATTCATATTTAACATTATTAAAATGTACATTACATGATAAGAAAAAAATTGTTAAGTAAAATTAGTTAATCCAATTTTATACAAATAGTTTGAAGGTATTGGATTAAAGGAGATGCTTAACATAAGTGACAAGAATACAAAGTTGGATAACTGAGTCTATCCTTTCATATCATGTTGGTTAAATCAACGTAACAAGAATAATAAATTACATACAAGGATAAGTGTATCCTTTTTATTACAAATTATATGAAACTTGTAAAGTTTAAAACTAACCAAATCATTCTTTAATGAAAGGCTAATGATGGTATTGAATTGTTAAATTTGTACATGTGATGTATTGAATGGAATAACAATTCATAAAAGGATAATACTTATAATTCATTAGATTACTGATGATTTTATATTATATAGTTATATGTATTACATGAAATAATGATTTAAATTTTTGAAATGTTCAAATTGTTTAAATCTAAATAGAAATTAAGCATTAAGAATATTGAAGCACTTTAATGAGATCATTGTGGTAATTTTTAAATTTTCAATTATCTATAGGGAATGAGATTCTTTGGTGAATATCTTTACAACTGAATTCATAATAGTATGGATTTATGTAAGGAGGAAATACACTATAAGATACTGTATGATGTAATATTATTTCTTCTATAGCTATGCCTAGTACAATAACTTACCTTCAATGGTTCCAATTGAACCAATTAGCAAGATTTCATATTAGATATGAAACGTTAAGTCTTTGAAAGAATCAAAATTAATGATTTAAGGATGAGATGCTTAGCTGAAGCATGTATTGTCCATTTAGTTTAGAAATAAATTAGATAATAAAAGGTTATGAGAATCCAAAATGTTAGGATATAATCTTATAGACCTATTAGACAAATTTTTCATTTCAATATATTGTTACAGGAGAATGGTTCTTATGATAAGTAGTTAGAGAAAGATGAAATTTGAAAAGTTCAAATCTCATAATAATACATCCAACTAGAACTAGTGCGTTTATTGATACATTTGATGTATAGTTGAAAGGTTAGGGGACATTAAAAGATTCACTTTCATGATGAATTCAAAGTTTTTAGATGATTGTGAATTTATCATATCTATAAGAAGTTTAGTGGGAGTATAGCTGTCCACTTCAGTTGGAATATGTAGACCATATTGCTCATAAAAAATAGCAATTTTAATTTTTCATTGTTGAAAATGTAATTTTCCAATAACAAATCTTGTTAGATATGGAAAGGCAACAATTTAATTTTAAGAATTAGATCTGTAAAAATAGATTAGAAGTTGTTCACCTCTTTTAAGTCCAAGTACATAGATAATGTACTAAAGATCATTAGTATTTGAGATATCAGACACTTGTGAAATATTAAAGATATTAATTATTTTACAATACAATAGCATTATGCGTTATGGGTTTCAACCCAAAATGTCCCTCTCTTTTTTGATATGAGCCACAAGAATTGCCATTCCTTTTGACTGAGATAGCTCAAAAGAAAACTAAAGCAAAGGTTATTAAAGATATCTATTATTCTATGCATGAGTTGATATTTGAGTTCAAGGTAATAAGGATATAACTTTAAAAGTAAATCTTGATTAAGTTTTATTTACTTACAACAATATCATTCAAGATTGGAAAAGTTCCAATATAGCAATGGGTGATAATTAAGTCTTAATACTTTTTTCGTTTAGCGGAAATGATTAATTGGATCAATAAGTTCTTTAGTAAACTTGATATAATTCTTTGCATTATTCAAGACAATAATGTATTGTGAAATACTAAAGTCATTGGGTGTGTGAAAGGAACTAAAGTCTCATCAAAGATCTAAGGATTTATTTATGCAATTTTTCTTAATTATGATGATAATTAAAATGGAAGTTGTAAGAGTTAAGCAAGTGCTTACTATAAATAATATTGTAGAATTCTCTCATTAAGTCACTGTAGCAATAATAGTATAATCTTCATACGGTGATATAGTATATGATACTTAAACGATTAGCTTTGTGCAAGTAGGAGATTGTTGGTTTATGCTTTATAGTTAATTATTTTGGTTGTAGTTCATTGACAAGATAATTTAAAGGCAGTCTTTATCTTGTACATGTTTAGATGTACATGATAAAGTCCATAGGATAATTATACATTGCATATGAAATTATATGAGATTATGATTATGAAATTCATTTTATATTTATGTATTACCCCTAAATGTTCCTAGTCATTGTTCTATTAAGACTGGACATTAATATAATGTAAAAGACTATCACATGTTTTGTTTTTCCTTATTAAGGAAGTAATCAATCTTACAGACTAAATTATAAAGATACTTAAACAAATGTATGGATGTTTGTTAGAGATCAAGTTGACTGAATGATGTGAGAATATTTGGGTGGTCATGATGCATTGCTAAATGCTAATCTTGATCTATGATTATAAATTATATAATTGGAGAACTAAAGATAAACTAAAACAATTATGAATTAGAATTATAATTATAATTTATAATCATTGCCAACATATTTGGGAATTAAATAGATCTCATATAAAGAATGGGTTAAAGAGAGCAAATATATTTTAATCAAACTGAACTTGATTATAAAGTTTGAGAAACTTTATGATTAAATATGAGATATTTAATAAATAAAGATTAACATGAGATATTGGATCTTATTTGGGCATAATTGGTATTTAATTAGAATTAGTTGTAATTCTAATTAAAGTTTAATTGAAATTATAATTTAAAACCTATTATAAATATACTTAAGCTCTAATGTAGCTAGTACTCCTTGCTTAACTCTCTCTGTAAGAGTTACAAGGTTCTCTTAACTCATTATGTAGATACCGTTAGAGGTCAAATATTTATGCGACTACAATGGTTGGGACATATTGGTTTTGGAAACAGTTCGAGGGATATGACAAGATAAGGATCAAACTTTATAATAAGTATGAATTTTGATTTACTCTTTATTATGATTTATGTGTTAATCATTTTATAGAATTAAAGAGATCTTGATTTTCAAGAAATCAAAAATTATGAAAAGGTTTTGTAATTATTCTGCTATGGTTAGGATAAGATCCCGACCTGGTTTTCCAACATAAACCTCTGCTAATTAAGTACTACATTATAACAAAGAGCATTCAAGTTCAACCTTAATGTGTTCAAAACTTGCAAAATAGACCCTTAATGGATGGAAATTTTAATTGGATTAAACTTCTATCAGCTAAGTATGAAATGAAAACTTTTTATATTTTGAAAAAAAATTGGTGAAGCCCGTGAAAAGATTTAGAAAATAAATTATATATTATTCACTAAGAATAATAAAGAAAGTAATAATTTATTTTTTAAATATGTTAGTAGGGCTCACTATGCCACTAGCTTACATATGGCAGTAAGTTCTACCAACAAATTTTTAAAATATAAAAGAAGTGCTACATTAGCAATGCATGACATTTAACTAATGAAAATTAACTCTATTAAAATTTTCTTTCATTGGGGATCTAATTTGAACATTGAAATGAGTTTTGAACATTGTGCTTGAACATTGAAGTAATTTATGAGCGTAGCCTAAAGAAGGGAGTTTTTGTAAGGCTTAATTGAATCTAGACTTTGATAATCCTTTTCGATGATAATGGCATTAATTACTGAGATTTTCCTTAGCAATAGGCTATTCATGAATTAAAATGAAAATGTGAAGTTTTGCAGTCTATTTGTTGTCCTGACGAGTCTATTTCAATTACAATTTTACAATTATTTAAAGAGTACAAGACATAAACCTCTTCTATAGTTGAAGAAATCTTAGTAAAAACTCTCTAATCTTTAAAATTCTTTTAAAAAATCTTTATAATTTTCAATTTTCTATAAAAGCCTCTTCTTTTAGAATTCAAATTAAAAAAAATAATGAAACATATGCAATGTGTTCATCAAATGTGAACTAATCGAACTGAATTAACTAAATTTGAATCAAACTAATAATTTATTATAATTATCTTAAATTATCAATTTAAGTTAAATTTAATTTGTGCAAGTCAGATTTAAGAGCCGAGTTAGGTTATCATATTAGTGACATTTGATTACTCCATGTTTAATGTGTATATTACATATGTTTTATCATTATTTTTTAACTAAAGTTTAAGAGAAGGAGTTTTTCAAAAAAACTAGAAACTAGATGGGTTCTTTTTGAGAATTTTAAGATTAAGGAGTTTTCAAATTTTTCTTAAACTATGGGAGGTTTATCTCTTTCATGGACGGAGTTATTCCACTGGGCCCCGTATATATATAGACTCAAGAGAGGATCTTCTTCAATTATAACATGCGCTGCACCATCAGAACATGATTTGTGAAAGTGAAAAATTGTATGAATATCCCAACGCCTTACATTGTAAACAGTCCAGACAAGAAAGCACCACGACGCTTCCTGTTACTGTACTCACTCATGAATCATGATCGTAACACAAAGAGAGGGTAAGTTCCACCGAGACCAAAACCTAGCCAAAACCTAAAAAAACACAGAACACCTATAACAACTCCAAATGATCCAAACGACAGGATGCAAAAAATTACACAGAAGAAAATGATTACAAGGGTCAATGCGTAAGCTTTTTTCCATCCGATCCTATCGCCAATCCAATCGAAAAATAACTGATCACAGAAAATTCCAGTTAGTGCCACGCGGTTGACTAGGTTGTTAACACTGATGAAGTTATTCTAATTATTTTTTAGTATATCTGACCGCTGCTACCTCTTTTATGGAATTAGTAAATATTGGTTCTAACTAATTTTTTTATTTTGCAGTTATGGAAAAATACTTTAAAAAATTAAGACCAACTATTCAGTCATCATCGTCTGATTTAAATCAGAATGTTAATAAAGCATCTCTAACATCGAAGGAGGTTATTATTGAAGAACTTGTGATTGACTTAGAAAATCTTCCTTCCGATCCAGGATTGAGACCTAATATAATAGAGTATCCTCCTAAAAAATGAGATCAGGTGCGTAGAGCTTATTTATTAAAAAGTCCTTGTCAACCTCGAAATCATAACTTTCCTCAAGCCATGGATGGAGATCGTAAGTGGAGATTTATTGTATTTGATGATTTCAAGGATTGTTTGAAATAAAGTGTTGAAAAAGATGATGCATATTGCATATACTGTTATCTTTTTTTGGCTGATCATTAAAGAAAACATACTAATTTTGTATCTGAGGGTTTTAGGGCTTGGCGAAAGAAAATAAGATTAAGAGAATATGTAGGAAATCTTGACTCTGATCATAATAAATGCCGAATTGCTTATGAAAATTTAATGAACCGATCTCAATCTATTGAGTCAACTTTTTCAAGGCAATCAGAGAAATCAAAAATTGAATATCGGTGTAGGCTAAATACATCAATAGGGTGTCTTCATTATCTATTGATGCAAAGGCTGCCTTTTCAGGGAAATGATGAGTCTGAGAATTCAAAAACCAAGGAAATTTTCTAGAATTACTAAAATTCATAGCTTCTAACAATGAAGAAATTAGGAATGTTTTTCTAGGGAATGCTCCTAAAAATCTCAAACTTACATCACCCGATATTTAATGTGATATCATTAATGCAGCTGCATTTGAGACAAAAAAGACCATTATTTTAGATATAGGTGATAATTTGTTCTCTATTTTAGTGGATGAATGTCGAGATGTGTCAGTAAAAGAGCAAATAGGAGTCGTCATTTGATATGTTGATAGTTTTGGATGTGTCATTGAAAGATTTCTTGGTCTTGTGCATGTACGTGACATAAGAGTAACTTCACTTTTAAAAGATATCAGGTCATTATTCTCTAACTATACCTTGAGTATTACTAGTTTGAGAGGTCAAGGCTTTGACAGAGCTAGTAATATGCAAGGTGAATTTCATGGTCTTAAAAGTCTAATTTTGAAGGAAAATTCTTGTGCTTACTACATC
>JAOSBN010000002.1:21868102-21888450 GCA_027563595.1 Erythroxylum suave | reverse complement strand
TTTTATATTCTTAATAAAACTTTATTTTTATTTAGTTTTGATATGAAAATTTTTGTGAAATCTATATTTTATTTGGGCCCTCCTATCTTAAATTTCTGACTCCGTTACTGATCTCTTTTACCCTTCTTTAAACTCTAATTTAGAAAAACTACATAAGTCTTAATTTTTTGCTTTGTTTATTTAATTTTATGTTACTGATAAAAAATAAAAAAATCTAAATTTTGACTGATCTATAGTTAAATTAAAAATAATAAAATTAATTATATTATATTTGTGTATGATTTAAATTTTCTTCAAATTTTTATACTTAAAAATTTGTATTTGTCCCTTGTGAAATTATTTAATTATGGTTTTTTTAAATATTTCAACAGTTCAAAATATAAAAATTAAAATTAAAAAAGGTTACTACACCAGTCTGAATGTATTTGTGTAACAGTATTCTATAAGATACCATAGTAGACAAGAAGTTGCCAAATCCAAATGCAATCTCTAGCTTTATTAACTTTCTCAGCTCTAGCCAGAATCAACTCAACAGTCCTTGATAAGGCAACTTCATGGTGGTGAAGGAAAAAATAGTTCGAATCGTATTCAAAGGATAAAGCAGGTGCTTGGTGGAACTCCAATTAAAAATCCTGCCTTTACTGGCCGGCAGCAAATGCCTCGACTGGGAAAGTTTTGGTGATACCTGCGAGGCTCTTGAAGTGAATTTTGCCCGTAGGAGGCTCATCAACAATCATCTCACTAACTGGGGGCCAAAGCATGAGCTCCTTAGCCTTCACACCCTTGAGTTTCTTGATCAGTTTTTTGCTAACATAGCCAGTGATTTGACTGTCATAACTTACAAGTTTACTGATCAACTTGAAGTTATGTTCAACCTTTTTCTTTTGGACAATCCAGAAATATCCTGTATTTCTTACAAAACCAACTTCAACGACGTCTTCAAGAGGAAGTAGTCCCAGAGGAAGTCCAAATTCTTCAAGAAGAGAAACTGCCATTTTAAGCCCTTCCTCATGACCCTTCTTGATAATTCCTCCTTCCTTCTCGGCCATAGCTGATGGTTTCCAAGTTAAGGGTTTGAGAGGCAACTAAGAGGATAGTGTGTTTGAATGGATTTAGTTTGTGATCATGTCTCTATTAATACAAGTGATTGCACGGACAAGACAAAATTGACGGAGAAACCGAAATTAATAGCATTGTATTAGCCACCAAGAATATTATACACTTTTAAGCTTGTCTGTACTCGTGTTAAATGCTATGCAAACGTTGAAAAAGAAACCTATTTTGTCATGTTCTCTGCGGTCATTTCTCAATCACTTCAGTTGTCTGAAAATGGGAAATCTACTATCCCCTGGGGTTACGAGGAGTATCTTCCCTTATGTCAAGGTATAAATTCACTTGGGAGCCTGGAGGAGGGGATTACGTATGGCCAAAAAAATGAAACCAGGTTCCAGCAACTTCCATTGCATCTTAAGGATTTCCTTTTGTCAATTTACTGAACTTACTCATAATATCAATAAATAACTTCGAAAACTGTCACCTTTCTAATTCCTTCTTCACTTTAATGGTTAGTATGAAAGGTTCCAGATTAGCCAGAGACAAGCCTCTTTGGGACGCAGCACAGCAGGCCAATTGTCTCAATTTGTTTAGCGCTATTTCAGTTTGTTGTTTCGTGCAGTGCAGAATACAATGTCTAAAAGGTTGATTGGCGTTGAAAGGTAATTGCAACTGAATAGGTTTGGGAAGGAATTTATCGATTGTTAAACATGAGTTGGCTGTTCCCAGATTAGAATTCTAAAGATTTAATAACGTGACAGCGTGGCATATGGACCGCAAGCTTAAGCTTCAGATGATGCCAAACCAGGTGTGGATTGGTTTTCTTGGACTAACAAGGTGCCATAAGAAAAGGCCATCTCTCTTGTCGTTTCCATGTAGGTTATTCGACCGGCCCTTGGAGTTACCTGCAGTCCAATATCACCATTTGTGGAGCTTCATTCAGTGACCAGGCAAATATTTGAACTATGCGCATTCTTTAATTCATTTCATGTTCGGATTTGCAAAAGGTTCATCTAAGAAAACAGGCCCTGAATCCAAAAAAACATAAAGATAATAATCATGAGATTTATGTTTATATTTTATTATTATCATTATATTATTTCTAGTTATTACTCTTTTAAGACTAAATATTAATAGAGATAAAAGACTAATGCACATCTTATTTCTTACTTATAAAAAAATAGTAGATTTCATAAATTAAAAATATAAATATACTCAATTGTTATTTAAAAAATAATTAGTCATTGACATATGCTCTTCCCTCTCTAGTAAACACCCTCTATACACCACCAAAACCTTCTAACCACTGGTTCAGTTTTCTTTCCATATTTAAAGTCCGCCAATAACATCCTCTTCCCACTTCTTTTACGGAAACGAAACCACTAACAGACTGGAAAACCAAGCAAACACATAGCCAGGAAACCAAGAACAACACCTTCAAGTGTCCTCTACCCAACATTTCCCCCTATTCTTGGTTCCAAACAAACAAACTCCTAAGCCTACAAATGTCTCGAGGAAGATAACATGGTGTGTTGTTGTAGGTGACTCCGACACCTTTGGAAGCTTGAGTTTTATTCAGTCTACCGAGGAGGAGTTTGTCTCACCAACACTGTAAATCTTATAGATAGGAGCCACGAAATGGAGCACATCAGTTGTGGGGTAATTCCTGGAAAGGAGATTAGCATACCCAGTGGTGCAGAAATGGGCCGATGGTATGTGAAAGACCACGGGACTTGAGAATGGCGAATGAAGATGAATTCTTCATATTTAAAGTTTCCCTCCGATGACAAAGCTTAAAGAATTATAAATACTAGTCTTTGGCACGTATGAGGACATCCTATATTTGTCAAAAGTGTAAGTTTATGTTCTACACCCAATTATTTTGGTTGTAGTTTACTCACAAAATAAGTTAAAGAAGTTATTTATCTTATACATATTTATATGTATACGATAAACTCCATGAGATAATTGAACACTGCAAATAAGTTTCATCTTGCATTTATGTAATATTTTTAAATTGTTCCTAGTTATTTTTTATTAAGATTGGACATTAATAAGATGCAAAAAGGCTAGCACACTTTATGCTTTTTCTTACGAAGAAAGTAGTCGATCTCATAGGTTAAAGTATAGAGATACTTAAATAAATGTGTAGATGCTTTTTAGAGAATAAGTTCACTGAATAGACCCAATATGAAAAATCCATTTAGAATATTACTTGTATGTCTATAAAATTTTCATTGTGATGATTGTATAAGTGATTGTTGAACTTGAAGTCACCAAAGTTATCTTGTATAGGAATAACTATATTTTGATATCATTTATGATCGATTTAATCATGAGTTGTTTAATCGATAGTCATTGGATATAGCATGAACTATATGGAGATAGTTGTGTGATCAAAATAGGATTCATCTCCCTAAAGTAATTAGGGATAATGTTCCGTTGTTCTCGATTAGTATTGATTCGGAAATCTTTGGCCAAGGTGGAATGACTCTTTGTAAATATTTGACAAATGTCATTAATTGAATCAATAGCTAATAACAAAGAACTAATATAATTAGACTAAAAGTAGAGTTTACATTAATTTCATGCTCTATGTCTAATCGAAACATTGTATGATGAAATGATTGAATTGTACCAAAAAAACATGCACGAAAAGGTTAGTTAAAAACTACTTTGACATTTCTAAATATTTGGGTGATCATAACGTATTGCTATACGCCAATTTTGATCTATGACTATAAATTGTTTAATCGAAGAATTAAAGATAAATTAAAAGGAATTTTAATTTATCTAATTCTAATTACGAAATAGAATTATAATGTGTAATCATTGTCAACATATTTGGAAACCTAATGGGTTTCACACATAGAATGCGTTGAAGAGAGCAAAGTTAATTTAATCATGTTAGACTTGATTATAAAGTTTAAGAAACTTTATGATTAAATAGGAGATATTTAATAAATAATGATCAATATGAGATATTGAATCTTATCTGGGCATAATTAGTATTTAATTAGAATTATTTTTAATTCTAATTAAAGTTTAATTGAAATTAGAATTTAATTTCAATCAAATTACCAAAATGTCCAGAACCTATTATAAATATGCTTAAGCTCTATGAAGCTAGTACTTCTTGCTTAACCCTCTCCGTAAAAGTTACAAAATTCTCTCAACTTGTTCTGTGAATATTGTTAGAGGTTGGACATTTGTGCAATTACGGTGATTGAGACGAATCGATTTCAGAATTTATTTGAAGGACACGACAAGATAAAGATCAAGCTTCAGAATAAGGTACGAATTAAGTTTCTACTTTATTATGAGTTGTGTAATCATTTTATCTAATTAAAGAGATATTAGATTTCGGAAAATAAAAGGTTACGAAAAAGTTTCGTAAATATTTCATTGAGGTTGAGATCGAATTTTGACCCCGTTTCCTAACAGTGGTATCAGAGCAGGTTTCATTATATGATTTGATTAAATTTGAGTGATAGTTATTGATCATAATTTTTAGAATTTAATTAGAAAAGGTTTGAGACTTAAATTTGAAAAATGTTTCAAATTAATATTGTATAAACCTTAAAGCCAATTGATTAAGAATTTAGAATTCTGGTATGCAATTTGTTGCTTGTTTTCTAGGCATTGGCAAGTGGAATAAGGTTATATCACATGTATGAATCTAGATTCTTGTGGATATGAGTATTTGGAATGTGTGTGGCATGGAGATGCCTAACGATATAGTTTGTTTTATGATTTTGTGCATTTTTTAAAACGCATTGCATGTTCTGCTTTTTTGTGAATATATATTGTTGTTTTGCGTTTTGTGGTGGTTGATTTTTTGGTTCTAGTTGTACAAAATTAGAATGAGATGTTCCAGTTCCCTTTGGTTGTGTGATTTGAATGTGGAATTCGGTTGTTGCATAATAGGTGCTTAATTGATTATTTAATTGTTTCATAACACTTAAGAATTGACATGAAATTGCTTAATATACTCACTTTGACTCATATGTGATTTTAGGCACAATTCAGAAGCAAAGACGTTAAAGTGAATCGAAAGCTCCATTTTTTGGCCATTTTTTGAAGATTAATTCTTAGTTGTCTTCATAGAGCAATAAGAAGAAAATTAAAAGACAAGAAGAAAATTAAAAGGAAAAAAATGCAAAGAACAATGAATGAAGATGGATAGCTAGAAAAATAGACAAAAAAGGTACTGCAAGATAAAGAAAACGCAGTGCAGGATGACAAGGCAGGAGATGAAACACAACGCAGAAGCAAGGAGTAATTAGGAGCAAAACGGAACAACATAAAGCAGGAAATGACATCTGCATAATGCAGATAAGGAATGCATTTCAAGAGCAGATGTTTGCAAGGGTTTTAAACGTGAACAATAAGATGGTTAGCTAATGTTTATTTGGCACATTACATGAACAGTAGCGTGAAATAGAACAGTAGAGAGAAGCTTGCGACAGAGAAACAAAAGGAGGCGCAATGAAGAGAGTAGCTAGGGGTCTTCGGTAGGATTATTAATGGGGGCTAAAGCATTTTTTCGTGACATACCCATAGAGCAGTAGACATCCCGACGCCGATTTGAAGGTGACATCGACGCCGATGACCTAGGTTAAGCATTTCTTTCATATTTTTATTGTTTATTTCTCTCCTATTGAATTGATTGTGTTATCCTAGGCATATGGATTGTGTATTGATGATCAATTTTTCGTTAATGTTAAGTTGTTTGTGCATGAATTCATTCGGTATTATGAAAGGATGATTTTAATAGGTTGATTGCATTGCTTATTTGCAAACTCATTGCTAAAATTTTGATATAATCTATAATTGTTATGTTGAAATTTATGTGTAGGGACTAATGATTCGTAATCATTAAGGATAATATGACCTAAGTTAAATGGCACACTGTATATGGTTGTTGCCTTGATTAATTGATTTTCCTAATTTGTAACGCTATTGCCTAATTAACTCTAGAGATCGTATCCTAAGTTATTCGTGGTTAGGTTTAATTAACGATCGTATCTTGATTAAACAAAACATAAGGGAAAACTCGGGTTAATTATTAACCCACGATTAATAGTTTTTAGTAGAGATTTGAGAATAACAATCAACGAAATATGTTTAATTAGGTTGTAGGCCGAGATAGAACCCAAGAATTAGGTCCTTACTGAATTCCTCACTTTTATCATTTTTTGCATGTTTTCTTTAATTTGTTTTTATTAGGTTAGTTTTATTTTATTTTCTTATTCTAAGATCCGAACACCTCTTTTTCCTAAACACCTATTAATTTCATTTTAACAACTTTTCACATACGCTTTATGGGATCGACCTAGACTCACCAATACTATAGTAGTAGTCTAGATATTTTATTTTGATTAGTGTTACGACGCACTGTAAATTTTGGTGTCGTTGCATGGCAGTGCGGTGTTTTAGTTTTTTTTGGTGATTTAATTGGTTTTTTGGATATATTTTTTCGTAATTAATTTCTTTTCAGTTATTCTGTGATCTTTTCATTTTTTCTTTGTGTTTGTGATTTTTAAAAATTTTGATATAAACGGAAGTAATTTCTTTTATAATTCATATTTTCAATCCTATAATAATGTTTGGACTGATCAACCTAACTTTGGTATGGATGGGATAATCATCAGAATTACTTCCATGATAGTTTGTAAGACATACAGCAATTCTTGTATGGACAACAGCAGTTGCAACAGTTCTAGTAGGAAATGAGGCATATAACATTTAGAAACCAGAATATGGCGAGCCAAATGGGTGAGATGGCAATACGGATCAACTACTTAGAATCACAAATAGAAGAGGAGCAGCCATATCAACCTGAAATATACACAATGGACATTAGTGCAAAAACCTTACAAAGTCATAAGGAGCTTGAGATTTTGAGAGCATTACTCAAGGAGTTGCTTGTGTAGAAGAAGTTGAGAAGGAGATCGAAGCAGAAAAAGGTACATCTTTTAGCTTAGAGGTAAACTAAGTTCATAATTATTGTTGAGACTGACTCTTTACCTTTACCTAGCAGGTTAGAAGAATTAAATGAAGAAGAAAAAGGTAAAGAGACATTAGAAATATTTATGGAGTGTACAAACTCAGTTAAGATCGAGAATCTGAGGATAGGGAAGATGTTGAATGGGGATGATGATCAACTAAGGCCCTATCCGGAACAACCTCGCATGGAAGTGGTGTTAACTGTAATACTTGAAGATCACAATTTTGTCACGTGAGGGGAAGAAGGAGTCGAGCCAGCGACCCTAAACAAAAGTGCTTCTTGCGAGGCAGCCCAAAGGAAGTAAATTTCTTTTCTTTACATTTCCACATTGCTTTTTATTTGCACGTATGTTTCTATGTTAGTCTGTTTCTTGCTTGTTTTTAAGTTTTCAATCAAAATGAGAGAAAGAATAAAACAAATGAAACAAATATTTTATCATTTTCTACTACTTCTGGGATTACATAGTCATGATTAGAGTGTGAATTGACTAGAGAATTTTGTAGCAACTTTAACATGTATTTTTGCTCTTATGATTAGTCGTATGCATTATCTTTAAAAGAGTAGCAACTAGTAGTAGACAAAGCTGGTGAGATTTTGAGCCTTATTAGACTGACACTTTATATCAGTCTTATTGTCTTTTGATAATGTGTGACCTTCATGACATGTACATCCTAATTTTGCTTTGAATTGCTATAGACTACATTTTTATCACATGCATTAACATGAAAAGGATTAGGCATTCTTTATTTTTTCAAACTACATTAGCCAAATTGTCTACCCTATTGACATGGTTTTTCCCTTGTTAACCTCCTTTGAGCTATATTCCTTTCTTTTCGTGTAAACCACATTTTATGCTTATAAACTTAACCAAATGTCTTACCCAAGTCATACAGCTAGTGGAGCATTTGTGAGTGGTGAGTTTGTGAATGTACAAAAGTGTAAGTTTGGGGGCGTACACATGTGCGGGTTGGTTAATGTTGGGATGTTTTGTTATATCTTATCATTGAAATTCCTATGTTAATGTAGTTTCTTTTAATGTTAAAAAAAGAAAAGAAAGAAAGAAAGAAAAGAGAAAAAAGAAATCACAAGAAAAGATAAAAGGAATGAAAAAGAAAAAGAATGAAAAAATTTGTTTAAACAAATTTATTGAGGAAACGCACATGAGTTTGCAAAGTTATTCATAATTAATGTATCTTCCTAAAGTTGTATTGAATTTGTTATTTAAGTATGTTGAATATGAGATAGATGTTGGCTTAGAAGGTTCACTTTTGTGGTTTCAATGTATTGTTGGCATAAATTCTATGAGTGATTCCTTCAAATTGGTATATGCTTCTTGTGGTTGATATGTGAGAATTGAATTGGGTTGTGAATGTGTGTTGTATTCGTCATAGTTGATGGTACCCAATTTGGTATGAGCGTGAACTTATGCACTTGATGTCATATTGAGTATTGTTTTGTTTCACTAGCTTAATGACTTTCAAGTTACTTGACCCAAATACATCTCACCTTATCTTTACCCACATTACAACCTTGAAAAATCCTTTGGTTCATGATTTTGCATGTGAACTTTAGTGTTGAAGAAATGAAATGATATGCAAAGTTGTGGAATGACATGATCATGAATGGTGTTGAGTGTACCTATGGATATATTTTATTTAGACACATTTTCCGAGTCTACCATTAGATTGCTCAGTTTTTGAAGATGATGAATATCAATTGATCATGAGTAAAAGCTTAGAATGTTAACTTCTTGCTATGCTTTTTGAAATTCATTCATCTTTGTTATAATTATATATTCTTGGAAAATATGGGAAATAAGTAAATGTTATTTTTGTTCTTTGAGCTTAATTTTAATATTTTGCCTGAGGACGACCAAAAGCTAAGTGTGGGGGAAATTGATATGTGCTTAATTGACTATTAATTATTTCATACCACTTAGCGATTAAGGACGTGAAATTGCTTAAGATACTCACTTTGACTCATATGTGATTTTAGGCACAATTCGGAAGCGAAGAAGTTAAAATGAGTCGAAAGTTCTATATTTTAGTCATTTTTTCAGGATTAATTTTTAAAAATAAAATTAAAAGGTAAGAAGAAAATTAAAAGAAGAAAAAAATGCAAAGAATAGCAAATGAAGATGGACAACTAGAAAAAGAGACAAAAACTGCAATGTAAGATGAAGAAACGTAGTGCAAGAGGACAAGGCAAGAGAAGAAACACAGTGCAAAAGCAAGAAGTAACTAGGAGCTAAACGACGCAGCATGAAGCAAGAAACCATGTCTGCATAATGCATACACTGTCTGCATTTATGTAGGACATCTGTGTAACGTGGACAACTGCTTTAAACACAGACAAGGAATTCGTTTCAAAAGTAGATATTTGGAAGGGTTTAAAACGTGAACAATAAGATGGACAACCAATGCATTTGTCACATCACATGAACAACACCGTGAAATAGAATAGTAGAGACAAGCTTGCGACAGAGAAACAAAAAGAGATGCAATGAAGAGAGCAGTTATGGGTCTTCTATAGGTTTATTAATGGGGGTTGAAGCATTTTTTTGGGAGAGACTCATGGAAGGCTAGACATCCTGATGCCGATTTGGAGGTGACATCGACACCGATGACTTGGTTTAAGTATTTCTTTCATATTTTTATTATTTCTTTCTCTTCTATTGAATTGATTATATTATCCTAGGCATATGGATTTGGGTTATATATAGATACTTAGATTTTCGTTATTATTTGGTTATTTGTGTATGAATTCAATGGATATTGTGACAGGATAATTTTAATCCATTCATTGAATTGGTTATTTGCAAGCTCATTGCTAGCATTTTAATATAATCTGAAATTGTTATGTTGAAATTCATGTGTAGTGACTAATGATTCGTAATCATTAGGAATAACATGACCTAGTTTAAATAACGCATCGTATGTAGTTGTTGTCTTAATTAATCGGTTTTCCTAACTCGTAATGCTACCCCTTAATTAAATCTAGAAATTGTATCCTAAGTTTTTGGGTGGTTAGGTTTAATTATTGATGATATCTTGATTAAACAAAACCTGAAGGAAAACTTGGGCTAATTATTAGCCCACGATTAATAGTTGCTAGAAGAGATTGAGAACAACAAATCAATGAAATATACTTAATTAGGGTGTAGGCTGAGATTGAATCCAAGAACTAGGTCCCTACCGAATTCCCTACTTTATCATTTTTTATATGTTTTCTTTAATTTGTTTCCACTAGGTTAGTTTTATTTATTTTCTTATTCCAAAATCCAAACCCCCTTTTTCTTAATCACCAATTAATTTCATTTCAACAATTTTTCACATACTTTTTATGAGATCGACCTAGACTCGCCACTCCTACAATAACAATCTAATTATTTTATTTTGATTAGTGTTACAACGCGTTGTCATTGCGGTTCTGAAAATTGACTCTGCGCTTATTCTGTAAATAAGTTGGTTTTGTGATTATTGCGATTTTTGTTATAATTGTTTTGAAAAATGCATCCCACATTCTCCTTATTTTTCCTACATGTTTTGAATGTGGATTCTGGAAACTTGGTGATGGAAATCATGCTTTGAGTTTGTGATTTCTGGAATGGATTTTATTATATGCTATTTTTCTATTTCTGGAATAAGCTTGCGATTGCGTTTGCATATTTGTTTGCTATGCAATAAACGGAGACTGCGAGGAGTTGTCGTTGTTGCAGCTACTACGGGCTGGAGGAGGTGAAGGCTGGCAACAGCACAAGCAGGGAGAACCATCTCATTGTTGTAACTGTCGGCGGTTTCACACGGTCGGCGTTGGCAGGAGCTTGCAGCTGGAGAATTATAGCACAAGGAGAAGTTGGTGGCGACTGGCTTCAAACACAGGCGAGCTGAACATCGACAAGAAAAACCATCAAGTGGCCGTACGGTACAGACTCTACTGGCAGGCGCCAGACTAAATATGTTCTGGTGCTTGTCCTGCACAGGCAAATAGTATGTGATAATCTCCCAATTTTTATTTTATTTTTTAAAACCTTCTTTTAATTAAATTTGTTAATTAAAATTAAGTAGGTTTAGATGCCCATAAATTTAGAATAAGTGTTAGTTTAATTTTTCAAGATGTCGATTATTAAATTATGTTAATCATACAATTCAATTCCAAAATTAAGATAATTATTTTTATTAATATAATTAAGATTAATAATTATATTGATTCCTAATTAATTTTTAAAAAGTAGTTTCTAAATTAGAATTAATTAGTTTCAATTATATTGAAATTAATTAATTAAAAAATATTTTCTAAAATTATAATTAATTAGCTTTGATTTGATCGAAATTAACTAATTAGACTCCTTAAAATTAAGAAAATTGTTTTCTTAAGTAATCAAGAAATATGTTTCTTAATTAAATTCATTTATTTCAATTTGATTGAGATAAATTAAATTTATAACTTTATTTGTTTAGACAATTATTATTCAATTCATTTAGAAATTGTTTCTTCATTTATTAATAATAAGTTTTTTGGTTTATAAGAAAAGATATTTTCTTGATTAAATTTTGAAAAAAAATCATTTATTTATCAAAAAAGGAACTTTCTTTAATATTTTAAAAATAATTTTCTAATTTATTAAAGAAAGGTTTTCTAATTTATTAAGAAATCAATCTCTAAATAAATAATATAAAGGATTTCTTAATTAAATTTGAAAAGTGTTTTATTTAATTCTGAAATCGGTTTCCTTTAGTATTAGAGAAAAGTTTTCTAATTAAGAAAAAGTAATTTCTAATGAGATTAGAAATAGTAATTGCTAATTAGATTAGAAATATTTTCAATTGGATTAAAATTTGTTAATTATATAATTTTGGAAAGAAGTTTTTCTAAATTATAATAAGTGAGAAGAATAATTTACTGAAAATTGTTTTCAATTAAAGTTTGTTTAAGGAGTCAAGATAAATTAGAAATAGTTTCCAATTGGATTTGAGATCAAATCAAATTAAATTTCTATTTGAAATAGGAATTTAATTTATTGAGGAATCAGTACTTTTAATCTAATTCACATTTTTCAAGGAGTTGGAAATATTATTTTAGATTATGAAGCTCAATAAGTAGAATCAAACAAAGCTTACTGTTTTATGCATATAATTTGATTATGAATGCATAAGATACATAATTTATTTATGATTGATGTATATATTGGATGCATGTTTTATATGCGTGATATTTTATATGCAATTTTAGGTTTGATGAGACGAACAAAATTAAATCCCTCGTTAAAACATTAAGTACATGTTGAGAACTTGATTATTGCCTTCGATTGTTATAAAAATAAACCAAAATTTTGTTTATAGTTGGCTTGTTGAGCAAAAAGCTGCTTTAACCTGAACATGTTTAGTCTTATGATAATGGGTTCTACTTAACTAACTTTGTGTGATTTTGGAGAGCAAACTCATGATCACATGAATTTAAAGGTAGGGTTAGGAATAACATGTACGATATGTTTTGACAAGGGTTGTAACCTAATAGATCTAGGAGCCATATGAGATGTGATTGATAAAGTTGTTATCTACTCAATTTAAGTCCAATTGGTTTGTTGAGCAAAATCAAAATCAACTATAATTGAATGGGATCTTAGCCCACTAGAAATATTAATCTTTCTAAATAGTAGTGAGGGCTATTATTTCGAATAAAATAGTAAGAGTAACCAAATGCATGATTAAAGTCCTAATCTTATTTGATAGTCATAGTAGATACTTGAGTACTTGTTTCTTATATTTATCTTTGTTCTAAGTAAAATTTACCTTGTTTAATATAGTTGATACTAAATTAGTGAATCTAATTTCCTATGCCTAGGTTATGTCTGAGAAGAGTTCTCAAAAGTTAGATAGAAAATTGTATGTCCATTATTTTATTTTTCTATAATCCCTGTTGAGGATTCGGTGACAAAGTTTTAAAGATATGTCAAAATCATATAGATGAAAAAATGTATTGACATTTTAAGTTGACTAATTTCTAGTAAACTTTGATGATAATATATAAGATGTATGTCAACACTTTGATAGCAAAATGCAAGGGGGTGCATGGAGTATTGCTAAAAGGTACAGTACCTTGTTAGAATTGTTCCATTTAATTTAGCCTAAAAGCATAATTATGGATTACAATTAAAGGCTTTACTATAGTATGATAATAGTTTTCATAAGAAGAAAATGATTGCATGACTTTTCTTACCTATATGTGATATGATAGAGATCATATATATTTCTAATTCATACTTATGAGTATTTGATACTGACATTAGATTCAAAATTACTATAATGTTCAATGCATGATTAAAAACAGATTGTAAAAGTTATTGATATACGAAGTTGTTGATCCAATTTTGTATAATTAGTTTGTATATGTTGGATCAAAGGAGACTTGTGCTTAACATAAGTGACAAGAATTAAAAAGTTAGATGACCGAAACTATCCTTTTATGCTATGTTGGTTAAATCAACATAACGAGAATCATAAAGTTACACATAAGGATATGTATATCCTTTTGATTTTGAATAATGTGAAACTTGTCAAGTTGAAGAATAACCAAATCAACCGTTGATGAAAGGATGATAATGGTATTGAATTGTTAAATTTATACATGTGATGTATTGGATAGAATAACAATTCATAAAAGGATAATACTTATATTTCATTGTATTACTAATGACTTTATGTGATATAGTCATATGTATTAAATGAAATGTTGATTTAAAAATTTTGAAAAGTTAAAGTTGTTTAAATCTAAGTAGATATTAAGCATTAAGAGTACCAAGGCACTTCGATGAGATCGTTGTGGTAAGTTTTAAATTTTTTATTATTTCTAAAGAATGAGATTCTCTAATCAGTAACTTCACGACTAAATTCATAAGAGTATAGATTTATGTAAAGAGAAAAATACAATATTTGATATTGTATAATGCGATATTATTTCTTCTATAGTTATGCCTAGTGTAATGACTTACCTTCTATAGTTCGAATTGAATCAATTAGCAAAATGTCATATTAGATATGAAACACTAAGTGTTTAAAAGAATCAAAGTTAATGATTCAGGGATGTGATGCTTAGTTGAAGTATATATTATTCATTAAGTTTAGAACTAAAATGGGAAACAAAAGGTTATGAGTTATCCAAAAGTTGGATATATTCTTACAAACATGTTGTACAAATTGTTTGTTTCAAAGTATACTTATAGGAGAATGGTTCTCAAGATAAGTAGTGGGAATAAGATGAAATTTGAAAAGTTCAAATCTCAGATAGTACATTTAATTGGAACTAGTGCTTTTAACGATAAATTTGATGTATAGTTGAAAGGCTACGAGACATTGAAAGATTCACTTTCATGATAAACTCAAAGAGTTTGTTTTGGAGATGATTGTGAATTTATCACGCTTACAAGAAGGTTAGGAGAATATAGTTGTCCTCTTCAGTGGGAGTATGTAGAGACATATTACTCACAGAGAACAATAATTCTAATTTTTAATTGTTAAAAATATAATTTCTAAAAACAACTTTTATTGGATAAGAAAAGGTAGCAACTTAATTATGAGAATTAGATCTATAGAGATAGATTGGATGTTGTTCACCTATTTTACGTCCAAGTACGTAAATAATGTACTAAAGATGTTTAGTATTATTTTGAAGTATTAAAAATATCCATTATTCTATGTATGAGTTGGTATTTGAGTCCAAGATGAGAAGGATATAACTTTAGAACTAATTCCTAATTAAGGTTTATATACTTAGAGCAACATCATTGAAGATTAGAAAGGTTCCAATGTAGCAATGATAGCTAATTAAGCCATAATACAATTTTCATCTAGTGGAAATGATTAATTGGATCAATAAGTTCTTTAGTGAACCTAATATAATTCCTTGCATTGTTAACGGCAGTAATGTATTGTAGAATAGTAAAGTTATTAAGTGTGCAAAAGAAGTAGAGGTCTCATCAAAGATCCAATTATGTGTTTAGGCAAATTTTCTTAATATAGAGAATCTTAGAGAATTCTCTCATTAAGTCACTGTCCTAGCAGTAGTATGATTGTCATACGGTGAAATGGTATATGATACTTAAACGATTGACTTAGTGCAAGTAGGAGATTATTGGTTTATGCCCTATAGTCAATCGCTTTGGTTGTAGTTTAGTGACAAAATAAGTTAAAGACGTTATTTATCTTGTGCATGTTTATATTTATATGATAAAGCCCATGGGATAATTGAACACTACAAATGAAATTATTGTAAGATTCATCTTGCATTTATGTATTGTCCTTAAATTATTCCTATTTATTGTTCTATTAAGACTAAACATTAATAGAACGTAAAAAGACTAGCACGCGTTATGTTTTTCTCCTTATGAAGAAAGTAGTCAATCTCACAGGCTAAAGTATAGAGATAGTTAAACAAATGTGTGGATGCTTGCTAGAGAACAAGTTCACTGAACAGACCCGATATGAGAAATCCATTTGGAACATTACTTGTATGTCTATGGAATTCTTATCGTGATGATTGTATAAGTGATCCTTTGACTTGAGGTCACTAAAGTTATCTTGTATAGAAATAATTATATTTTGATATTACTTATGACTGATTTAATCATGGGTCATTTAATTGGTAGTCATTGGCTATAGCATGAACTATATAGAGGTAGTTGTGTGTTCAAAATAGGAATTATCACCTTAAAGTAATTAGGGAGAATGCTTCGTTGTTCTCGATTAGTATTGAATTGGGAAATCTTTGGCCAAGGTGGAATGACACTTTGTAAATAGTCTATAGAAGTCATTAATTGAATCGATAGCTAATAACAAAGTGCTAATATGATTGGACTAAAAATATAGTAGACATTAATTCCATGCTCTATGTCCAATCGGAACATTATATGATGAAAGGATTGAATTATATGGAAAAATCATGCATGAAAAGATTAGTCAAAACCATTTTGAAAATCTTAAATATTTGGGTGGTCATGATGCATTGCTAGAAACCAATCTTTATCTATAATTATAAATTGTTTACTTGGATAATTAAAGATAAATTAAAATGAGTTTTAATTTATCTAATTAAAAATTAGAATTATAATTTGTAATCATTGACAACATATTTGGGAACCTAATGGGTCTCACATATAGAATGCTTTGAAGAGAGCAAAGTTAATTTAATCAAGTTGGACTTGATTGTAAAGTTTGAGAAACTTTATAATTAAATATGAGATATTTAATAAATAATTAGTATCTGGGCATAATTAGTATTTAATTAGAATTATTTGTATTTCTAATTAAATTTTAATTGAAATTAGAATTTAATTTTAATTAAATCACCAAAACGTGTAGAACCTATTATAAATATGCTTAAATTCTATAAAGCAAGTACTTCTTGCTTAACCCTCTCTATAAGAGTTATAAAGTTCTCAACTCATTTTGTGGATACCATTAGATATTAAAAATTTGTGCAGCTATGATAGTTGAAACGGATCGGTTTCGGAAATGATTCTAAGGATACCACAAGTAAAGATCAAGCTTCAAAATAAGGTATGAATTAAGTTTCCACTTTAATATGATTTGTGTTAATCATTTTATATAATTAAAGAGATCTTAGTTTTCGAGAAATCAAAGGTTATAAAAAAGTTTCGCAAATATTTCATTACCGTTGGGATTGGATTACGGCCCAGTTTTCCAACAAAAAGGTGGTATCTAAGCATCAAACTTGACAAAAGCATGTTGGAAACAATCTCTTTGTAGTGAATTTCCACAGAGTACCTCTAGAATGTTAATTTGTAGAAGGCATTAGTTATATTACAAGCAAGCTAGGTAAGCCTCTAGGTATAGATGAGTAAATTGCTATGCTAGGAAGGATTGGTTATGCTTGAGTTTTCTTAGATGTAAACATGAGTAGGAAGTTACCTAAATCTTTGAGAATCATGAAGTTGAAGAATGATGGAAGTCTTAAAGAAGACACTAATTAAAGTTACCTATATGTAGGAAACAACTTGGACTACAAGGAGGGGAAGTGTGAGTGAGTGAATACGAAGCAAGATTGGAAAGGTTATAGATCAAGGAGAATGCACACCAATGCATACGGACAAACCATGGAGGAATCTCTCCAGAAGAATAATTTTTGGGAAATATTTGTTACTAAAAAATTACAAGACTACGTATAAATATAACTTGAAAAAAATCTAATGAAACTTCAATCTCACGTCATGAAGACTTTAAAACCCCATCCAAAGAACATGAATAGACGACATAACCACCAAATTTAAATTGGAAATAAATAGTTTGGTCTTCGGTGTAGAAGGAAAAGAAAATGGTTATCCTTTTTTAATTGACATTCAGAGTAGGCTATCTTTTTTTATTAACCTACTAGACAACGTTTGTTTAGACTTCAATTTGGGAACAAATCCTCAATTATCTGAGTTGTTCATTTTACAACTAGTATATAAAATTTAACCTAATACATAAGTTGTAAGATCATTTGTTGTAGTTATCATATAAACGGTGGGTCTATATCAACATAGGTTGTCTGTGGAGTAATCATGTGTCTTTTATTTTTAAATAGATTTAAATTTTTTTAAAATTTCAAATTGAAATTTTTATAGTGGCCCCTTGTTACATGAACTTCAGAGTTGACAAATTGAGCCGACTTAAAATTTTTTATTATTATATTTTGAGAAGTTATGATGTGTTTGGTTTACTTGGGGAGAATAATAATAAATATAGTGAAAAATTAAAATAAATATAATTTTTATTGCTTACTATATTGGACATATGAAAAAGTAAAATGATATTGTTGGACGATAATTGATTGTATTATTTGGTTATCCGTTGTTGCTGGAACAAGAGATCCTTGATAATAAATTTGGTTTTTCGAGTGAAGTTTTCAAATGTTAAGGGTAGCTGGGACGCGTGTTGGTGCAATGCAATGGTTACGGTGGTGGGCGCGGGGACTCTGGTGGACTGGAGCTTGGCCTCTTTAACGATCATTAGGTTGCATTTAGCTGTTATCTGATTTTATCTATTGTTAGTTAATAGTTGATTCTATCAGGTGATTTGGTTAATAAATTGTATTAGTTGTTTGTTAGAAATGTTTGATAAAATTAGCTGTTTAGTATTAGTTGTTGATGCGTAAAATGATTTATGAGGACATAACCTTTTAAAAAAATTATAAGGGCATGAATTTGTCACCTATGTGTAGACTTTTTTATTTTTTATTTTTATTTTAATTATACTAATATTACTTTAATAAAAAATTAAATTAAAATTTGAATTTGATTATTACTTTAATAATAATTTTAAATTTAATTATTACTTTAAAAATTAAATTAAATTAAATTAAATAATAATTATGTTATTATTAATTTTATAAAAATTAAAATTTAAAATACAGTATTGCACGTGCGTACACTAAAAGTGAGCATTTGCAAATGCACAGGCGTGCATTTTTTAATTTAATAAAAAATAAATTAAAATTAAAATTAAAATTTAATTATTACTAAAAAATTAAATTAAATTATAATTATTTTATTATTAATTTTATAAGAATTAAAATTAAAAAGGAAAATAAAAAATGTTCAAGAGTGCAACATTCAGAACTTATAGTTAAGAGGGTATAATTGGTTTTTCAATTGCATGTAAACAAAACGCTGCTTGAATTGCTACTATAGTGTAACTTTTCGAAATTCAGCTGTTTAAGATAAATAAGCTAACTATCTATTTTCTTATCAAACAAAAGATTTTAACTGATTAGAAAGGTCAAATAATTGAAATATTTGAATAGTTGAATCAGCTAAAAAATAGCTAATCTGCTATCCACCAAACACGGCCTTGTTTGGCACGGGACGTTGGTATGGCTGCTGGGACTGTGACGCTACGTGAAACTGTTTGGTGGAGCTGGTTATTGGTGTGACGAACAAACTCGAAATTCCTTAATTTCACAAAAATGCCTTTCTAGAATTGTAGAATTGTTGGTGTGACGAACAACCCCGAAATTCCTTAAACGCCGTCCTAGTCGTAGGCTTTCAAACGGCAATTAAATCAGTTTCAGAACAACCCCAATTTCATCGTCACCTGATTTGAGTGTAGATGGGAACTACCACCTAGACTCGATGAGCATAATGAGCTCAGAAAATGATTCCTCGCGGCGGTTGTCCTACTCCACTTATTTCGATGCTCTCTGGTTCTGTTGCTCTCCAGTGCACTAGGGTTGTCTGTAACTTGCATTGGCGTGGTGATGGTTGAAAGTTTCAGGTGAAAAAAATCAATGACTACGGCTGTAGTTACTAGCTGGCGGCAGCTATACTCATGAAGCTAATTTCGACACATGCTCTCATACGGAGGCGATCCATCTTAGATACAATTACATAATACTATGCCAAACTCCTATAATTGCAATTTCTCCTATACTTATTCAAGCTATCAGACTCCTATAATTACCCTAGCATGTACAACAGATCACGGCCACATCTTCCATATTTAAGTCATGTAAGAATGAAGAGAATTCAATATTAGTCGCTTTAGTTGTATTTAATATATTGATGAATATTTTGTAATTTTATAAAATTGAAAGGTTATTTTACAATTTTAAAAATTACTCAAAAAATATTCAACATTAACCGATATCAATATTGTCTGTATTATAATTAAATCCAATATCTTTGTTTAATATAATATTCTCAACATTGGTACATTGATACAAAGATAAAAAAAGAGTTAACAAAACATATGCATAAGTATTTAAATCTACAAAGATAAAAAAAGAGTTAACAAAACATATGCATAAGTATTTAAATCTATATTTTCTTAAAAAAAAGTCAGAAAATTACTCTCTCCAAAGTGCGTCTAGTAACAAAATATATTAATAATAAATCGTGCCATTTTTTAGTCTCATTTAATAAATACTTTAATTAACCTTTACATGTTAGGATTAGGTAGAAATAAAATTTTATTCCCACTGTAATGTAATTCGAATTTTTTTTAAAAAATTTGTTAAATTTACTAAATTATTTGCAAAACTTTGAATTGTTTCTATTTGTGCCAATATTGCGAATACCGTACCGGACACGGTATCGGATTCAGTTCTAGAACAGTACTGTACCGGTGCCGGTACCGGTCAATACCAGGTACCGTACCGGACAATTTTTTATATTTATAAAATAGTCCCTGAAATTTTTAAAATTTGCAAAATAATCCACTGATATATTGTACAGTTATATACTGTACAGTTTACTGTTTACAAGTTTACATCAACCTTATTTCCAAAAATC
>JAOSBN010000002.1:21854244-21868002 GCA_027563595.1 Erythroxylum suave | reverse complement strand
TATTTAATGTATAATTATTATTAGTAATAAGATATTTATTTTATTTTAAAAATAAAAATAAAAAATTAAAGTTAAACACTTAAACTAATCACTAAATTTCAAATTTTGAAAAAGGGGGAGGGGGGGTTGTGAGGGACGCGTGGGAGGGAGAGAAGAATTTCTAAATTTTAAGTTTTTTTTTAAATTTTAAATTTAAAAGTTTTGCAATTTAGTCCCTAAATTTTTTAATTTTTCTGGTATTGGCCGGTATTTATAATACCGGTTGGTACCAGTCTGTATCGACCAATATTGACCGATACCGGCCAGTATTTGAATCCGATACCAAAATCGACATTTCGGCACCATTTTTCGGCTGGTACCGTACAAAATTCAAAACCATGATTTTTGCAATTAAATTCCCAAAAATTAGGGCAGAACTTATTTTTATGATTAAACTATTGACTTTTATATAAAAATCTTTAATGAATTTTATTGTATTGAGACTTGATCCTCTGTCTCATTAACCTAAGCTCTATTCTGTCTCATTCAATCCTTACTTTTTATTTATGTGGGATACAATGGCCCCTCAAATTCTTTGTCCCATTAACCCAAGCCCTACCCTATCTCATTTAATCCCTACCTTTTATTTATGTGGGACACACATCTCACATAAATAAAAGATAAGGATTGAATGAAACAGGGTAGGGCTTGAGTTAACACGTCCTACATAAATAAAAGATAAGGATTGAATGAAACAGGGCAGAGCTTGGGTTAACAGGACAAAGGTATACGCTACTCGTGCAATTAAAAACTATGAGAATAATTTGGTAGGATTTACTATACAAGCTCATTAATGAAGAGTACGTCGTACAACAGTGACATTGTGGTTGTATTGTACGATCATTATAGGACCATTGTCAAGTCAATTGTACCTTATTTTGCAGGATTTGTTACTTGTCTAAGCATTTGGTAATCAAAAGTTGGATTTCGGCATCAAAACTGAGCTGTGTTCTCAAATTTCAATGGGAAGGCTTACTTCTCCCTTTGGACCTCACGCAAGTGCAATGATCCTCAAAGTAGCATCATCGTCCTCAGAGTAACCAAATATTAGTCATATGGTATTAAAATCTTCGAAATTCAGGAACTTTTAAGTCACAATCTCTCCTCTTTCTATTTTCGCGCATATCCCGTTTCGTTTAAGATGTATGCAATTATATTTTGCGTATGTCAATGGAGATGGCAACAGCTTCTTTATTACAGCCTGGGTGCGGTTATTCTGGGAGATTCGGTAATAATGTTAAAAACACCAACAGCAATGTGAGGAATGGTGCTTCATTAAGTTCCACCTCGTCTTCATCTTCATGTTCTTGTTCTTTCTCACAGGGATTCCATTTCTCTCCTGGTAATCATCTTTTTTCCTTGTTGCACTAAATGGAAACTCCTTTTTGTTTGTTGGGAGAAAGGTTGTGATTTGAGGAAGATTGGATTTTTCTCTTCGAGTTACTGCTAGTGATAGATTGTTTTAGAATTTTTTTTAATTATACTGCACCAATAAATTGTGAATCGTTTGGTTAAATGAACGCATGGTTGGTTTTGGAGTCCATATAAGAGGTAGATTGATAATTGGGTGTAGTGAGAGGATATGTGAAGATTTTGGGAGCAAGTGAAATCTTTCGGATCATTTAAGAACTTTACATTTGGAAGCAAGTTGAAATTCTTGAAATTGAATTCGGTTTGGGTCAGTGGGAGTCAGCTAGCTTAGCTTGAAACTTCCTAGGTCATTTTACGAGAGTTGCCATTTAATCCTTCATACTCTTGGAATTTGGCATTCAAGTTCCCTGATCAACACAAAACTTGCATAACAATATCTAAAAAAGCCCATTTCACTGGTGCACTGAAATGTCCTTCTCTATTATGCTGCAGATCAATGTCACCCTCAATTCTTAAAGGAGGGCATAGTGGAGGTCAATGAACTTGTTTTATCACTGTTGAAGTTCATGAATTCATTGAGAGTTTCTACCCCATTTAAGCAGCCTGCACCAGTAGTATCATGCTACTGCATCCATATTACCGTTAGTTTTGAGTGTTAAAAGATTCATCTTTTATAATTTATCCATGCCTACTTTGCTACCAACAGTTTTTCTTAACATGGCCTTTTGCACACCTTGGTCATTGTTTGTAATGAATACATTTTTAACAATTTTGGTTACTTTTTGCATTGTTTTTGAATTGTGTAATCATTCATTGATATCCCAACAAATGATATGCTTTGAATTTTTTCTGAAGTATATGAACTTGTGCATTACATGCTATCAACTGTAATTTTATGACAAATGATTATATTTTTGCAGGTTCAAATAGCATTTGCAAACATCAAACCCTTAGAGCTCAAGCTATGAATACAGCTACTCTAGGAAATCTTGCATCATCTAGTGGTTCTTTGAGTGGCAATGAACCTGATCATCTTCTTGTTCTTGCTCATGGCATCTTAGCTAGGTAGGATAAATGCTGCTTGATTGTATTTCTACTTCTCTTGTATACTTACACATTCAATAAATAATATAGTCAAGACCAGGAAGGGAAATGAGTATGCTTAATATTTTACCATTTCACATAGGCAAAGCACATTCTTTCCTGAAGCTGGTTGTTCCGTATCTCATCGATTTGTTCCATAACGTGTTGGATATATGTCTTCTGTTTCAAGTCAAGTTCTTGTTTGATTCATTCCTTTTACGCCATTGAATTAGATATCTATGGCCTTTGTTTTGGCTTCAAATGAAGGACTGAGGTGTTGGAGAACATTACAGCTCATAGATATCATATCTACTGCATTAACTTCTCCACAAATTATTGCAAGTTGTGCTGCTCTTGGACAGATGCATCATGAGCATTTAAATCCTATTTGGTTCTGATTCTTCCTTAGGGATAGTCATTGCTTGATCACTTGCAACCATTTTTAATGACTGATGGATGGATATCTTGTATTGTTTTATACATACTAAGCTACAACAGTTTGATGTATAAAATAACCAAAATTGAACTTCCAGCTACACTATAATCCATTTCCGGAGTTTGTTCAACATGTTTTAGGCCTTAGAAAAATTCGGAGGAACAAATAAGTACTGCACTCTCCATGAAAATGATTTATAGATTTAACTAGTGGCTTGTTGCTAGTGGATTCTGTTTGAGATTTTGTCCAAAATTGTGGTTTATTTGACTAGTGCTCTCAAAAATGCAGCCCAAGTGACTGGACATATGTACAAGCAGAGTTGAAAAGGCGTCTTGGAAGAAACTTTCTAATATATGGTATTTTTTATTCAACCCAGATAATTTACTACATTTTGTATGATTCTTAGTGATAAATTTTAGGAGTTCAATATTCGCAAAGTTAAAATTGTTTTGTTATTTGCTATGCCTTGTTGATATGACTGTGATTAAAATAAAATATCATAGTCTATGCTATGCCTTGTTGATATGACTGTGATTAAAATAAAATATCAAACAGACTATGATAATTGCGACATCTTCCGTGTGCAATAAAAAGAGGGGCTATTGGTTGAGGAAAAATTAGATGCATTTCATGGAACAACAATGATATTACTTGAAACAAATTACTGGTCTTTGTTAAGTAGTAAGGAGTGCTTGGCAAGAAAGGGCCTTGATCTAATCATTGTGAACCGTCATATACATATTTCGACCATGAATAGGATAAGTAAAAATGGAAGTGAATCTAAGTAAAACAAAATGATTCTATTCTGTTTTCTTGAATAGGTTACAAGGAAATATATACAGAAAAAATCCCTAGAATATATCCTAGGATATTTATAAATATACAACTAACTAATGAAATAACTTATCTCATAAAATCTTCATTAATACCACACTCCCCCTCAAGTTGATGAATCTTTCATTCACAACTTGCCAATAGTCTTTTCTATCTTATAAAATATCTGTCAATTCTACATGCTTAGTTCTATCATGCTGAACAGGTTGTGTGCAATGCTGATAGTAGACTTATTATCACATTATAATTTCATTAGTCCTCTCCATTTAATTTTCTCCATTTTATTGAGGAGTATTAACTCACAAGGATTCATGAATATTCCCTTTTCCATGAAAGAAATTTGACAAAGTTTGATTGAAATAATCTTTGGCATTGTCATAACGAAATCTTTTGATTTGTGCATCAAACTAAGTTTTGATCATCTTATAAAAATTTGGAAAAAGAGTGTTGACATTTGACTTGTGTTTCAATAAATAGATCTAAGTGACTCTTGTACAGTCATCAAAAAAAGATAGGAACCATTTTACCTTAGAAACATTAAGAACTGGAGAGGGACCCAAACATCACTATGAATGAGAGAAAAAGGGGTATGGCTTCTACTATTACTTATTGGAAAAAATGCACAGTTGTGCTTTGCAAATTCACATTCATCATAATGGAAAGGCTCAACATCTATTTTATCAAAGATGGATGGAAACATTGACTTTATTACACGAAAAGAAGGATGTTTTAAACAACTAAAGCCATACTTTTTCTTTACTAGACATGGCTGACTCTGGAAGAAAGGATGTGGGAAGAAAAACCTCGAGTTTATTATGCCTTATTTATTCTCTAGGTAGTAAAGGCTATCCCTCTCACTAGCATGTCCAATTCTCCCCTTCGTGCCTTATTCCTAAAACATGCAAAAGGGAGGAAAAAATAACTAGACATTTAAATTCTTTGTTGAGTTTCTACACTGAAATCATGTTAGCAAATAATTTAGGAACATGGAGGACATCTTTTAGGATAAGAGAGTCAATGAATTGAACGTCTCCTTGTCCAGCTACAATGGCAACAGATTCATCAGCTATAGTTATCTTTTTATGGCTAGATGAAGGTGTAAAGGCAACAAAATGTTTAGAGGAATGTGTCATTGTTGAGGATGCTTTTGTGTGGAAAGTTTAATCTCAGCGCAAGAAAAGTTCTTGACAAGATAGTCATTAGCAAGTCTACTTTTATTTATTTTTTTAATTTTCTTATAGTCATTAGCAAGTCTACTTTTATTTTTTTAAATTTTCTTTTGTATTTTAGGGTTTTTACATATTATGTTTCATATTTTTGTGGGGATTTTGTTTTCAAAATTATACCTAATTAGGAGTCTTAATTAGGGTTGTTATTTTATCCTTTAAGTCTATGTAAAGGTTGTGATGGTCAATAAAGAGGCAAGCATACTTTTATAAAAAAATCAGCTGTTAGATGAGAGACAGTAGCGAGATGAGACCTTGTCAAGGACAAGTGAAGACCTCATGCTAGCATGGGTTATTCAGAGGAAAAGGAGAAAAGATCAAGAAAAAGGAGGTGGCTTTTTCTGTGTCTGACTAGATCTTGCGCAAGGGTGCATAACTACTTGGTATTAGAGCCACCTATATTAGGTGACTCAAAAAGCCTACTTAGCAAATTGGAGGCTTTTATACAAACCATGGCCGTGAGGTAGCAACATTGAAGGAGTAGATGGAGGAGCTCGCACCCCATGTCCATAGATCGGGGAAGGATTCAAAAAGAGACAATGTTGGTGGTTCTAGCGTTGGCAACTAAGGGAGGCGAAATTGTTCAAAGGAGAGAATAGACGGGCAAACCAGGGGTTAGTTGGTACTGCAGTGCCCCAAGCTTGAATTTTTGGCTGATGATGGGTTGAGGGACCCCTTGATATGGTTAAGGAGGTGCAAACAAATTTAAGAGAATCAAAAAATCCCTATGGGGGAAAAGGTGGGATCGATGAGCTTCCACTTGACGAGAGAAGCGCAACTGTGATTTTATTAGTTAGAGCAGGAGGAGTTGGAATTGGATTGAGAAGGATTGAAAGAGCATTGCCATATGAGGTTTGGACTACCGATGAGTAATAATCCTTTAGGGGAGTTGGCAAATTTTAAGCAAACAAGAATTGTAGAAGATTATCAACGGCAGTTTCAGTTCTTGTAAGTAAGGACTACAAACTTGGACCCCTTGTTAAAAGGTGAATTTATTCGCAACAGGGTTAGTGGAGAGCCTTCGGATTGAGGTAGAGATGCAAAGGTAGCTCCAAACTTTTGGCTAGGTAGGCAACCCCTAAATCAATAGCAACCAATGCTGCTTTTGTTAGGAATTGAAGCACCAAATGGGTGAGTGGCTGAGGGAAACCGATAAAGTCTACTGTTAGCAGTTTGGGCAGCACCCTAAACCAAATTTTCAAGAGGCTTTCAAGGGTAGAAATGACAAAAAGAAGGGCTAAGGGTCTGTATTTTAACTGCGGTGAATCCTGCTTAACAGGATATAAAGTGCAAGAGACTTTTAGATTGAAGTGCCAAACTCAGATAGTGAGCAAGAGTAAGAGGTGGTAGGCGACCTTGAGATTTTATTACATGCTATAAGTGGGATCTAGAGCTCACAAATTATACAACTACGAGCATTAGTGGCTGGCTTACTAATGTGGGTATTGGTGAATTTGGGTAGCACCCATGTTTTCATCGAGGAGGGAGTGATACCTAAGATTGGTATTACAGTAAAGAAACAACCAGGACTGTAGGTGGTAGTGGCCAATGGAGAAAAAGTGTCCATTTTGGATATCTATAAGGCGGTAACTCTACAAGTTGATTGTGATTCTTTAACCACGGACCTTTATTCTATTCTCTTAGATGTTTTTGATGTAGTTTTAGGGGTCAAATGTACATACATTGGGGCCTATACTTTGGGACTTTGCGTCTCCAACAATGAGTGTTGAGTTGAATGAGAAGAAGGTGCAACGGAAGGGGTAGGCTCTGAGTGTAGAACTGAGAGTGGCATTAATGAAGGGACAACATTCAACCTTCATAGTTGTGGAGAAATTGTTGGCATAATTTCTAGATTTGTTTGTGAAACCTTTAGGGTTACTACCGAGTCAAACCTATGATTACATAATTCCTTTAGTGTTAGGATCCAAGTCGCTGGTGGTGCAGCCTTATCGTTATCCTTACCCTTTAAACGGATGCGATAGAAAAGCAATGTGAGGGCATGCTACAAAAATGAATAATAAGGCCAAGTCGATCTCCCTTTTCTGAACCAGTTCTACTAATGAGGAAACATGATGGAATACGGAGGTTTTGTGTGGACTATAGAGAGCTTAACAACCACATGTTGAAGATAAGTTTCTAATCACAATAGTAGATGAGTTGTTGTATGAGCTACAGGGAGCATGGTATTTCACAAAGTTAGATCTTTGTTTGGGATACTGTCAAATTAGAATAAATTAGAATAGATTTCTAGGATATAGAGAAGACAACTTTTATGACGCACCATAGGCATTTTATATGCTTAGTAATGCCCTTTACGTTGACCAATGCTTCTTCTACTTTTCAAAGTTTGATGAATGAAGTGTTTCAGCCTCATTTGCATAAGTTTGTCCTAGTTTTCGTTGTTGACATTTTAATATATATTAAGACTTCGATTGAGCATATTCAGCACATGCTTTTGGTTTTTGAATTGCTGCAAGCTCACCAGCTTTTTCTTAAGAATTCCAAGTGTACATTTGAGAAGACTCATGTGGTATACTTGGGTCATGTTATTTATAGTGAAGGAGTGGAGGCGAATGTAAGTAAGATTAAGATGATAGTAGATTGATCAGTACCACAATTGACCAAGGCTCTCAGGGGCTTTCTAGGTTAATAGGGTACTACAGGTAATATATAAAAAATTATGGGCAACTGGTGGCATGTTTGACTAGCCTGTTGAAGAAGAATGCATGCCAGTGGGAAAATGAGGCCCTTCTATAGTTTGAAGAAGCTCTTTCTAAAGCCTGTGTTCTTAGGTTGTGTAATTTTGAGAAAGAGTTTGTAGTGTACTGTGATGCTTTTGGTAGTGGAATTGGGGCGGTCCTATAATAATAAGGCTACCCAATTGCATTTTTCAACAGAAAATTGGCAGATCGTCATTCTAAACTCGCAACGTATGAAAGAGACCTTATCGATCTTACTATGCTTGTGACCCGCTAGAGACCATATCTTCGGAGAAGGCACTTCTTCATCAGGACCAATCACTTCAACCTGAAATTTTTATTAAAACCGAAGTTAACCACTTCTCGTCGACAACATTGGATTAGTAAATTGATGAGTTTTGATTTCAAGGTGGAGTACAAGGTGTGGAGACTCAATCGAACTACTGATGCGCTTTTTCGATGTGATGAGGAGGATGGCCAGCTCTTTGCTATTTATAAGCCATGGGTTGACATTTTTTATGCCCTTTGCAAGAAGTGGCAGCCTCGGATAGCTTGAAATAATTGCGGGACATCATAGAGAAGGGAGAGGCCGAGGCTACTTAGGAAGTGAGGGATGACTTGATCGTTTTCATGGGAAAGTCTATTTGTTAACCATTCTCTCAGGCATTCATAATATGACCCATGAAGGGGTCCAAAAGACCTTGCATAGAGTGTGTGTAGATTTCTTTAGGAAGGAATGAAATCAACAGTGGATGAATTTGTGTAGAGTTGCCTGATGTGTCAATGAAACAAGTGGAAACTTACATATCCTTCGGCGCCCTAGCAGGTGTGGGGTGATATTTTGATTAATTTTATTGAAGCAATATCCGAGGTCCAAGGGAAGTCAGTTTGATGGTGGTTGTAAGTTGATTTTTCAAATATGCGCATCTTGTTCCACTTGCGTATCCTTTCACTGCTATATATGTGGCTCTTGTATTTATTACAGAAGTCTTTGATCTGCATGTGTTACTTAAGACACTTACTTCCGATAGAGACAACGTCTTTGCGAGTCTCTTTTGGAAGGAATTTGTCGTTTATCCGACACAAAGTTGGCATTTTCTTTAGGTTATCACCTGCAGTTGGATGGACACCATTTCAGGAGGTATATGGAAGGGATGCTCTGCTTTTTTTTTTTTAATTATCTAGTCAGTTCCACTCGATTAGAGGCAGTGGATTGTGCTCTTAAGGAGAGAGAGACCGTTTTATAGTCAAAACGGGAGAGTTTATTGGAAGCCTAGTAGTGAATAAAGCTTGCATATGATGCTGATCATTGGGAAATTTCCTTTGAAGAGGGCGATTGGGTTTGGTTGAAGCTTCACCCTTATATGCAACTTTTGGTATGGAAGAGAGGCCTCACAAATTCTCTCCAAAATATTTTCATCCTTTTAAAGTATTGCAGAAAATCGATATAATAGCCTATATGTTGGAACTATCCTAGGAGAGCCATATCTATGATGTTTTTCGTATGTCCTTGTTGAAGAAGTATAAGGGCAATACTCCAAGTTCAATGATCGCATTATTAGTCCTCCTTGACGGCCAATTGGTGTTTGTTCCCTACTTTGTTGTTCGGTCCAGGCTTAACAGAGACAAACAGGAGGTATTGGTGCATTGGGTGGACAATTTAGACAAGAATGCTACATGGCAAGATTTGGCCACTCTTTGGGAGGTTTATCAAGAGTTTGAGCTTGAGGACAATATCAAGGTCGAGGAGAAGAGTAATGTTGAGGATTCATTTGTGGGAAAAGTTTGCTTGCTAGCATAAGAAAAGTTGCTGACATTGAAGCTATTAAAAAGTCTACTTTTATTTTGCTTTGTTTGATTTTCTTTCATATTTTAGGATTTCTTTACAGATTATGTTTCCTATTTTTGTTGGGATTTTATTTTCAGACTTTATACCTAATTAGGAGTCCTAATTAGAGTTGTTAATTTATCCGTTAAGCCTACTTAAACGCTGGTTAATAAAGAAGTCAACAAACTTCTATATATAAAAAAAGCAGCTAGATGAGAAAGACAGTAGCAGGATGAGACTCTGTCACGGATAGGTGTTTTAACTCCTAAGTCAATTATCCACATAGTCAAAGATTTATTTTCCAAGGCACTAAAAATACAAGAAAGGGAGGAAATACTTGAAAATGTCAATGAATATGAATTTGTACATGGTTTCTCAAATGTATCCAAAAGTAATCTTAATTTTTCAATATCTATTTTGTCAAACTCCTAGGCTCCATCTTGAGTTATTTCTGTATTTTCCATATATGAGCTCACCATATGTGCTTGTTTCCCTCCTTCTTTTTCTTGAGTATTGAGCTTGCTCCTTGTAGTATGTGCAGTAGAGAGTGTCTTTATTGAATGACTTGGTTGAAGGTGACTGCCCGTTGCCTTTTATAGTTTTTGCAACATTTGTCTCCTTCAAATTGGTGGATTTAGATACTAAGGCAGATCGTTCTGTTGCGTTGAATGTATTTTCCCCATTACACTTCTTCTCCCTTAATTAAAATCATAGCAATGGCCTTGTTCAAGGATGGAATATTATCTCTCCTTAGCACATGGAGGCTCACAACATCAATTTCTACTTTGAGGCCAGTAAGGAATTTGTAGATTTGATCTTTTTCCATAAATCGTTTCAATGTTCTAACATCTTCTACACGTTGCGTTTTGATGCATTGGTAGTGATCTAATTCTTGCCATGGACTTTGCAAGAGATTTGCATACTTAGTTACTAATTGGATTCCTTGTCTGGTTGCTGAAATTTGAGTTTTGATCTTATAAACTCAGGCAGCATCATTAACCTTATAATATGTTAGTTGAATTGTCTCTCAAATCTCTTTAGTTGTACCAAGAAACATGCATGTGTCACCTATCTCAGGATTCATTGAGTTCCACAGCCATGACATAACTATGGAATCTTACTCATCCTAAGCTTTAAACCTATGATCAGTTTTGGCTGGTTCAGTCCCTAACAAATGGCTCGACTTACCTTTTCCCTTTAGGAATGTCCTAAAAAGTTGAGACCACTTTAGATAATTATTCCCATTGACACGGTAGGTTGCTTGAAAGATTGGTAAGTCCCATGTGAGGTTACAACAATGTTGTCTGATGGAGAGGCTCCACTGGTAAAATTAGATGGCAGACTGGTTGTAGTGATTTCTGATATGGCTTCTTGGCTAGGTTTTGGCAGCTACTTTCCCTTGCAGAAGAACAAAGTTATGGGCAGAAGTTTCTTAAGAAAGTGTTGATGCTCGGATACCATGTAAAGCAAAATATTCTATTATGTTTTCTTGAATAGGTTAAAAGGAAATATAGACAAGAAAGATTCCTAGAATATATTATATAAATTAGGGATATATACAATCATACAATTAATTCTAGGATATACTTAAATTTACAACTAATCAAATAACTTACCCATTAAAACTGACAATCCCAATTTTTGCCATCTTAACTGAAAAAGGGGTATGGTTATAGCAATTGTAACATTTAGATTTTTGCAGCAAGTTCATCCAATAACTACACTAAAACCTTCTCTGGTATTGATGGCGCTGGGAAGCGACTAGCAGAAGAAGTGAGTATTGAAATCTCTGGCATCATATGCATGCAGATTTCTCCTTTGGGCATCTAACATGGCTTATGGATTTATTGAGCGTGGAACATTTTATGATCATCGACTTTCCTACTAATTATTCTTCTAACAAATTTATAAATAGGTCATGCAAGTTGTCCGGAAGACAAAGAGCTTGAAGAAGATTTCCTTTTTAGCCCATTCTTTGGGTGGATTGTTTGTAAGATATGCTATTGCTGTCCTTTATACACAGTATGCCGCAAGTTCTAGCAAACACGACGATTATAACAATTTAAACCGGCAAGGTCTACAAGATGCTTCTTTAACTCAAGGTACGATTGTTGAGTTGGAGCCAATCAATTTTATTACCCTGGCAACCCCACATCTTGGAGTTAGAGGAAGAAAGCAGGCTTGTTTTGGACGGTATTTCCTTGTTTGCTTATTTTTGGCCCTTGATGATTCAATATTACATAATATGCATTCCTTTTACTTGAAGAATATGGATTCTTTTGTCTCATCTGCCATGAATTGCACATTATTCTCATTTTCTTTTCAGACTGGTTCTTAGGGTTGATATTTGTTTATTCAGTGGATAGTAAAATACATGCCTTGATTTCACCATTTTTGTGATTTGTGTAGACTCTAATTTAAATTACCAGAGATATTGCACCTAATTGATAAAATGCCTTAGGTGGACTAACAGTACGGTAATAAGTAGCGCATAGAAAGGAAACAATAAAACTGTCCTCTTTGTGGATTTTAAAGTGAAAATGCCCATGAAAAATAAGTTTCAAAAACAGTAAGTTGTGGTCGTTGCTTGCCATGCCATTCTATTGTTATAGACGCATTCTGGACCAAGCATTATGAAAGAAGACATGATGGGCAAGTTGAGCAAGGGAGGTCAAGCTTAAAAGGGAAAGGAGGATGACAGGGAAAAAAAATCAAAACAAGGATGAAAAAGCTCAAGGCCCTAATCAAGAGCCCATAAATTAATGAAGCAATAAAGATGATATGAACTAATTATGTTGTAGAATTATTCTACAAAATATTTTAAAATCCTATTATGATTATGTCTTGTATTTCCTAGTCAGGTTTTATAATAAAGGGATTAAAATCCCTATTATTATTTACCGTTATAAATAGTAGTCTATTCTTGTTATTTGAACAGTTGAACATAGTGAAAGAAGGAAGGAGAGAAGTTTATCAACTTGGTATAGGTAACTCTCTATTCCTTTGGGGTCCAAGGTAGGTAGCCCCCTTTAATACCTCCAACTTTCCACCACTCTTTTCACCATAAGTTCCCATGGAAACTCAAACAAAATCATCCCATGACTAGATTCGAGTCTAAGGCTTGCAACTTCATGGTATTAGAGCCTGGAGTCACGGGAGATTCAAACAATCAGATAAACCAAATATTGGAGATGATGATGCATATGTTGGAGGTACATAGAGTTGCATCAGGCAGCACTTGTTGGCCTGACAACTACAGTTGGCAGTATGTATCAAACTCAAGAAGGCTTGGCAAGCTACAGATGCAAACAGGAAACCAGCAACAGCAAGTTACCAGTGCCTGCATGACCAAAATCTGCATTGGGGGAACGTTCAGGCACCCCAACTTTCAATGCTGCTCAAGCTTTGGATGCCCTAGCAGGAATGAATGATTCTACCCGGGTGGCTGTCAATAGTGTTTTTGGTGTGATAAAGAACATTACTTATCGATTGGAAGAAGAAAAAGATGATAGGACTGATAACAAAGATGAAAGCAAGGTTGAGGACAAAGCAGTTGACTTTCCACCCAAGAAACAGGACACTAGTGTGTTGCTGCCAACAATAGTAAACACAATAGTAAAAATGACTTATAGATGAAGTCTAATGCATTGCAACTCCCCCTGTCTGTGAGCAGCATGAGAATAGTACCAACTTATCTAAGGTTCCTTCTAAGGGCTGGCTTGAAGAACTGATGTAAACTCTAGTTTGTTTAATGCAGATAATATTGATGTGTCATTGGGCATTACTGCTAACAAAGGAAAAAGAATGACCAATTAGTTTGACACAACTTTTCAACTGATTATAATGATAGGAATATGATAGACCTAAAGTAACCCGATTCTATGTTAGGAAAAATAAGCAAAGGGTAGAGGAGTAATAGGATATTCGGGTAGTTAGTTGTGGTACTGACAGCCAATCATTTGGTTGTCGGTTAACAGATTCTGAGTACAAATGGGAGGGAGTAAGGAAGAGAGAGGTACGTGGGATTATGACAATTGTATGAGCCCTAGGCTGGAGGTACTGGACCTCGAAAACCAGATTATCTTGTATTCGTTTTCAGTATTCAATAGCAATATATACATTTCTCTATATCTGTTTTCTGGTACCTATCATTGGTATCAGAGCAGTCGATCCTGAACAATGGCGGCTAAGAAGGCTGATAACCGAATGGAAGGGCTGGAGAAGGAATTGGAACTGTTGCGA
>JAOSBN010000002.1:21843271-21854144 GCA_027563595.1 Erythroxylum suave | reverse complement strand
CTAGGCTGGAGGTACTGGACCTCGAAAACCAGATTATCTTGTATTCGTTTTCAGTATTCAATAGCAATATATACATTACTCTATATCTGTCTTCTGGTACCTATCAGAATATTAGTAATATTTCATTATGTGTACATGCATTCACCCATGGTGATCATATATATGATGGATACTTAGGTAGATAGCTCCTTTTTAATACGGCAATGATTAACTATTGGATTTAGATACAACAGCTGCTTTATCACTTGGCTATTTCCTAGAAGAAGGTCGATTGAAGCTCTCGAAGCAACCAGGAAGCTTTGAAGGATCTAAGGGAGATACTACAAATTGTAATTGGGATTGTGAAAAAATTTTAAGGTCATTCTTTTGCAAAATTGAACGATTCAGACAACATTACCAAACCTCCATTTGTGATATTAAATACTAAAAAATTACATGGGCTTATAGGAGAACATAATACAAAGGAAACTTTTGATCAGGATATGCAATATGATGATGATAGACTGGAAGAGCTAATGCAAATAGTGGAAAGTGTTATTGTGGATGCTTTGAAGGTTGAAACAAATTGTAAGCTAAGTATAGCTGCCATGACAGAAATGAAACCCAATCTTGATAAAGATCTAGAGGAAATAGCAACTGTTGTGTCATGGGCTATAATAGATGATAAAGGTCACACTTGGCCTTTGGATGGGAAACATTTTAGCATGAGTTGCACTTTAAAAAAATTGGTACTCTGGAGAGGATAGTGAGGACCATTTCATCAGCTGTCTTGGGCATAAGTTATTTGAGAAGATTCCTACAAGTTGGTGTTATAAGAACTATCTTAGTTGCATTGTGAAATTTTTTTGTTGCAGCTACATGGCTTGATAATAGCATAAAATCTGTTGCTAGTGAAAATTTCGGGGAAGAAACTAATGAAAAGTATAGGCAAGGGATATTGAGAGAAAGCTTGCTAGTAGAACTGAGTCGTGACACATTACATATAGGTCTATCGGAAACAACCTCTCTATTAGATAGGGATAAGACTGAGTACTATCGGATCTCCCCAGACCCTGCGTTTTAGTAGGACTTTATGTTGTTGGTGTTGTTGTAATTGATCATGTTACCAGGTTTAATGGGATAAGAGTCCGAGATAGAGAAGAATCTGAATTGAGGATTAAAAAAGTTACGGGTGGTGGAGTTATGGCTGCCCTGGGAGCATCTATTTTACTAATGCAACAACAAGGTCAGTACAATGAAAAGGAAATTATGGAAATTTCATCTAGGCCCTTCAAGCAGATAGCAAATCCTCAGAAGTTGGTTAGCAAGGTAAATCAGCATATTTTCGTCTTCATGGTCTCCCTGAGTGCATTGCTAATGATCATAATCCTATATTTACAAGTAACTTCTGGTCAAATTTATTTTGGTTTGTAGGGGATCACATGAAAGCACGAGTTCATTGGGTTCCATAAGTTGAATACTGTTGTGATATAGCCTATGATGTTACACATTTCATTTCAAATGGTTTATGGGAGGGATCGTTCTCTCTTTCTTACATTAAGGATACAACAAAGTTGGCAGTAGTAGGGAATGGACTCAAATCCTCTGTGCCACTTTCCCTGTGCCCCCATGTGCCAATAGCATCTCAGCCATCCAATAATTAGGAAAGAGAAAAATTGGATGGCTGAGATGTTATAGGCACATGGGGGCACAGAGGATTTGAATTTGTAGGGAATGCCTTACAATAGTGTGACCAAATATTAACTGAGGTTCACAATCGACTTCACTAGGCCTAAGCTTGAATGAAGAGGCAATGTGATAGGGCTCATAGGGAGATATCCTTCAATCCTAGTTAGTGGGTTCTGTTGAGCCTACACCAACAATTCTCTGTGGTAAGTCATCGGCAACATAAACTGTCACAACTTTTCAATTGGCCCTATAGGATTTTGTGCCACATGCTGCACAAACAATTCTCTCTGGCAAGTCATCTCGGAATCATAAATTGGCACAACTTTTTTATTGACTCTATAGGATTTAGTGCCACATTGGGTAGGTCGCCTATCAACTGGAGCTCCTTCCCTACAATCACATATATGACATCTTCCATGTTTCTCTCCTCAATTTGTGAGCCACCTTTTGCAATATTGTCACTGCCTTAAAGAAAGAACATGTGAAGCCTACTTCTCTCCGCATTCTCTATTCTCCCCTCAATTGTGATGCCTTAGAAACTTTGGTTCAATGGGATGGTATGCTACCTGTTGAGGCCACTTGGGAACTTTTGGATGGATTTTGCTAGCTCTATCCCGAATTTGAGCTTAAGGAATGGAGTGACAATATGGACGCATCCTCAGGTAAGCATTATGGAAGAAGACATAATAGGCAATTGGTATCATGGGTGCTCAAGCTGAAAGGGGAAAGTAGGATGATAGGGCAAAACAAAATCAAGAAAAGGATGACAAGGATCAAGGCTGTAATGAAGATGATATTAGCTAATTATGTCGTATAATTATTTTACAAAATATTCTAAAATTTTAATACGATTTTATCTTTTATTTCCTAGTTAAAGTCCTATAATAAAGGGATTAAAATCCCTATTATTATGAACTACCTAAAATAGTAGTCTAGCCCCCTTCAATGAGTAGGGATGGCAATCTCAGCCCCTTTTTAGCCCAGATTGACCGGGCCACAGGTTGACCATGTTTGGCCTGCACGGGCCACGAATTAGCCCTACCCGACTTGTGGCCCACCCATTTTTCTTAAAACAGCATTGTTTTGGTTTTTTCTTTAAAAAATTCATAGCCCGGCTAGGCCCGACCCGGCCTGCCCGTGCCCAGCGGGCCATGGACCGGTCAGCCTGTCAGTGGGCCATGGACTAGCCCGCAGGTCGCCATTACCGAGACCGGGCTGAGGTGACCCGGGCCTAGCCCGGCCTATTGACATTCCTATCGATGAGCTCCACCTTCTTTCACTGTGAGTGTCATTCTTTATAACTATTAACTATAGTGAAGTCTCATAGCCATCGCCTTCTTTGGTATCTGCTAACTAATAATTATTTTAAATCTCAGCTTCCGTTTCAATTGGGCATATCCTTTTTAGAGAAACTGGCTCCACCTTTAGCTCCTTTTTTTGTGGGCCAAACAGGCAGTCAACTGTTTCTGACAGATGGTGAACCAAACAAACCGCCACTTCTTAGAATGACTACAGATTGTGAAGATGGACAGTTTATGTAAGTACTCAACATTTGCTCCAATTATTTAATGAAGCAGCCATAGCTTACTATTGACCACTCTTCTGAGGGTTGTTTCTCTACTAACTTGCAGATCAGCCCTTGGTGCATTCAGATGTCGCATTGTTTATGCAAATGTTTCTTATGATTGTATCCAACTGCTATCCACATCTTTTGATTGTATGCAACCGTGCATAAACCATATTTGTACAGTGATTTATGTTATCCAGTCAGTAAGCTTCCTTGACATGAGCTAGATATGGTTGGTTGGCGCACGTCATCCATTAGGAGAGAGAAAGAAATTGTGAAGGCGAAAAATGACGTAACTCGCAAACTCTGATTGTTGCTGTTTATATTTCAATGGTTGTATCTATAAGGGAAAGCATTAATTGTGTCGTGGGATGAAATGCTATGCAATAAACTAGATTGCCCTTTATGATTTTGAAAGATCACTGGACATAAAAATCGCTGATTGACTGAAACTCAAGGCTTCTGGATTCTTTTTTGGACTTGTCATCCATTACTGTACAACCTGATTCCAAGTAAAGCGAGTTGGGTTAACTTCGACAGAATCACCTCATACACAATGTTGTATCTAGTGCATTAGCTCTACATCTAAGTGCTCTTGTGGCTTATGAAAGCTAGAAATAACAAGTTGCAGAATCTGTGGACGTAGTTTCAAGTGTGAACATTAATAGCCTACTCTGTAATTAGCTATTACATTACATAGTACATAATGTCGACTTTATTTTAACTGACAGACCCCTCAGCGATCCCTGAATGGTTACCAGCATGTTGTAGATGTCGAATATTGTCCACCGGTATCCTCTGAAGGCCCCAATTTTCCTCCAAAAGCTGCCAAGGCAAAGGAGGCAGTGCAAAATGAACCCGATGCACAAAACACAGTGCAGTATCATGAAATAATGGAAGGTGTGATGGTACCTGGTGATTTCGACTATAATCACATTCAGATTTAAGACAAAACGCAATGACTGAATTCCTTTTTGTAACAGAGGAAATGATACAGGGCTTGAAACAATTAGGATGGAAAAAAGTTGATGTCAGCTTCCGCTCGTCATTTTGGCCCTTCTTTGCTCATAACAACATTCATGTGCGACTTAGTTTCTTTCAAATTTCAGTATTTGTGCCTATTATTTCTTGATAACTTTTGTCTTATTGTTACTTTAGGTGAAAAATGAACGATTTCACAATGCTGGTGCTGGAGTCATCGCACATGTTGCAGACAGTGTAAAGCAGCAGGAGTCTTTGCTTATATGCTAGCTTGTAGCTTTCTTTATCGTAAGCGAGTAACAGAAAATCCTTCATGTTGATCTTTCCAATAACTTCCTTTAGCAAAGGATGATATAACTGTTTTCCTACTTGAAAACTTTTTTCTCTTACTCTGTTCCTTGCCATTGTGGTGAGACAGAGTTAATCCGTTAAACGGCTTCTTGTCAAAATTTTCAAACAATTGAGAACACGTGCCCTCCACTTTCAAAGATGGAACCAAACATCTATACTTGGCAAATTTTCTTTTGTGATATAACCAAACTGAGATTGCCACGTAAGAACACGAAGTTGGATACATATACTGTTACATTTAAGACAACTATGTTGAACTTTCGGATGCGTCTCTTGTGTGAAGAGATGTGATGGGGTTATTGCGTTTGAGTTCAATCAAATAAGCGCTGAGCTTACGAGGAAATAAGCAGAATCAACAAAAAGGAGAGGTACTGTTGGAATTTTGAAGAAAAGAAACAAATATAAGGTAGAATACGATAAAGATAAAAGAATGCAAACAGTCAAAGTGTTTTTATTAATAAATTTGGTTGTATTGTATAGACAAATGTTAAAAAATTAAATAAATATTTCAGCCAATAAATCTGAATTATAAAATAAAATTAAAAATAAACTAAGAACTATTTTAAAAGAATTTTAACAAATTTAAAATTTTGAATTAATTCTCAAATGCGACTCTTCCCAAGGATCTGCTATAAATCGTTTATGACTTTCTTCCAATAATGTTCTTGCACGTTTTCTCCCTATCTTTTTAATTATATTTAATTGGGATTTTATAAATGATACGGCCTTTTAACCTTTTTTCTATTAAACACAAAGTATTGTTGTTCCCTATTTAACAAGTTGATCATCCGTTTGTCCTATGCGTAATTTAGTACTTCCTCCTCGATAACTTTATCCACGGAGTAGGTTAGGATAATATCCTTGTGGCTCATATAGATATTCCCAACTTATGCCGGAGGCATCAGAGAAGATCATTGAATCAAAATCTGCGCTACGGTGGACCACGACGACTGACAGGATAACGATCGAGGATAGTTACTTGTAGGAAGTAGATCATCCGTTCTTACTATTTTATGTCTATCCTATATTTATATTTTATGAGCATTTATTTATTTAATAAATAAGATTTAGAGAAATCAAATAGATAGAAGTTCCTAAAATAGGTTAGGCACGGAATAACAAAACAGATAATCTAAACATTTAACTAGTATACTTAAAAAGTAAATTATTAAGCGTTTGTTTGATTGAACTTTTAGAGAGTGATCAGGTACTTTTTTTACTGCAAAAATTATTTTTTTAATAAATAAGTATTTAACTGTAAAATCTAAAAATACTTTTTAAATATAAACGACTTTTTAGAAACTAAAATATTAAGAATGGCAATTTTTGGCCCATTGGCTTAAATTTAGATGATTTTAATAGGCTGGCCCAGACAAACTCAAGATCCAATTATTCTAACCAAAGCAATATCGTTTTACGTAAAAGAATTGAGCCTCAGGTAAGCTTGAGTTTGGGCAACCCAAATCCTAATATAATTTAAAAAATAAATTATTATATATTTTTAATTTAAAAAAAATTATTTAAAAAAATTTGGTGGATAAAATATAGCTTTTTAAAAAATTCAAATTTAAAGCTTCTCAGAAAAGTACTATTGATAAAAACTCTACTAATATAAGCCCATCCGATCAGGTACTGATGTAATAATATGTAACTCATATGAGAGGGATCCGCAACAGATATTAAGAAATATGGGACGTAGGATAAACATGAGCATCATTTGACAAAGACAAACGACATGCCACCACACGGTAAAGACCCAAAAATAATACACAGTGTTTTGGTAAGAATAATGACAAATATTAGATTAGAGGTATGGTTGTAACCTAACATGCACCAATAAAGAATGACTACTCTTTGTTAATTTGATAATTTTATTTGTTAAATGGTTAATTATTTTCTAAAAGTAAATATTAGTATTAATTCCCTTAGGAGGGATAGAAGCTAGGAAAAATACATGCTATATGTCGGGGTATTTAGTCCTTACTAGCTTAAACACTCCTTAGTGATAGGCATTATCAATGGGTCAGATCAAGCCGGGCTAAGTGGCTCGTGGCTAGCTAGGCCACCCACCTCATATATATTTTTAAACATAACGTCGTTTTTGACATTACAACTCAGCCTGTGGCCTGGTTGGACCGAAGAATTTCGATTCGTGACTCACTCAATTCACTGAGTCCTTGACTCCTTGTCGATGGCTATTTGCTCTCTAATACAAAATTTCAGCTTCATTTTTACTTTCTCTAGTTCTTACTACTTTTTAGAAGCATTTTGTTTTTCTTTCATTCCATCTAATGTACAGGAAGGAACTAAAAACTATCAAGAAGACCTTCACATTCTCCTTAGAGTCACCAATTTAGAAACTTCATGTAGTTGAGAATGAACTTGTAGATGGAATAAGTTAAAAGCGTTTTTCCATATCACTGAAGAGAAATTATACTTAAAGAAGAGATGCATAAGATTCACTAAGTTCTTTATTTCTAATCTCTCACAAGCTCTTTCCTTTCAAAAAGTAAGTGTGTACACATTTAGGCCCCAGAGAGTATCTATGCTCTATTAGTCTCTATAACCTTTTCCCTCATAAAACCCTTATTGTCGAGATTGACTGGAGTAATCCCCAGCCCTCCTTCGTATGTTGGTTTGTAAACCTGATCTAACTTGACTTTACCATCAAACCTACCGTCTTAATATCCAATTAAAAGGAATCTCCTCAACAGTATTTCAATTATTTTGGTCAATCGAAATGTGATGACTAGTAAAATTGTAAAGAGTTCAACGTTGATTTGATAAGAAACAAGCTTCTAATATGAGAAAGTAATTTGTTACACAAGCTATTCAACCTCTTTTGAATCCTCTTAATCAATAGGAGACACTCATAAAATTGAAGTCTTTTAGTTGAGATAGGCAATCTAAGATGAATAAATGGAGGTTGCCTAACTTGTAGGCCATCTATTGTAGTTAATCACCTGGCTGAATGTTGTTCACTATTTGAGAGTAACATATGACTTTTATTTCTATTCAGAGACAACCCAGGCAGATCTCTAAAAGTGTTAGGAGACGTCATAAGGATACTTAATGGTAGCTCAAAGTTAGCTATTTGGCATGAGTAGCTAGGCTTTAGGGCTTTAGAAAGAAAGTAAGCAGGGATTTATCGTTGTCCTCAGAGAACAAAAGTAGGTCAACAATAAAGAATAAGTAGAACATTCCAAGTTTCTTATAACTATTGTGGCATTTGAAGCTTGGATCTAATCTTATGTTGTACTTTAATAATCTAGAAACATCTTCCAAGCATAAAATGAAAAGGTAAGGTAATATTGGTCACCTTATTTAAGTCTTCTCTCTCCCTTAAACAAATTTATAGGTTCACCATTCACTAGGACTGAAAATAAACTAGTCCTGACATATAAGTTAATCCAATTCATGAACTTTTTTGGGAAGTAAAATATATTTAGGAGTTGTATGGTAAATTGCTAGCTTATTAAATCATAAGCCTTAGAGAAATAAACTTTAATAGCGTATTTTCTTGGAGAGTATGTCCTATTATACCTTTTAGACAACTCTTAAGTCAATAAGCCATTGTCTCCAATCAATCTATTTCCCAAAAATGCACTTTGGGCAATATTTACATGTGATCTCAAAACTATTTTGATTCTTTTAGGCAATATTTTAGAGATTATATTGTAAATCAAGTTGCAATAAGAGATGAGGAGATAATTGTTCAGAGAATTGGGGTTAGGAACTTTAGGACTATGACTTATAAAGGTCTTGTTATTCTCCCTTAGCATATCCCTTTTATTAAAAAAAACTCAAGTAATGCCTCTATCACTATGTTTTGTATTAAAGGTCAAACTTTTAGCGAAAAAACATCCATATCAAGGTTCATTGCAAAGACTGCTTCTTCTATATATTATACATTGAAAGGTCTATTAAGCATGTTAATTTCCTCATCTAAAAACTAACTATTGATAAAGGAATTAAGAATTTGTCTAGTAGAGTTACAAAGTATTAGAGTGCCTAGAGAGTTCTTGAAAAATAGTTCTACGTATTTGCTTAATTCCTCTTGAGATGAAATGAAATTTCCATTCGCCATAGTTAAAGAGAAAATTTTGTTGCTATTCCTTCTAACCAGGACGAATTATGAAGTTAACTTATGTTTGAGTCTCCATATTTAAGTAAAATTCCCATAAATCTTTGTTTAATCAAAGAATTGTGATAAGAAACTACTTTAATGTAAGAATCAAGGGCTATTTTTTCTCCTTTAATAATAAAAGATCTCCAAGAAAATTTTCAGCTCCTCTTAGTTTGTCATCAAATGCAAGTTTGTAGAAATTGCATTCAAATGAATGTTCTTGCCTTTACTAAAATTCAATTAAATTACTTCTTCCTTGATAAGATTTAGCTTCTTTATACAGATAAATAACTTATATCTCTTTGAATTAACTCTCTCGTAGAGAACTATCAACTTCAATAAAAAAAATTACTAAATCTAAGCGGGTACTTCCTTTTCCTTCTTGTGCTGTGGTAAGAGAGTGATATGAAATCAACTATTACATTAAGAGATTTAGATTAAAAAAGTATTGAAATTATAAAGAAAGAAGCTAAAATGAGTAAAAAGTAGTATAATGAATCTCGTACTATACCGGTCAGAAAACGATACAAAAATGAGATGTTTTAGTGACAAGTTTAAATACTAGTATGTACCCACCTATTTAGCCTGGTACCAGTAAATATTTGAAATGCCGATCGATGCCAGAAACTTTTAAAAAAAACCTACAGGCATTTTGTAAAAAATGAAAAATTTTCAAAAACCCAAAAATTTTTGGTAAACCTACCCTCCTAACTCGACTCTGCTACCTTCTTCTTCCTTTCTTTATTTTTTTCTCTCACACTCTCTCTTCTTCACCATTATCATCTCTTTTTATTATTAATAATATAACATTTAACTTCAGATAGTAAATAATAATTATAATTTTTCTACAAAGAATAATTAAAAATATGTTAAGATCAAAACTAAGAGACCTTAAATTTTTTTATTTCTTTTTAAAAATTTTAAAATAAATATAATAGTATTTTATTATTAATAACAATTGCATATTAAGATAAAATATATATTTTATTATTGAAAATTAAATATTAAGATAGAGATTATATTTTATTATTGATAATAATTATTTTTGATATTTTGATATAATAATTATTTATTATATGATAAAATTATAATATTTTAAATACTTTTTATTGTTCTTAATTTTATATTTCTATGATGATAAAATTATCTTTTTCACATTAATTGTGGTTATTATTTATATGTAGAACATGTGAAAATAATATTAAGAAAAATAAATAAATTGTTATTAAATTTATATTATTATGATTTTTAGACAAGGTTAGTTTAAATTATATATTATAATATTGAAGGATTATTTTGCAATTTTTTTAAAAAATTAGGGACTATTTTATAACTTTAAAAAATATTCAAATTAGTACTCAATATTAACTGGTACCAATGTAGTACTGTACCAAAATCTAATTTGGTATCAAGTTCGGTACGGTATTCATAACATTGGTAAAAAAAAAGTCATTATATTAGTTATTTTCTAAAAAATCTATCATAAATTATTTATAATGATTATTTTAATTGTGAGTGTAATCCGATGCAGGTATTAAAGGTATCCTCTTTATCTTTTAGTACATATTAATTGCTATTCTCTAAAAATACTGTCTCTTACATTCTTTTTCAATACAATTACCCTCGATTTAAAATACCAAATGTTTTTGTTCACTTTTTTTATAAGTTGATCATCATTTTGCCATAAATTACTACATGTTTGTAATGTTTGTTTAAGTTTACAAAGAAAACTCTGCGGCCCACATAGCCCAGAGTGACATAGCAAACCCCTAACCATCCTAACAAACCAATCACTAATCATTAACCCTCTCTGTACGGTACAAAAGTGAGAGTAATCCCGAGTATCATCTTTCTGCCCTTAATGTTAGTTTGTGTTCTATATCTAATCGGTTAGTTGTAGTTTAGTGACATAATTATTTTAATGCAATCTTTGTCTTATACATATTCATATATAATAATAATAATAAAAGTCCATGGGATAAAATACGTTGTGGTTCTGCCTGATTCTGGTGAGGTTGGATGTCGCTACTTGGATCCATTGGATAGGTTGATTCAAGCACTGAAACACCTACAAAACAACAAGGCACATCGGGGGTTGACTGCCGGTAGGCCCCTCCGAAGCTCAAGTTAGACTTTTTTGGGAGAGATTTGGCGGCTAGTGAATAAAGAATACTAGGTTT
>JAOSBN010000002.1:21831446-21843171 GCA_027563595.1 Erythroxylum suave | reverse complement strand
GTAATGAATTTATATAGTTAATGCCCGTAGAAATTAGGTCAACCATTAATGGTGGATGCTCAATCCATTGGCCGTTCCAAGCCTGGGCTTGGGCCTAGCACGACCGGCTCAACCACGTTGTAAATGAAATTAAAATGAGATCATAATTTTAAAAATGGTTCTTACGTATTATTCTATTGATACTAGGCAGTAAAAAAGTGTAAAAAGACTAACACACATTATGTTTCTTCCTTCTAAAGGAAGTAGTAGATCTTATAGACTAAAGTTTGAAAAACCTTAAACAGATATGTGAGTATTTATTAAAGAACAAATTCACTAAACTGACATCATATGAGAAATCCATTTGAAATATTATTTATATGACTCTGAAGATTCTTATGATGATGATTGTATAAGTAATCTTTTGACTTGAGATCTCCAAAGTTATCTCATATAAGAATTACTATGTTTTATATTATTTACTACATACTCCCGTCAGTGATAGCTTAGTCGGTGGTCATTGGATATAGCATGAACTACATGAAGGTAATTGATTTATCAGTATAGCATTTATCACCTCAAAGTAATTAGGGAAAATATTTTTTTATTCTCAATTAGTGTTGATTTGTGAAAATTTTGTCTAAGGTGGAATGATACTTTGAAAGTAGTTTCCAAATTTTATTAATTGAATCAATTACTAACGGTGGAGAACTAACATGATCAACCTCAAATACAATAGACATTATTTATATGCCTTATGTCTAATCAGAGCACTGCATAATGAAATGATTGAATTATACAAGAAACTTATGCATGAAAAGGTTTGGATGGTCATGATGTGTTGCTAGACATCAATCTTGATCGACGGATATAAATTATTTAATTAAAGAATTAAAGATAAATTAAATAAGCTTAATTTATCTGATCTTAAATATAATTTCGGGTTATAATTTATATCTATTGGCAACATATTTGAGAACTTAATAGGTCACACACAAAGAATGAGTTGAAGAGAGAAAAGATATTTTAATTAAGTTGGACTTGATTATAAAATATGAGAAACTTTATGATTGAATATGAGGATTAAATTGAGATATTAGATCTTATTTGAGAATAATTTATTTTTAATTAGAAATAATTTAATTCTAGTTAAATTTTAATTGAAGTAAGAACTTAATTTCAATTAAATGCTGAAATGTATGAAACTTATTATAAATAAGTTTAAGATCTAAGAGCACTAGCACTCCTTAATATTTTTTGCAATAATTACAGAGTTCTCTTAGATTGAGATCAGTTGATTTCTAAAATGGTTCAAGAGAAAAAAATGATTAAGTTAATTTGTAATAAGGTACAAGTTAAGATTCATATTTTATTATGACTTATGTTTTAATCATTTATTATAATTTAAACTGATCATAGTTTTAAGAAAATCAAAAGAAAAAAGTTTCGTAATTTTTTTGCGACATATATATAGGATCATACCCCTCCTTTAATTTCCTAATAGTTGTATCAAAGCATCTTAATTCTATAACCTGACTAAAGTGTTTGATTTTTATTGATCTTAAAATTTGAAATTGAAATAAAACCCACACATGAATTAATTTATGAAAGTTCATAAACACAACAAAAAACCTAACCTAAAATTGCATTATATTCAATTTAATTTGTGGAAAAGTTCTTAATATTATTTTCAACCAAGCTCCATAGAATTTGGATATATTGAAAATATAGGTTTATGAAACCTATAGCTCCCATTTTCTGGTCACAATTATCCAGAGTTAGTAATTGCGTAGGTTTATACCTTATGATTGTTTAATGGCTACAAGTTGGAGCAATAAGGTGTCAGAGGATGAGTATTGTTATTTGTTGGTTGGTTGATTTCTAGTATTGTTGTTGACTATGATTTGGTTGGATAGTTGACGGCTGATGAAGCTATAGTGATTAGGCACAAGAAGCAGAAATCATAGCTGTTGGTGGCTTGCATTCATCATAAACCTTAGAGAAGTTGCTCCTTGGTGGTGGCTAGAAGTAGGTGAGGCACGACGCTGTTGGAGAAAGTGGCCTTGGCGACATTTGGAGAAGTTGAGGTGGCAACATTAAAGTAGACACCTTGAGGCGGCATCAACTCATCCCCTACGGTGACACAAACAACAAGTGAGAAGATGTTTCCACTTTCTAGTGTCAAGTGGATGTTTTAGTGACTTCAAGATGCTATTATTGTTAATTTTCAGTAAAGAGAGAAATGAAGAACAAAGAAGAGAGGAAGAGGGAAGAATCCAGAAGGAGGAAGAGAGAAGGCAGAGAACTTTAGAGAGATAGCTAGAGATAGCTCTAGCCCAAACGGTTATTGGGTGTTAAAATTTTGTACGTAACAATTCTTCCCACTTCAGAAAGCCCTATCCAAAAGGTTTAACAGGGAAAGTATTAAGGAGGTTTATAAAATGGACAAGAAATAATCGTATTTTATTTTCATAACCCATCTCTTTTATGGCACCACCGGCAATAGCTCTTTTAGCACTGTTGAGGAAGGATTCAAGATTGTCAGCATATCAATTTGCATCTATAGGCACACCGTGCTCTTTACTAACTGGTTCGAAATATGATCCAGCTGATATGTAACCATTTGTTGTGCCTCCCAAAGCATGAACTGGAATCCATAGAGCCCTCGTTTCAGGCTAGAGATAGCTCTAGTGACAGTTGTTTACCCATCTCCTTCATGGGTAAAGAAAATAGTCCCATTAACACCCTCGCTACTACTGAGATCATCAACTACCTTCACCATTAGTTTTGTGATCTCGAAGCACCCCTAAAACAGAGAAAGAGAGAGAGACTTTATGTAGTCCTCCTGTATGGTTTGCTCGTTTCTATTCATAAGTTCCAAAGTAGTTGGAATCGTAGCTTCCAATCTTACTCCTTGTTGCTACATGAATTGTGCCATCACAGTTTTAAGCTCCAGCAGGTCATTCTCCATTTTTTGTTCTATTTTGAGATTCTAGAAATAGTTTTTGGTTCCTGATCTGTGCTCCTACAAGATTTTTTACGTTTTCTTCGATTCTATGCAGCTCAACCATTTTTGCTAAGGAATGTATGCTCTGATACCAAGTTTCATGGTTAATTTCAGTAAAGAGAGAAATGAAAAACATAGAAGAGAGGGAGATGGAAGAATCCAGAAGGAGGAAGAGAGAAGGCAGAGAACTTTAGAGAGAGACAGAGGCTCACAACTGTTAAGATATATGCTATATATTTTATTTAGTTTTGGCATTTTAAATTGGACATATAAGAAAATTACAGTTATTATATGGATTGATGAAGATGGGTGGAGATTGTGTTTTAATGGATATGCAACAGATGTGGAGATTGTATTTTAATTGAAGTCTATCCAAAATATGCATCTAGAGATTGGGTTTTAATTGAAGTCTATCAAAAAGAGGTCACTTGGAAAAACTCTGTGGGTGTGTGCATTACTACTATGGTTTAGAGGTCATGTGTGAAATATTGTTGGCTGCGCACATAAAAAAAACCAACTACATAACGTATCTTATGTTGGAGTCTTGAAATCAACAGTGAAATGGGACTTTCATTGCGTGTATGTATGGTGCACCAATCAATAGCTGAAGAAGATCTTATGTGAGTGCATTAGTTGCTCATTGAAAATAGACTACAGTGCTATGTTTATGTGGGTATAAGGCATAGAGGTTATATGAGATAAGGCCATGCATTAATTGTCCATAAGTGTGCATTAAATGCTTATTGGGAAACGTAGTATGTAAGGGTGTGGCAATAGTGATTGTGTGAGTGTTGGCTAAAGGTTTAGTGGTTTTAATCTATAAGTGAACAACTTATTTTTGTGGGTGAGCTATGGTTAACTGCATTGAAGAGAGGACAGAGAAATTGCTTACGACGCACATGAGCAGATTAATTGAATAAGGTGTTTGGATGTGAGAGCCACGGTAGTGCGTGAGATTGGATTTACTAAAAGACCGTACAACATGTTGGTGAGCCAGTGGGTATGACACACATCTCTTGATTTATTGAGAAGACGGTAATGAGTCTCAGGCGTTGGTGAACCGTTGCTGCATGTGCATATTGAAAGCTAGCTGAATAATGTCAGATCTATTTCGAAAGAGCTTAATAATCTGGGAAGTTGTCTTTCTCTATTTTTATTTATTATTTTCTTGAGTGATTTAGTTACTGTTTTTGTTTCAAAAGAGTGTTGAGAAAAATCCTCTGCTGAGGTTAGTACGAGACGGTCATACTATTGGGTGTGAAATTCTTTAACGGGAATTGAGGTTGAGTGATAGTATTAAGGGTTGAGTGGTGTTGGCTCAGTAAAGCCTTGGGTAAAACTATTGTACTTCAGTGAAAGTGATTAAGCTAGGAGAGGGCCCCGCAAACGTAGGCAAGTAGTGTCGGACTGTGTTACCAAATTTTTGGTGTTTTTATTATTTTGGTTTTGCTTGTTTTTATTTTATTGGTGCCAAAGAAGTTTGCGGAAAGTTTGCGAAACAATTAACCCCCTTCGGTTTTTCACCTTATTCTAATATTACAAAGAACATAGAGAAAAAAACATAAACACTAACTTTGTTTGTTAATAAATTAAACTTTTGAGTTTAGCGATTGTTGTTAGAACATGGCAATCTCCCTAGTAAACCTGGAATTGGTGAAATAGTATGCTGAGAACAACGAGCTTTTCTTGGAGCAGTCCTCCGACTCAATGACTAAGATGACAAATTTCTCTCCTTTGCCTGGTTCCAGAGGAGATATTAAAAACATTGCAGGAATGTTAACATATATATAGTTTGTCAACCCATTTACTTCAAAATAAAATCAATTGCTGTCTAGAAGGGAATCATATTCCTACAAGTTGTTATAGCTGTTGCTTCCACCGGTTGAACTCCATTACTTTTTAACTCATTATTCATGTCATTTTTCTAATTTGAAGTTAAATGAAATTCTAGTTACTACATAAGTAGCCATTTATAGCCTTAACAGGTGAACATGGTAGGAGCTAGGTTCTACAGCCTCCGGATTGGAATCCTAATCAACCATCATTTTGGACATCTCAGCTAGGACAATGCTGTTATATTGAATCATGTACTCTACAGTCTTTTGGTTGGGATTGCAAACACTCTCTTCCGCTATTCCTTCAACTTTTTTTTGGTTACCTCCTTTACAGATGTAGGTTCGGTTGACATGTTGAAAGAAGTGCTTTGAGTCCCTCGGTGAGTGCTGGGAGAGGAGCATTTGTTTTGCATTTTTTAGATCCTTGATTCCTAGTATTAGGATGTGTATCCGATGTGTATTTCTTTTGTCGATCTTTTTGCTAGTTAAGAAGATTTCTTGTTGTATATAGAAGATTTCTTGTATTCTTCTTAGGAGTTTACCTTATTTAGGAGTATGATATATTAGGAGTTTACCTTACCTAGAAGTCCGAAGTATATAAACTAGGCATCGTAAATAAAAAACATATAGATTTTTCTCTCCAATATTCTTTGTTTCTACATGGTATCAGAGTCGTGGTTGATCCATCAAAAGGAGAATAAAAATCTGGAATAGACAAGAAACCTTTGAATTCTTATACTTTCACCTCGAATGATAACCCAGGAAATATTATTACCCAAGTTCTAAGAAGAGAAAATTATGATGAATGGGAACGGGCTATACGGATTACACTTCGTGCTAAAAGATTAAACAAATAGCTGAGGAAGATTCAGATTTTGAAGATTGGTGGAAAATTAATTAAATGCTTGTCTCGTGGGTGTTTAATACCATTGAACCCAAACTTCGCTCAACCATCTCCCGTATGGAGATTGTGAAGGATTTGTAGGATGACATCAAGGAGTGATTTTCTATTGGGAATGGACCTCATGTATAGCAACTGCAATTGGATGTAGCAAACCATAAACAAAATGGGCAAGCCTATTATGGCAGGCTCAAAATGATTTGCGATGAGTTGAACAATTACGAAAAAAATATCGATTTGTACTTGTACTGATTGGTTTATTTGAAAAAGAAACGTGAAGATGAGAGGGGTTTCACCAATTTTTGATGGGGCTAGACAAAGAAGGGTATGGAATAGTTCGTTCCAATATCCTGAGTACAGAACCGCCGCCAAACTTAAACCATGCATACACTATGATTGTGCAACAGGAAAAGGTGGGAACTATGACTCGTACGAAAGAAGAAAGAGGGAATCCAGTTAGCTTTACAATGCAAACAGGAGGTCCAAATTTAGGGGGTACTCGAAGGATAAAAACGTGATATGCACAAACTGCAAACAAGAAGAACATGATGTAGATTCTTGCTTCCAACTTATTGGTTGTCCAAAATGGTGGGGTAACAGGCCACAGACAGCTACATCTAGATGAGGTCAAGGACATAAACGCAATATTAGAAATCAAAGAGCAAATGTAACTCAAGCTTCTGGATATGATGGTGGGAGAGGTGCTGTAAACTGATGCAGCTAGAAAGGGTATTGTGAATTTGAGTGATGAGCAATGGACCAAATTACTTGGATTGCTAAATTCTCCCATTACTGGTACAAATGAAAGCCTAATGGGTAAGTCATAGGTATGCATTAGTATATGTTTTTCTAGGTAATTGACTTGTGTTTTCTTACATAATTGTTGGTCATTGTTGTAGTTTAGGATTCATTTTGTATGTTTCATTAAGTTTGATTTCCATTGTTGTTCTTTTGTGTTTGATGTTAATTTAGGGTAAGCATTACTATTTTTATGCAAGCGGGAAGATTGAGCATGTAACATCTCGTTACCCATGTTAAGGCTAGAATAGTAAATATGAGAGATTATTGAGAGATTAGAAAATGCATTTCATGTTCATGCATAATATGACATATACATACACGTGAATATTGAATTTTTTTGCACATGAAAATGATTATACTTGCATTCATTGACATTCCAGATATAATTGATTTATATATGTAGAATATGATTTTATTGAAAATTGTGGTTTATTTGTACTAAAAATTTATTTGGAGAGTGTATTTGTTAATTTAGAATTTTTCGGGAATTTTAGGAAAAAGTTTCCGAAATTATTGGATATTATTGAATTAGGGAAAAATGCCACTTGGCAAGTAAATTAATGAATGGAAATGGAAATGAGTTAAATGATATTGAAGAATTTTATAGATGACTTTAGAATTTGTGAGAAGATGTTATTGAAAATTTTAGAGATAATTGGAATAAAAAGATGGGAGTTATGGGACTAGTTCAATAAAAACTTAGTTAAAACCTTAGAAGTTAGATAAGTGACAAGTGTCACTTGTCTAGTTCAAGTTTCTTTATACAATTGCTTTTTACATGACCAAGTCATGCTTCTTCTATCTTTGAAAGACCAAGTCATTCTTTCTGTCTTGTTTTATTTCCTTCCTCGTGGCTTTCTTCTCTAAGCTTCGTCTTCTTCATCGTTTTCTCACCGAAGTTACACCTTGCTCTATCTATCTTTTACTACTCCCGTTTTGTTGTCTATTTCTTTTGCCTTAAGAAAAACCTAACCTAAACCACCTTCAAGATGATGTACGTGGTTGCATGAGAGTTCGGGCCTTTTGGAGTTTTAATAAGTAAATACATGTAAATCCTTATGAGTTGTTATTATACGAGATAAATTTAGTGAATTAGTTATCATTAAATGATCATGTGAAAATGAACATTTTTCATGTATACTGTGGGTATAGGATGAGTATATTGATATTTTTTATTGTGTTTTTTGATGATCAATATGTTATAAGGTAATGTGGAGATGATTTTTGAAGTTGAAAAATCAATAAAAATGTGCATGAGAGGAGTGCAGAAATTCATGCAAGTTGATATATATATATATACTTTGTTTTTCACTGTTGATGTACGTGAATAGTTTTGAGTGTTTAAAATGAATTTAGAGTTTGGAAATAGGTTTATGGTGATGTATGGAGATGAGAAATATTGATTAAAATGAAAGTTTGAGGAAGAAATGAAGAGAATGTAAAAATTGAATATGCAAAAAAATGAAAGTGAAATAGTGCAGAAAACGAACATATGCGTGAGTGGGGATCGGATTTTTGATGTTTGTGTTTTAATCTTGGGTTTTGGATTTTTTTTGGATTTGTTGTGTTATGTTGAACTGAAAGGGGAGTAGAGATGTGAGAGTATAAATTAGAAATGATAGGCTAAGCAAAAGAGATGAACTAGGATGAAAATGAAGTTAAAGGTGTGCTGAAGTATGATATATGCAGTGTTTTACTAAACATATATCTGTATTATGGCCATATATTGAATTGTAGACATCCAAATGGGATTACTTTTAACTTATATTAAACTAGAGACATATGTCTATAACTTTCTTGAAGAAGTCGAATTCTAATTCTATCCCAAAAGAGCCCTGAAATTTAGCTTGAAGTTGAGAGTTGTGCTCTATTGAGGTATAAGAAACAGTACGGAGTATTTTGACCATCACTTGCACGATTCAGGACCAAAATGTATAAATTTGAAGTCGTTAGAAGCTTAAAACAGAGGAACATCTGATTAGGAGAAAGTTTTATCAGAAAACTTCTGGTTTTAAGTCAAAAATTGTAAGAAAGGATGAAAACGAAAGAAGAAAACACAGCAGGTCATGATCGTGCATCAGGACGATCACGACTTTAATCGTGCCTCAACACAATCGCGACTCTGTTGATGAAAGAAGAAAGTTACGATCGTGACTCCGAAGCTCTGAAAAGGGGAGGGACTGTTTCGAACACATTTCTTTCTTTTTACCATAACTTCTTCTCTTGACCTCCAAATGACATGGGATTTGAACCAACTGACTCGAAACACATTGTTCTACATCTCCACAAAAAATTATAACCATCTGAAGTCAATGGGGAGAGATAGAGTGATAAATTTGAGACGAAATTGATGAGGATTTTCACTGAACAACTGGAGTATTTTCACTGAACATGCTTCGGTATTTTGACAATATCTTGATCTGTATGTATCCAAATGGAATGATTTTTGACTTAGAGTAAGCTAAAGATTGAAATTGAGTATTGGCTTAGGCTATAACACTACCCAAGTCAGAAATCATATCCTGTTTTTATCGTATAAACTGTATTGATGTAGGCCGAATCAAGTAAAAGTGTCTTCATAAAAGTTGTATCTTATTTTATTAAATTTCAATTGGTATAAATTTTGTAATTTTTGGATGTTTCAATTGAGAGATATGAGTTGTACAACTTGACAGTAGGATCATGCATTAGTTAAATTTCAAATGTGCTTAGTCTATAGTATTTTGAGCATAACTTATACAATAATGAACGAAATTGAATAATCTTGGAGTCATTAGAAACTTAAGAGATAGGAGAAAAATTTTCTAGAAGAAAGTATTGCCAAATTATTTCATTTTCATGGTCAGATTGATCATGAACAGTAGGCCCGAAGGTATGTTTCAAGAAAAATCTGAATTGACAAAATGAGTTATGAATTTCGATTTTAATGGTTTTATTGAGGTATAAACCATAAATATAAATGATACTTATATGAGTTTGGAAATGTTAATGTTTACGTGATGAGAATAATAGAGCAATGTTCGAGATTGTCATGAACATGCATTATGCATATTTCATATACATACATGTGCATTAACAAACATTTATAATTGTGCAAAAGTGTGACATGTGTATATTGTTTGATATAGAGGAGCAATTGGAACGTCAACATCCAGACATTACTGGAAGTTCCAGGAATTAGCTTCAGGAGTAACTAGTGAGTAACCTAGATGGTTTCATGCAATTAATTGTTTTCTTTAGAATACGTTTTGAATGATGATATGAATGTGATTTGATTATGTTGACGTCAAATAGTGAAGGTTCGAGACTTGATGCGTGAATGTGATATTTAAGTGCTACGTGTATGTGAATGTGAAGAACTAAATGCTTCTTGACATGAATGATTGATTATGAGAGATGCATTCCATACATGAATGCATGATCAGATAATGAGAGTTGTGACGTGAGTAGCCACCGAAAACGAGCTTAAAGCTCCAAATGTGATTAAGAGCCAAAGGCTCACTATATAAAATGAGCCCTGTATTCCCAACAGATAAGGGCCAGTATAAATGAGCCCGGTATCCATAATAAATACGGGACAATTTAGGCACTTGGTTACAATAACGTAACAATTGGAAAAGAGTCACATGAGCATTTCATATACATTTTGAATAAGTATGCTTGATTGTTTGAAATGAAAAATTGTCTTACCCTTGAATGAGAATGTGATATGTGACATGTGATAAATCATGCAAAATGTAAAGATGTGAATTATTTGTTATACATGTGATGTGTTGCATGAATTGAGTGAACCGTCGATGATGGTTACCTCATTGAGTTGGCAAAACTCACCCAAAATTGCACGTTGAAATTTCAGGACCGAGAGAGGACTTTAGCTACTGAGAGACGCTACAAGAAGTATAGTCTTGTACTTTTGGGAAGAAGAACACAAGATTTGAGCCTTGAGGACGGTGAAGATTCAAGGATCATCATCAAAATTGGGGAAAATAGCAAATCAACATCCAAAATGCCAAATTTTGGCAAAGAAGAAAAGAAGCTCCCTTTATTCAATTTTCTGTGTTTTTATTTCTTCTAATCTTTGTAAGATGGATTATTTGTGTGTCGACGATGTTATAGTGACCATTTTAGGCTGATTTAGTTTAGGGATTGCTTTTGAGTTATTGTGTTGAACTCCTATTTTATTGAATTGACTGAAATGTCTTTGATGATTGTTGATTTTATTGAGTTATATTACAACAAATTGAGAGAGTGAGTAAGATTAATTGTGTAGGATTGTACAATGAGAGTTGGCAACCTATAGACATACAATCATCACGTTAATTGATTAGTCAGAAGAGAGATCTCGGTGATTTCAGTTAATCACCTATAAGATAGCTTAATAATCAGTTGAATCGGCAGAGTAATTGGGTAGGTTGAGAGATTGTCCAATTGATTCCCTTTAATTCGCTTAGGGACAATTAATTACACCTTGAGAGAGGGTAGTTAATACATACAGAAATCTAGGGTGAGACATAATTCAATTAATAAAATAGGAGGGAGACAAAATTGTCAGACCCCGTTTTTGGAGCCCGACGATCGCAAATGTCAAAGACATAAACGTGTCTTCGTATAAGGTTGTTTCCATAGGATCTCTCTAGCCCAAAACCAATTCCGGCAGCGGAATCACAAATTGACTTCTTTAGAACAATTGAAGCTCCATGTCTCCAATTCATTATGAAACGATTGGCATAACTTTTGACAAAGATGTTGGATTTAGACCATTCAAGTACGGTTTCGAAGAGAACTTTGATTTCTACAACTTCTGTGAAGACCCAAAATTGAGATTTTTCCATTTGGAGGGTCAAAAGTTGCACATATTTAAAACTGTCCCGAAAAGGTCCGTCTAATGGACATAATGTCCCTTCAAACAGACATAGCGGGCTTGGGAGCCATTTTTCACCCGAGAAGGTCCGCTTAGTGGACATGATGTCCCACCAAAGGGACATGAACTGAGCTGGGATATTTTCAGACCCGAGAAGGTCCGCCCAACGGACATCAAGTCCATTTAACAGACAGCTACGGGTTAAATTCCATACTTCCAACTCCGTAACCTACCTAGGACCAATCCTATGCATATCTAACCTTCCTAACTCATTTTCCTCATCATTTTCACCCCCATTTCATCTATAACCTACCACACTCATTCTTCATCCCATTTCAAAA
>JAOSBN010000002.1:21816919-21831346 GCA_027563595.1 Erythroxylum suave | reverse complement strand
AGTTATGATCTTTATAAGTGGAGGTGCTCTAGAGAGTGTATTTAGTGATTTGGAACTTTGGGTATGTAAGGAAGATCTAGTAGGAAATATCTTCTTATGCATATCTTCTATGATGACGTCATCTTCATCTACATATCTTCTATGATGACGTCATCTTCGTCTATCTTCTAATGCATATCTTCTATCTTTTTATGAATATCTTCTATGATGATGTCATCTTCGTCTGCATATCTTCTATGATGACGTCATCTTTGTCTATCTTCTAATGCATATCTTCTATCTTTTTATGCATATCTTCTATGATGATGTCATCTTCGTTTGCATATCTTCTATGATGATGTCATCTTCGTCTATCTTCTAATGCATATCTTCTATCTTTTTATGCATATCTTCTATGATGACGTCATCTTCGTCTGCATATCTTCTATAATGACTTCATCTTCGTCTATCTTCTAATGCATATCTTCTATCTTTTTATGCATATCTTCTATGATAACGTCATCTTCGTCTGCATATCTTCTATGATGACGTCATCTTCGTCTATCTTCTAATACATATCTTCTATCTTTTTATGCATATCTTCTATGAAGATGTCATCTTCATCTGCATATCTTCTATGATGACGTCATCTTCGTCTATCTTCTAATGCATATCTTCTTATGCATATCTTCTATCTTTTTATGCATATCTTCTATGATGACGTCATCTTCGTCTATGTTTTGCTTCTATGTTTGACTTTTTTCATCTATGTTTGACTTCTATCGTCTAGCCAATTTTTGACCCTTTATACAATAAAATATGTCTTTTAGGTCTTCATTAACATTGTATATCTTGAAGTCTTCTTTCTAACCATATAAAGAACACATCAATCAAATATTTCTAGAGAAAGTTATGGCTGTTTCTCCGAAACAGGTTCAATATGATTGAGGACGAAACCTTGTCTAATTCCTTCGGCCATAACTTTATTGTCTGACCTTCAAATGAGATGATTATTGTTTCTAAATAAGCTAGAGACATAGAGATACAAATTATCTGAAGAAACTGAACTTTAATTCAGTCCCTAAAACTTTCAATTTCGGGAGTGAAGTAGGGTATAGGGTATTGTTTTAGTGCAAAAATAGTCCAAAAATGTGTGGCTATAAATTTCAGATTTTATAACCAAATTGAATGATTTCGGTGACATTAGAGACTTAACACAATGAGGAACAAATTTTCTGATAAAGTCCAATTGAAATGCCAAATTGAGTTTTCCCAAAAATCTGTTCGGAAATAGGAAAAGTGAGTTCTTTTTTATGAATGACTAGTGTGGGATCGCCACCTTTGTGAGATGTTGGCTAATGAGGGTTTCTTTGAAATAACCCTATAAGATAATATGCTCACTTATGATCACTCCAAATGTTGGGCTCCGAAATCGGGGTCCAACAAGAACAGTTTCAAAGTATGCAAAACAGTTCAAATCGTATAAAACAATGTCAAATCATTAAAAACAATTCAAAACAATGCAGGTTGTTCATTTAAAACAATGCATGTAGACTTCATGTCTCAACCTACCCAATTTGTGCTTCGGATACTCCTAAACTTGGTCCTACACCTAGACCTCAACCTGAATGCTTTGATACCATAAGTGTTAGGACCCTGCCCTTGCGAGTCACGAGCCTAACATCCTAAGTGACATCTGGACGTGCATCCCACAAAGGTGGCATGCCCATACTAGCCAATCGTAAAAAAGAACTCACTTTACCTATTTCCAAACACATTTATGGAAAAACTCAAGGTGTAATTTCAATTTGACTTCTTCAGAACATTTTGTCCCATAACTAGTATTTATAGCCTATGTCTCTAATTGCTTCTTGATCCTTGATAACCGCTTCTTATTGAAAATTGTTATTTAGTTGAGTTTTGTAACTAACTCTAACTAAGTAACTGTTTGACGTACAGACGTAACTTCTTTATATCGTCTGTGTTTTTAACTTCGTCTACGTTTTACGCGTCGTCTGTGTTTTGTGCTTCATCTGTGTCTTCCTTACGTCTGTGTTTTCCTTAGGTCTGTCTTTTACTTGCGTCTGTGTTTTCCTTGCGTCTGTGTTTTCCTTACGTCTGTGTTTTCTTTACGTTTGTCTTTTCCTTGAGTCTGTGTTTTCCTTGCGTCTATCTTTTCCTTGCGTTTATGTTTTCCTTGCGTCTGTGTTTTCCTTGCGTCTGTGTTTTGGTGACGTCATCACAAACGATTCCTTGCATCTGTGTTTTTCTTGCGTCTATATTTCCTTGCGTTTGTGTTTTGGTGACGTTATCACAAATGATTCCTTGCGTCTATCTTTTGGTGACGTCATCATAGACGATTCTTTGTGTCTTTACACTCTTACGCATTCCCCTTTCTAACTTCCAATCCAAAGGTCCAAAAATTTCATATTATATACCGTTGGAAAGCTAAGAGGATGAACTACCACTCCTAAGAAGAAAATTTATCCAAATCAGCCTAGATTAATACGGATCTTCCCTTGAAGTTAGGATATAAATTTTTATCCCTATAGATACTTGAAAATGCCATGCGGAGGCCTTAAAGAAAAATCATGAGCAAAACATACATATATTTCTTTAATCTTCAAACAAATAAGAGTTTCACAATGCTTTAGTGGGCATTTCGAGCCCCCTTACATCATAATTCAAAATACAAAGTTTATAAAAACTAAAGTCGCTCAAAATGTGACTAAAGCATTGGTTTACATGATCTAACTTCAAAACAATCAGAACAAAATATGCAGATTGGAGTGATGCCTTGACTCTTGACTTACTCAATCTCTTACTCATCACCTAAATGGGAGGAGGACAATGGGGGTGAGCTTAAAGCTCATGGGTAACAATTTTATAATCGAGAAACAAGAAAAACCTTTTTCAAAACTCATTGTCATTATACATTTGGAAACCATAATAATTTCTCATAGAAAAACAGCAAAACCTATTTCTCAAAATTCTCATTTTATCAAAACAGTTCATGATCAATTATAAATCATGTATGCATCAAACTTGCTAACACATAAGCACAACAAAATGGTTTGGGTGGATCTAAAACAGAACGTACTACACATTCCCCATAAGGTTCCTGTGTAGCCGTGAACATAACGTACTATCGCAATTCCACTTAATAGTCTTACGTAGTTGTAAACTTATAGGAGTCCATGAAGGAGCTCCATGCCATTAGCGGGCAGGTGGGAGAAGCCTTTTGTCAAAGTGCACTTAACATAACTTAGGAGACCACCATAAACCTATATAATCATGCATTTCACAACTTGTAAACTTATGGCCTCAATGGCATTTTTCCAAAACTTGATTTCATAATCATAATATCATTTCAAAAAAATCAATATACTTCTAAAAGTCAATTTCATCAGTCCTTTCACAAACCAATAACACAATTCATATGCAAACATATGGCACATTATCAAAGCATTCAAGTAGCCTTAACAGCACATTTCTAACACAATTGAAAACATTTTAAAACTTTCTTAGTTTTGAAGAAACATTATGGCTTATTACTTAATTATAAAAGTGTCACCCACCTGAAATCTTTGCTTATAAACTTGCTTAGGGATTTGCTTAAGGATGTCTTTCCTCTTGCTCCCTTGGTCTCTCTTGATCCCCTCCTTGATTTTCTTTATAAAAGACATAATTCCCATTCAACAGAAATTCAAATTTGAGAACCCATAAAGCACATTCACTAAAATTGATCCTAGAATTCTTAAACTCATACATTTCTTAAGCTTTATGAACCAAAACCTTTTCAAAAATCCAAAAGATTTTAAAATCAACTTACCCCAAATCTTAACCAGATAATGGGATTTTTGGCTTTAAAGAAAGCTCTTCCCTTCCTTTTTCTTTTTCCCTTCTTGAATAGTCTCAAACTCTCTCTCTAAGACTAAGAAAAAATGTAACCTAGTCCAAAACTCTATTCCTTCTCAACTTCACCGAAACCTCACTTCTTCTCTCTCTCTTTCTTTCCTTCATTCATGTTTTTGGTCTTCTAATTTAAAGACAACATTTTCCTCTTCCCATTCTACCTAGTGGGTGAGAAAAGTCCACCTTACCCTTCCTTTAATGCCTTAGTGCTTCTAACCTTAAGTAATCCACCCAAAATAACCCTTTATGAATTATTAAAAAAAATTAACTCTTAAAATTCACTTATCCGAACCTCATCACTGTTTAAATCATGCTTAGCTAAAAAAAACATTTAGGGGCAAACACATTTTCATCAGAAAATAGTCTAGCACTCAACGTTTCTTTGAGAAAACTTATTTCTCATTCAAATTCAATGAAACACTTCCAATGCAATCTCAATTATCAAACTCCTATGACCATCAATTTCTAGAATCGTCACATTCATATAATTTTTAGTTTATAATTGAAATTCAAGAATATACAAATCATTCCTTGTAAGAGACATCTAGGTTACTCACAGTAAGCTCCAGATAACTATTGCCTTGATGTCCGAACAATGTCTGGATGCTGTCATTCAATTTATGCTTCTATATCATGCAACACACACACATTTACACATTACTAGTTTGCTCAATCATATTAATACTCAATCATACACATATTTATATCTGTTATGTACAATTCATGCTCAATGATATTCCCGGGTATGTGTCCTCTATTTCATATATCTTAATCATTCTTAATAATCAATCTAAAATTATTAAACACTTTATCAACTTTTTCATCCTTAAACTAGGTTCATTTTAAGGCTCATTCAAGCCTAAATATACCATAAGAAAGTACACTATCATTTATTGTTTCAAACATCACTTAAAAAATAACATTTCATCTAATAAGCTAACCCACGAACATGGTGGAACTTCCCATGATTGTGATAGAACCTTATGCAACTAGCCACGATCATGGAGATTCTTCCACGATCGTGCACTGAAGGCATGATCATGCCCTGCCTTTCTCGCTTCATTTTTCCATGAATTCAACATACTTAGAATCATCATTAGCACTTCAAAATTTTCAAAATTCATGTCCATTTTTGCAACTTCATTTCATACAAATTAATCTAACTACCATGCAGGTTACATTAGATCTCACAAAACTCTACTCAATTGACCCATTAACCATTTACTTAATCTTACCATACAAGCATTCCTAACTTTTCTAGATTTTATATCTTTCATAATACATCAAACAAATCGTCTATATAGTTCATCACTTAAACATCATATCCTCATCAATTTTTAGCTCAATTCCATCTCAATATCATTTAAAAGTCAATCAGTAACTGTGGTTTATCAATTATACAAAAACAAAACATGATTTCTATCAATCACTATCACCTTAGTTCTCATTTCAAGAATATTTTACTAGTCTTTTCTTTAACATAATTTTACTTTTATTAAACCTTAATTCCCAATCTATTTTATGTACATAACAACCTATAATACATGGTTTTCATATTTTTTAAAACAGAATACAAACATAGATATTCATTCATAAAAAGTTATGCACTCATCATGTACCATTTTCAATAAATCAATCCATCTGAAACTACCCTTATAACAATTCATAGATTATTACTCATCATAAACACAAAAACAAGACATCAATATACCCACTTCTTCATCAACGTTCAATACTCAGTCATCACCATTTTTATGATCATTAAATCACAAAAAGTCACCATATATGTTTCATTTACAAAAACCTATGAAGCTTGATGTATTAGTTACCAGTTTTAGCTCCAAGCTTCTGCAAAATCTCACTAAAACATAGCCTCTCCCAAGCTTATATGGTCTTCAACTTTTCAATGTAGGATGGGTTAAGTTTTTAGTAACAAGATGAAGAAGAACAAGATCTTGAAATAGGTGAATGTTAACAAAATCAATGTCATGAGTGTGAAGAAGATAGTGTCAAAATGTGAGAGAATAAAGAACAAGATGAGAGTATTTACCTTGAGTGAAAGATAATAAACTAAAGATGGCCTTTCAATTTGTTTAACGTCGTAGGTGAGTGTGGTGAAACTTGTCACTTGGCACATGTCACCTTATTATGGTTCCTACTTAGCTCTTTTAATAACTAGTCTATTGTCTCCCAATTTCTAAACCATTTGTCTCCCAAATTTCTATGACACTTATCATTAAATCTAATGCCACTTATCAATTATTTTTACTATCTTTTTTCATTTATTTCTACTATCATTTATCAATTTGTCTTGCCATTTGGGATTTTTCTAGCCCAAAAATACTCATAATTTCATAAATCTCCCAAATATAACAAATAAATTCTAAGTCACCAAATTTGATTCATCAACCAATTTTTCAAGACATAGAAATTTACCAAATAAAAAATTTACGACACAATAATTCATAATTTGCAATATGATCACTTAAATTTCCCTTATACCCCAAAAAATGTCAAATAAGTGTATGTACAGTCTTTGTAATATGTACATAAATTAATAATCACATGTGTGTATGTTTATGTTAGTTATATACATGTAAATGTAATGCGTTTCCTATTTTCTCAGTAGTATGTCTCATGTAAAGATATCTAGGATTGTAACCCTTAGTATGGGAACGAGATATTAGTTGTTTAACCCTAACCTAAAAGAATTCTATTGCCCTATCTTCAGGGTTCCATGAAACTCTCAGATATATATTATGATCCATCTATACAAATAATCTCTTAATCCATTTGTGTTAAATCTAAAATTTAATTAAAACATTGATAAATTTCAAGTGGATATAATAAATTCATAAATAATTCTAAAAAAGTAAAACATTTCGTTGAATCAAGAATTAATTAAAAAAATCAAGTCCTAGGGTCCATCTTGCCTATATACATATCCCAGTTAGTTTATAAAGATACAAATAAAACATATAGAAAACAACCAAAAAGAAAGAAATAATTAACTTAAATCTTTAATGTAAAAGAATTTTGAATTTTCATTGCTTCAATTTGGAATGATCTTAATAATCTCTTTTTACTCTCTAAAAATACTCTTTCCTCAATCTTAGTTGCCTTAATCGACTCCTAAATGATGTTTTAGCTTTATTACTAATCTCCAAGAACTTCTCTAAAGCTCCCACCTCTATTTTCATAGTCTTTTTCTTAAGATGTGAAAACCCTAGAACTTTCACTTAACACAACCTAAACTCAAGTTCCTATTAGATCTTGTGGTGATTAAGACCCTTCTCAACTTCTTTATGCAATAAAACATTAGCAACACCTGTTTAAAAATGAATATACAAGCGTAATAGTGTACGATGTCATCGACACTTAGAGAATAGATTGACATTTTATTAAACACATTCTAGAGATAAGTCTATGTTAATATTAAGTTAGTCATTCAAAAAAATTGACCAGAAAAAATAATGTAGTATAATTAAACACACGCAGCAACATGGCACCGTGTTAGCACTGTGTTATGAGTCTTCACTTAAAATATGAAAAAATAACTCCATCTTGACTCTATTCTTCCCAATTTTACTCCTTCATTAAGGGACTAAAAAAGATTTGGAATCAAATATAAGTCATTTTAAGCACCAAATCCATTGAAAAAATTAAAAGAAAAAAAGCAGAATGCTCCTTTAAATTCATGCTAAACCATTAACAGTTATCAAATTCCTTACACTCTAAAGAAATCATTTGCATTACTCAAACTTAAATAGGAGGAAATTCTAGAAAATCATTTAGCAAATAAAAAATATACACTAAGATTCTCCACTACTTATTTGATTACAAATTTCATCAAATTGCTAGACATCAAACTACTGGCATTATATCCTAATTCAATTTAATCTACTTTGTAATCCTTCAAAGTTTAACTATATTCACAAAATTCATCATTGTTCACAAAATTCATCATAATATATAAGATGAAAATATATGAGAAAAAATTTCAAATCTTTTTCAAAACCCTTATTGAATAGTAAATAAAAAAATTTAAATCAACACAAGGGTATTTAGAGCTTGTTTAGAAAGTTACCGAACCTTTTATTACGAGAGTAAATAACCTGTCATGAATACTCTTGGTTGCTCATATAATCATTATTTCAAATTTTACTATTACTACTCTTTAACTTTAACCTTTTTTACTTAGGTTGAAGCCAACAAAGTGAGTTCATTTATACTCATCTATCCATATGTTTTCATATGGGATAATGAAAATATTGAAAAAGAATTAACATTTCACTCAATATATGTATAAAATATATAAGTATCTTCATACAAATCAAGTATCCATTCTTAAAATTAATAAAGAATAATGAACTAACTTAATCATTAAAGCTCATAACTAATTGCCTAAACATTTTAAATCATCATAATAATAAATATCATAATATAGTTTCAAAGTTTAAAATTTCCAGATTGCTCCCTATTAAGTTAATCATAACAAAATTAATAAGCATGGGTACCTAAGTCCCTCCCTAAACTTAATTTATAAATTTTCCTTAATCTACAAGTTATGCAAGAATAATGAAAGTAAACAAACAAAAAGAGGAAAATAAAATAAAAGAAATGGTACTTCCCTAATATAAGATAAAAGAACATTGCAAAACTTATTAAATTCCCTCAACTTTCATAGAGATGTTTGTGATGACATGTTGATTCCCATGTTGAGTTTATACTGAATTATTATGGAAATTGTATGGTTAATATGATAGCATGGGATCATGTTGTTACTTTATATTGACCCTAGTAAGAGATATAGGATTGTGTCCAATTGTGTGTGCATTACCATATATTAATTGTTAAATAACATGGAAGTTACACAGGGTAGGTCTTCTTACCTTCATGTTTCAAGTGGTCCTCACTACTTTGTTAAAAGGCTCAATATAAGTTTGAGATACATAAAGCCGTTTAAAAAAATAAAGTCTACTTGGTGTCAAGTTAACCCTATATTCATTTCCAGTACATCTACGTAGTGTGTTCTAACATAGACGAGAGATATGTAAAGTTGTATAGTCATATGGGATGTATATATTCTGCATTGCCCATTATGTTTATGGTCACTACTTTTATCCTTTTACGTTTGATTGGAAGTTGGTCAACATGAACTAAACACATTACCATATTTCTTATAATTCTATAAAACTTAAATGTAATTAGTTTCAAATAGATTGAAATAAGTAAAAAAGTTAATTCCTTTTAATTCATACATCGATCCACAGGTATAACTTATATATCCTTACTTGAAATCTTGTACCCTAACACCATCCATTATTGGACCACAAAATGGAATTTCTCCTAATTAATTACAAAATTATTTTCCTCACATCATTTAAGCACTCTAGTTGAGTTTGATAAATAAGAATCAAAGGAACCACCAAAAATAAAAAATTCATCCATAAAAACCACCATGATTTCTTTGTCTAACTCATCAAATATAGTCAACATGTACCTCTAAAAGTTATTAGGGGCATTACATATCCTAAATGTCATTTGACATTGGAAAACATACTAAATGGACAAAGGAGTGTCATTTTCTCATAATCTTCTAGGTCTATAGGAATCTAGAAATAGCCTGCTAGTCCATCCAAGATGTAATAATACATATTTTTATATAATCATTCTCGTATTTGGTGAAAAAGGGTAGTGGAAAGTAGAACTTGAACATAGCTTCAATAAGCTTCCTATAGGCTATATACACCTTACAATTAATGATGGTTCTTATAAAAATCAACTCATTCTTTTTGTTAGATACCATCATCATCCTTACTTTCTTTAGTATTACCTATATAGGACTAATCCAAGAACTATTCGAAATAGGGTAAATAAATACTGCATCAAGTGGTTTATTTAACTTAGCCTTTATAACATCATTTATGTTTAGGTTAAGTTGTCTTTGGGGTTGCATGGCTATCTTTGATAATCATAATATTTTATGGTTTTAAAAAGAATGGTTATTCCCCGCATGTTAGAAACTTTCCATGCAATTGCCTTCTTAGGCACCTTTAAAACCTTAAGCAAATTTTAATTTTAGTCCTGGTTCAAAAATGTTGTCATTATAATTATAATTTTTGAGTTTTAGCTAGAAAAGCATACTCTAAGTACTATGATATTCTCTTTAGCTGTAACTATAGTGGTTCCTAAATTAAGGGTCTTATTCCACTCTCCTTTGGTCATTTTATCTCTTCAAAATGCTTTTTCTTTGAGCAGGCTCATTATGATCTAAGGATAGCAAAATCTCCCTTAGGAAAGGGCTACACCTTTTCTCATCTTCTTCTTAAATGATAAAGGTTCCTAATGGATATTGTAAGATGATTCCTACGTAGAATGATATATTTCAGTTTGAATCACATCCAATTAAAAATAAGTATCATCATTATCAAAGGTGTATTTTATAGCTTTTGATTTCTTAAAAAAGACTTCATCATCCTTTACCATAAATATTTTTTTTCAAGTGCATTTATAATTTCATAAATTATTCTTCATATCCAAAATTATAAAGTTGAAAAATATCAACTTGTCAATCTTAACCAACACATCCTCTATAATGCCCATAGGATATTTAATCGGCCTATTTGCTAATTTAATGCTCATTTTAGTAGGATTTGGCTTACACACTCCTAATTCTTTAAACATGTCATAAGGAATTAAATAACATTGGCTCCTCAATCTAATATTGCCCTTTATATTAACAAACTACTAATGTAGTAAGGGATAGTAAAACTCTCTAAATCTTTAATCTTCTAAGTTAACTTGTTTTGAAAGATAGTGGGTCATTTTTTACATAGAATACTTATCAATGGTCCCACGAGTTCCTTCTTTTTTCAAAAGGAGATCCTTTAGGAACTTGACGTACCTTAACATTAGTGAGAGAGCTTCAACAAAAGTGATGTTAATGTGAAGATTCTTTAAATAGATCTAAAATCTTACGAAACTAATCTTCCTTTTCATCTATTTCAAGGTTGCTTAGGCATAAAAGTCGTAGTTTAATATTCTTTGACAACTTTCTCTTTTAGCTCTTTTTCCTTCTTTCCTCCTTATCCTTATCCTTTACTATCCCTTACTACATTTCAATATGCTATGAACAATTATAAGAAGGATAAATAAATGAGAGCTATAGTAGACAAGAAGAATTTTTTAAATAGTAATCAATTATGGAAGCTTGTACAACTTCATAAAGGAAAGAGTCCTATAGGGTATAAGTGGGTTAATAAAAGGAAGCCATGAATAATAAAAAACTGAGAAACATTTTAAGACTCGAGAAATAACAAAAGGGTATGATAAGTGAAAAAGGAATGATTATGATGAAATTTTATTTGCAATGGTTTGTAAAACTTCCATTAGGATTTTGATAGCATTACTAACTAGTTTATATTTGTAATTAAAGCATATAAATGCAAAGACAACTTCTATTCATGATGACTTAGAGGAACAAATTTATACGAAGTATCCCAAAAGTTTGGTTAACCTAAAAAGGAGCATTTCATTTATAAACTAAATAATTCGTTCTATAGGTTGAAGTAGTCTCTATAAAAATAGTAAAAATATTTGACTCTTATGTGATTTAAATTGGCTACATGAAAAGTGATTATAAATTTTGTGTATATCTTAAAAGATTGATGACAGATCATTTATTATTATTTTGCTACAATACATGGATGATATACTAATTAATGCATAGAGTATACATGATGTGAATGAACTGAAGTCTTTATTATTTAAGGAATTTGAGATGAAGGATTTAAGTGTTGCTAATAAAATATTAGGAATGGAGATTCAGAGGGATATAAAATTTAAAACATTGAGATAATCTAAATCTGGCAACGTTAAGAAGGTATTATACATATTTGAAATGAGCAAAGCTAAACTTGTGAGTAATTTATTAGAAATTCACTTTAGGCATTTCCAAGATCAATTCTCAAAAATAGATAAAGAGGTTGATGATATATCTAAGGTACTATACGATAAAGTTATTGGATGTTTAATATATGTAATAATTTGTACATGTCTATATTTGGATCAACTTATTAGTGAAATTAGTAAGTACATATTGAAACTTAGAAGAAAACATTAGGAAGTAACCAAGTGGATATTCGAGTACTAAAGTAGAAAACTATGGCATTGTGTTTAGTAGTCAGTAAGGTAATCTTTTGATTTTGGTATATGTGGATTCAGTTTATGCAAGAGGTTTTAGTTATATAAGGTCTATTATAGGGTATGTATTTGCTTTTATCAAATGGACCATTTATTAGAATCAACTTTATAGTCTATGCTTGCATTGTCTACAAATGAAGTATAGTACATGACATTGGCTAAGGCTATTATGGAAGCATTATAGCTTACAAGATTAGTAAACGACGTAGGCATTGATCAAAGTGGAGTGATAAAGCATTTTGGTAGTTAAAGTATCTTATATTTAGTAAAGAATCAAGTGTATCATGCAAGGATTGAGCATATAGAACTGAAGTTTCATAAGTTTAAGGAGTTGATTGCAACTTTATATATCTTGTTAGAAAATAAAGTTTCACATTTCTAAGAATGTAACTAACATGTTTAAAAAACTAGTTACTATGGAGGAGTTCGAGCAATGCTGAGACTTGATTAATGTCTCAAGGTCCTAGACATAGATACAAACCAACCAACAAAGATTTATATTAGCCAAGTTAGAGATTGTTATATTTGACTCATATACATAAGCATACAATCTTGAATTTTTAGGGTGAAAGTAAGCACTTCTTGAAAGAATTTTGGGCAGACATGAGCATGGTCTACGATGTGTTCCTTTCTAAAAATTAGAGGTGAAGGCATATACTAAAGACGTAAGCATATTGATATATTACAGGTATTTCTAGAGGAAGACAATTTGGGACATAACTATGTGACAGACCATATCTTAGGTATAAACAAGAAGTTATGATCCGTGACTTAGGACAGGTTCGTCTCTTAATTTATGTCTAAGTATATAGAGAAGTAGTAAAATCTATAATCGAGGAAACAAATTTACCAGAGCCTATATCATGTTTTAGAGAAAAAAAAGATAATAAGATCTAAAACTTAGGACATAATAGTGTCCCAAGCTATGTGTATGGCAATCAACCTTATCTAAAAGTACGTTATTAGTAGATTTTGAATTCTATAAGCATTATAGGACCCATTTGAGTCATAATTAAATTAGGTTTTCCTTTTATTTCATTTTATTATCCTACTAATCAAAGCCAAGTAAAATAATTATAAATTACATTTTACAAAAAGGTGTAAATTAGCTCCTAAGTTTTTTTTAAAAATCTAACTTGGCTTTTATCGTTATCTATAAGACCAAGGGATATTTACATTTACAAAAGGGTACTCTTTCTATCCGCAATCTTATCTCTATTGTTCTAATTTTAATGATAGTAAAGGAAGAGACTATTGTCAATTCATGCATAATTGAGCTATTACATATTATCTAGAAAATACAAATATTTTATAATGTATATTCAATTTCGTAATTTATGCATGCTAATTGAATCTTCATTACCTTATTTTCAGTTTTAATATAAATGAGTATAATAATAAAAAACTAATAAAAGAAAAATGGTGATTCGAAGATTATTCATGGTCACCATCTCCCATAATCCATTCCAATTCATTAATTAGAGAGTAAATATATATATATATATATGCATCAATAAATGAGTATGATATTGTATTGGCTCTCAAGTTCGATCATAGTAGATTTGAACTTCCTATGATGAGTCATCTAAACCTAATCATATTTATATGAATCTTTAGAATCAGTTGTATTAAGTTTATATCTCCAAAGAGTCAAATATAATTAGCAATCATTGACTTTCATGTTGAATCAAGTAAATGATTGAATAGAATAAGTTTTACTCAATTTATTGTAGCATATCACTAACTAACCACAATCATAATAATGTAGATAATGGCTAACTTATTTAATATAAATAAATAACAACAAAAGGCATGGGGTCTCTAATAATTCAAATAAATTTAACTCAAAGAAACCCACCATTAGTTAATATTCATAATGAAATAATAAGAGATTGTCTAAAACATAATATTTGTAATAGTGCAAAATAATGAATTAAGAATTAGGTATTCAAAACAATATTCTTTTTTGGTCTCATGATCAAATTTCAAGTGAGGCATGTAGTAAGTTAAATAGGAGGTGGATATTACAACCTTATAAAAAGAGGAGCTGTGAAAGCATTTATAAGCCTGTAAAAAAAATAATATTAATCAATTTTTTACTAGTTATATTTGGACCCGAACTAAAGTTATTATTGAGGTACGGCATTGGTAGTAGAGTCCAATGTTGCGAATACCGTACCGGACATGGTACCGGATTCAATTCTGGAACGATACTGTACCGGTACCGGTTAATACCGGGTATCATACTGGACAATTTTTTATATTTATAAAATAGTCCCTGAAATTTTTAAAATTTACAAAATAGTCCACTGATATATTGTACAGTTA
>JAOSBN010000002.1:21795933-21816819 GCA_027563595.1 Erythroxylum suave | reverse complement strand
GGGGGGGGTGCAGTGAACGCGCGGCAGATTCAAATTTCAAAATTTTTGTACTTTTTTTTAAATTAAAAATTTTGCAATTTAGTCCCTAAACTTTTTAAATTTTCCGGTATTGGCCGGTATTTATAGTACCGGCCGGTACCGACCGGTATTTGCCGATACCGGCCGGTATTTGAACTCGATACCAAAATCAACATTTCAGTACCGTTTTTCAACTGGTACGGTACGAAATTTGAAACTCTGGTAGAGTCATGAGCAATAGACTCAGATTTCCACCCTGATTTTATATCAGAAGCCGAAGGAAAATTTCTGTGTTGTATATTAGTTCTTGATAAAGACGTCAAAAATTTAAGAAAAAATATTTATGATTCTCTAAGTCAAAAATAGAGTTGTTGTTAGGTCACTCTATATTTGGACCTTGCATTGAAGGTAAAAGAATTGAATATATACATTTTTTTTTGAAGGAATTGATATATATATATATAAAGCGGAAGGAAATTTTCAGATGAATTTAATTTTTCAAATTAATTGTGACGTGGAAAAGATTCCAAAATCGAAAGCAGTTCGATGCAATGTTATGGTTTAGAGTTACTTTGAATATACTTCTCCTTCGATAGACACGTTATTAAATTAATATATGAATTAAGTGAGTTGCCGGACTTCGTCAGATTGAATAAGTATACCGATTTCACCAAGATGGCCTTTCATTTTCAATGTCGGGACATGAACTCTTATAACTTTTATATATGGAGAAACTAAATTAGAAAATATTTACAAGAAACTGGGTTGGTATGCGTTTGATGATCATGACAATATAATATTTGAGGAGAAAACTTCTCAGGAGCAAGTTTGACCACCTAAACCGCTCCTCCGCCGCTTCACCGGGATAACATGCCGGAAATCGTCGTCAGCTGTTAGGTGCCACTCTTGCACCACCAGCTCATCCAGATCAAACTGAGGCATCCTACCAGGGACATCGTACAACGAACCGGCCGGGAATCCATCAAGGCCGCTGCGACCCTGAGGTTTTGTTTTCCGGCGACCAGCTCCTACGGGCACGTTGCGAAGAGCCCCACCTGCCGTCCAGTATCTCTGACACCCTTTGCAGAAATGTCTAGGCTGGTTAACATTGTAGTTGTTGAAGTAACAAAATTTGGTCTCCATGCTCTTGCATCTAGGGCAACGTATGATCTTGTCCGGCCTCTTATCCCCTGTGTGATTTTCTGTGTTTGGATCGTCTTTCGATTGCCTGCGGGTACTAGCATGAAACGTAATTGTTGCCCCAAATAGCTTGATAAACTGTTCTTGATTCTCCATGACAAAGATAGAGCAACAGGAGAAGAGAGGGTTTTGTGGCGTTAAAGGAGAGACCAGAGAGTTGTGTTTGTGAGAGGTTGCCTGTATTTATGAGGAAAAGGAATGAGCATGTTTATATACAAACTAGGGCTAAAAATGTGGTATGGAGGCATATATAGGAGCCAGTAACGAACAGTGAGTGGCGTGGAAAAGGTGATGATGAGCTTTTTGTCCATGTCATTACTACTCCACCTCATCAAAGTCTAGGGTTAGTAAAAGTCTGAATGTGGGTCCCAAACCAGGTAGGTCGCGTACAAAGTTTCTAAGCATATAGGAGCATAAAAGAGATAAGAAAAGTCTTTGTCTAGGTTCTAGTTCATATTAAGAGCTTTTTGTCCATGTCATTACTACTCCACCTCATCAAAGTCTAGGGTTAGTAAAAGTCTGAACGTGGTCCCAAACCAGGTAGGTCGCGTACAAAGTTTCTAAGCATATAGGAGCATAAAAGAGATAAGAAAAGTCTTTGTCTAGGTTCTAGTTCATATTAATCTATACATATATCACAAAAGAAACTAAAAGCTAAAGCCTTGGTACTTTCCCTTTTGAAATCATGCATATAAGTCCTTTACTTTTCATGGAGTATGTTGCCCATCCTTCGTGGTAACAGATGCCATATCTTCCTAGGTGTCTCAAAGTCGTATAAATATGCATACATACATGTTCAGAAATCCAACCATACATTATTGTTTGACAAATCATTTGTTGTTAGCTAATAAAGTTGGTAATGTCTTCCTCAATGAAGGGTGAAGATATAGTCGCTAAGCTTTATTCTGATTGAAAAAGATGCCCAAATAGACTGATAACATTAGCATATAAATTAAGCATTTCTCAGGAGATAATGATTTTTATTGTTGTTCGCCTTTCTAGCTTATCTCATATATGCCGCTACCTCAAATATTCTTTTTATTAATACACGTTTAACGTTCCTAAAAATCTCAAGGAAACTAGATCATTCATGACACAAAGACGTTCCATATCATATCCAATGTTTAACATTTGATTAAGAAATGGATCTCTTTCATATATCTTGGAGTTACGATTTTGTTCGCAAAGCGGTCGCTTGAATGCACAGAGAGGCATGTGCGCATGTACTGGTGAGTATTTACGCATATGTGGTATCTCTCAGTAGTTTATTTAAAGAATATGGGTAAGATAGCTGGATTGCAAAGAAGGAAGAAACATATCTATAGAATCGAACATTTCAAAAACCTCTTCTCATTTTCTCCAGTACTTAGGATTCGAAGGAATATAGAGCCTGTTTACCATATGTATAGAGATTAGAGACTGATCCCCTGAATATATATATATATAGTGCAGAAACCAACCACTTCTCAGAAGATGAGAGGCATGTTACGTGCGTTATAAATGTGTTATGGCTACTTTAAGTTTCAATCAATTTTACTTAAATCCTAGATGACATCAAATTAAATTTCATCACTAAAACAAAGTTAATATTTAGCTACAGAAAAAAAGCTAAATGTCTAAATAATGTTGGCTATAGTTTTTAGCTACTTTTCTATTTTGTCACACAAAATGTCACCGAATCATTGTAGTTGAAAATTAAAGGCGGCATTTTGGGAAATCATTGTTAATAATTTTTTGCTACGTTTTTTGTCATAGCTAAATACTATTAGCTATGTTTTAAAAAACGTCCCCAATAATATCAGCTACAATTTCAAAATTGTAGCTAATATTATTTAGCTACATTTTCAAAAATATAACTAAATGTTTTATAAAATTTAGGCAAAAACATTTTAGCTGTATTTTTATGAACGTAGCCAAATAGTTTAGCTACATTTTCATAAATGTAGCAAATTGTTATATAATGTTTTGATATATTATTTATTACATTTTTAATGTAAATTATCGAATAATATAATTTTTATCTAATGTGGCAATATATTTTTTGATGTGAATTTATTATACAAATAAATCATATAAAAATTTTGTTAATTCAAAATATTGAGCATTGTATACAAAAATTAAATTTAAATAAATATCATTAAATTATAACAAAAAAGAATATTATTTATATAAAAGATATTAATGACAACTTTAGCAATTCTTATAGACAAAAGTATAAATAAAGAGACCAGTTTACAAATTATAAATGCTTAAATTACAAAAACATTATAACATAATTCAAATGACTACTTAGTATTGTCCATGTCGATAAACATGTAATAATCAATATACTAAAAATAGTATGATTATTGAAAAAATAATTATATAGTTCTAATTAAAGTAAACATCATATAAGTTTACCATTCAAAACATAATCACTCAACAGTTGCATCTTCATCAATTTTGTATTTCAATTTTGTATTAAATTTAAATTATAATAAAAACGTATATTAAAAAAAGTATAGGAGATAGAATTAATACCCTTCACTTTCCTCTTCATTTCTATCATTATTTGGGCCAAATAATCTTTTAAATAAAAAAATCATGTTTTTTTTTGCTATAGTTTCTTGTAATGTAGCCTTAAGCCCTTTGTTTTCTTTTTAAAGCAGTTACTGAATGTTTTATATGATGAGATTGAAATATTTGACTTAGGGTCATAGCTAAAACCTTTGACGCATAACCAAAACGTGTACCAAGTATGGTATCACAAATGTCTTCTGTACTAAGCTCATTCGCCTCAGACACAAATTGCTGTAATAACTCTGGGATCTTATTCTAAAATAAACAAAATTAATTTTCAATTCAAATATTATTACTTACTACTACATTAATAAATGAAGTAAAACATTGAACAAACTTGTATATACTTATATAGTTGTTTTCTGCTTCAATTGACACTCACCCTGTACTTTCCTTATAATGAGTGACTTTACATAGTCTGATCCTATCACACTCTCATCTACGTGGTTCCTTCTCACTTTATTTTATGAAAGAACAATACAAGTCATAATAAATAATTTAGCGTTTATTAATATAATTATAACTTATAAAACAAAAACCTTACATATTCATTTTGGACAACTATAAATGATTTTGACCCTTGAATATAAGGTGTTTTCATTTTTTCTCTATTTAGGTACTCATTAAATCATCTAAAAAGATTAATGGAAGCAAACATGAAGGCAAAGAAAACCTAAATTTTTGTATCAACTTAATAATCACACAAACTATATTTCAATTCCTGAGACGTTCATTCAGGAACATGTCTCCAGACCTCTGTATCAAAAGGACAAGATTCATAATACTGAGGCAACTTGAAACAATGATCCCTAGTTCTTTGTCTATGAATATATTTTTGTAGCCAAATAATTTTAACTAGAATTATAGGATATGTGACTTTTATCTACGAACCTCGTTTCGTAGATAAAGCCTTTTGGCTATAAAAAAAATTTGTAGCCAAAAGAAGAACAAAAGAGATTCGTGCATCAATGTTAAGAGTGACTTTTAGCTACGATTTTGAAGTTGAAAGTGCAACTTAAGCCATGTTTAATTTGTTATTTAATTTTTTTATATTATACTTTTTAGGGGTATAATGTTGTTAGATTATGACACTTGAACTTGCCTAATTTTAATCAAATTGATGTTTTATTCCAATTCTATGTTTAGTATTTCATTTTATGACCAATGTTTGTGCTTGCCTGATCAAGGATTGCATGACTTATGATTTAACTTGAGAACAAAAAGTAATAATTAAAAAATCATATTATTGTTATAAGATAGAGATATTTATGAAATTGTATACATACTACTATGAATTTCTTAACTTAATGAATTTCATAAGTTCATAGTTATCACAAATTTCATTAATTTTCTTGTTGGAATTTGTTATTAATGCTTGAGAAAGATTAAAAATCACATTAAAGAAATTCATTGATAACATAGGGAGTAGTTGTTAATTGATTAAACTAGATGAGTCAAGTGAGATTAATCTTGGTGAAATTGGAAGTCTTAGATTTGTTTAATATGACATTTTTATTTTTAATTATTTTAAAATTAATTTATTTAATTACTTCTTTTTATTAATCAATTTTTTCAATTAGACTAATTTTTGTAATTAATAAACATAATCCTTGTGAGACAAGACTCTTTTCATTATTGTATTATTTGTATTATTTGTTTGAGATAATGTATGCTTACATTAAAAAATGTACAATAAGTTTTTGACATTGATACAAAAGAGATTCACGCATAAGCATGACTTTTAGGTACGAATTTGAAAAAGTAGCCAAAGGTGTGGTAGCTATAATTGTGAAAAGTGTAACTAAAAGTTCAACTTTTAGCTATGATTTTGAAAATCGTAGCCAAAAGTTTGACCTTTAGCTACTGTTTTCAAATTTTCACAATAAAAGTATCTACTAGGCTACTTTATTGTAACATTTAACTACGATTTTGAAAATCGTTGTCAAAAGGTGACCCATACTAACCTTTAGCTATGATTTCCAAATTGTCGCCAAAAGGCTACTTTGTTGTATTGTATGTCTAGGTTTCCTCGTCTTAAACCCATAATATTATTTTTTTGAGTTGTTATCACCTAAGTTAATAAAAAGAATTATTTAGATAGTTGTCTTTTGGCCTTATCTCGTGCCATCTTTTAGGTTTTTTATTGGATTTAAGATAAACAATGTTGCTTATTTTTCATTAATCTTAAAAGCGTTGGGTTGATTGAACCTAAATATGTTGGAATTATGATTGTTAATCCATTCTTTAATAGAGGAATATGTTTTTTTAATTAAGAAAAAACACTCCCTAAAGAGAATCTTTTCCTGATTATATAATATAGACAAAAAAAGTATTTGTTGGGTTAGCCATGAATACATGCATCACATGAATGACTACACAGTGGAAGTCTTGGAATTTAAATTCTGATAGCATAACAGCCCTGAAAAGCCAGAATCATACATACATGCATAGACATATAAAAGAACATAAAATTTAAAACCTTTTTACCTTTTATTCTCCTCCTTTCTTGTTTCTTCTCCCTTTTTGATTTGTTGCAGACACTAAACCCTTCCTTGATCACCCAAAAATACATAAAGATGAATAAGAAACAATGTGTAAGAGTGTTAGAACATCAAACTTGATGAGTTCAAGTAGATGTTTAAATGGGAGATAGATCAAGATTTTCTTGCATACAATTAGATTTATACAGCAATTGCATAAATTGCATGAAGATATCATATCTCTTCTCTCTCTATCTCTCTCTCTCTCTAGGGCTCTTCTAGAGCCCTTTCTCTCTTGCTTGAGTGTGTATATGCATGTAAGGCCTCTTGCACATACATGGAGAACTCACTTATGTATAGAAGTCATGCCTTTCATGATTGTGGCGTACTTAAAAACCGGTCTCATCTTCGGATGAGCCACAATCGTGGCCTACTTAAAAATGAGTCTCACACTATGTTTTTCATCTGATCCTTTATGCGTATAACCCTTAGGTTTCTAGTTATTTTAGGCACTTGAATTAACACTTAATTCGAGCAAATCATGGATGATTTCATGCCACTTGAATTAACTTTTAATTCAAGCAAATCATGAAGGTCCATTTTGCGGATTTACCAGAATCTAAGTGGATTAACACACAAACTCTTCAATCGTTAAGTCTCTGATTTACAAACATTTCTATAGACAATTATCGTGCAATTCATCCTTTCATCATACTATACCCTACTTGGTTTAGAGTATGAGTTATGTGTCAACTCTCACTAGACTGACTACGTCACATCTAATCTAAGTGATGTTAGTTCTTGTCCTGAGATCTCATTACTCCATATGTCATTGAAGACTCTCTTCATAACACATAACTGCTCTGGCTAGAGACTCTTGGATAATGACCCTGACAAGAGGTCGTGGGTATCATCTCCTTCTATCAGAAGTGGTAAACCATTTATTGACTACCAAATTACTTTTGAATACCAATAGCTATGCCCAATCACCACCTTAAGAGTGACCTCGTCTTGAGATAACAAAGAATGATGTCAAAGCATAAGATTAGTATCCAAGATATCCTTGAGTTTCTTAAGTCTAAAGGTATTTGTGTCATTGCTATGATGAGATTAATCTTTGACATTTGATAGATCATCCATATGATAATCTCATAGCGAGTCATCTGATGTACTTACTACTCTTAGTAAGCATCCACATGTTAACTTTAGACATCTCATGCTTACAGTTTGTGACATCTACTACTTGATCAAATCAAGGAGTATGACATGTGTTAGTATGTTTGGATTAATAATGTCCCGTCTTAGAAATAGACTAATAATGTCCCGTCTTAGATACTAACATAATTGCATATGATAGAAATCTCATTATGATGATTTCAACATGATTTCCTTCATGTTATTTTTTGTATCATGGACTTCATTAATTCGGTTTAAGATCAACATCAATTTATATATAAACAAATATCAAACTAATGAAAGCATTCTATTAGTCAAAATAAAGTATGTACAAAAGTGGTAAAAGTGATTGCCTTTAGAGCACTACTATAACAGTATTTTCATATGTTTTGCTTAAAAAGTCATACACTTTTTTTTCTCTAAAATGCTTTCGAAGTCCATTTTCTATTAAAATATTAGCTTATAAATTATTGTATAAATATTGAGCCGGTGATCACAATTAGTGTGAACTTTTTGATAATTAGGGTAGTTCAAGTCTTGGTGCCTACATGCTAGTCACTACATGGACGTTTAAATTAAGGTATAGAATATAATCTGCAGGTGATCACTATTGACAGTCTGCAAATTCTCATCGGGCATATCAACTAAAACTATATTATGAGATAACTCTTGTACGTGCAAGTAATAAGTGACAAGCTTAGCCAAAATTTTGTGCATGTAATCATGTTTAGCAATAAATCACAACCATATAAGCAAGTGCTAACTTAAAAAGAATGAATACCCTAATATTCACTAGAAAGGGGACTAATAAGTAGTCAATTAACCCACACCACCATAAGTAGAGGAAGCTAATTGAGTTCACTAAGAATAATTCGTTTACCTCTCCTTAGAGTTGAGCTCAATTACGTCGGTCCTCTCCAACCAGTCGAGTGTCATTTCAATCCTCTCCCAAAAATCTGACTTTCTACCTCTATGAAAAAAAAGGATATGTCCTTAAGTTGTGCTAATTATAATTTATCTACCTTAAAGAATAATACTAGACCTGATCAAAAAAAAGGGGGAAACAATGAGTTAAATCCCTAATCTAGTTTGAAATAGGATGACTACGGTTACTCCTAGACTAGTAGTCATCCTCCTTTTTCACACTGAGTACGGCAATCACACTAGCCCCTAGAAAAACAAATGTTGTGAACACCTTAGTTGTGATGCGCTCTAATAATTGTCCTTAAGATATGGTCATGCTTCGATTAATAAAGTATGTAGAAAGAAATTGAAAAGGGGTGGAGAGAATCATCAAAAAAATCATGTTGCTTGGTGCTATGGATACTCAATGTCAAGTTGCTTTAATAAAATGAGGCATGGAAAAGTCTCCCTCTTTTCCTTCATAGCTATTTTTATCTTTGCCATTGAGCTTTCCTTTTTTCTTTTCATAATAAAAGACTACAGAAAGCTAGTTGGATTCCTTTTACTACTATGCCAGCACAGATTAGCTCACTAATTTAAGGTCAACTTAAGAGAATTAAATTAGACAGGAAATCCTAATCCGCCGTCTGCTAGCTAAGATGCACATATATATGCATCTTCCTTAATCTTTTTTTTTTTGGAAAATAAATCAAAGTCCTTTGAATAGGTATTAAATTGGGACATATTCCTTAATCTCTGTTCACTCAAGTTCGTCTTGCCTGCATAATGTTAATATATATATTCCTCATTACTGTGATTTATAAGGCTAAAGTTTCCCCACAGCAAGAAAGATCAATATTCAATCGACAGTTTAGTTGGACATATCCTATAGAATCAGATTTCTGTTTTATTTATTGGTATGGAAAGTGGGGATCAAATTCAAGAAATTGTCACGAAGTAAGCTGTTTACCATTGAACTATGCTAATTCTTGAGTTCTTCCCTTTTTAATCATTCATCACCTTTTTATTGCCTGTGTGGGGTAGTTATCTTTACCATCGAATTATAATAAGGAAACTTGACAAGCAACAGTGACATAAAAGATGAACTACATGTTTGCTGCAAATTTAGGAGGAAGCTGAAACTATTAAAAAAAGAGAGAGGAAGAGACGGCTTGAATATTACAGAAGACTGTAATTTAGCCCATATTTTATTTATTGTTTATCGCATCTATACAGGAATAAAGATAAATTTCCAAAGATAAAATAAAAAAATTATAACTAATTTATCTAACAGACTAGTATATTTAAAAGAAGAATTTATCGCATCTTTTTTATTCAAAAAATTAAAATTTAAAAATAATTTATAACAAATATTATCTTTCAACACTCCTTTTAATATTTTTCATGAAGATTCTTATATTTGACATATTTATTTAAAGATGCACCGTTACCAAATCTTAAATATGCATCTTTAATTATTTCTATATATTTACTTTTCTTTGAAAAATTTACTGATTTTTTGAAATATAACATTATTTGTTGTATTTGATAGACTGAGTAATAGAATTATTGCATCAACAATATAATTTGTAGCAACGAATAAACTTTTATCATTCTAATCTTGGTTTTCAGCAATTCATACTTCAAGCTTTTCACATGCTATTTTTATTTTTACATATTTTATTAGTGTTTCGAAGTTGATTACAAGTTTATACCAATAAAATTTGTACCATTTTTCCTTTTTTCTGGTGAGAACAAGGAGGAAACTAGTCTTCCTTACCAAAACTCTTTCAATGTTAAAATTGCAACTATTACTTAGCGATAATTAGTAATCATTACTGTTATAAATAATAAAATTATTATTTATTAGATTAATTGTATGATCATCATTTGGAGACATAACTATTAACTAAGAAAATTTTTATTTTCCTACCTAAAATTTGTATTCATTATTAACCTCTTCTTAACCTCGCAACAAATTTACTAACTTAGCTGAAAGGTCCTTTGTTGGACCCTAAATTTTTATGGAAGTTAGAATTATTAAATAAAAATTTCATGGCATTTCATTACGAGTAAAATTAGAATTTTTGAGTTAATAATTGTTGGAGTTTAATAAGGCATATTATTATTTATATATAGTTGTATGGATTAAAGGGAAGTGTTAGAATTAAGCTAAGGAGTTAGAAGATATTATAGTCAATTGTGAAGGGTAAGATTGGAAAGGTTGAAGATGTAAATGAAAACATAAAAATAAAAAAAAGAGGGGGGATTAGAAAGACAAAAAGGGACGTGCTCGTGTAAGAAAGAAAGAAGGAGAGAAAGAAAAGAAGAACCTAGAAGAAGCTAGAGAAAGAGGATGAGAGTCGTGTAAAAATAATAGAAAAGGGAGAGAAGTGTTTGAGAGGTTAGGAAAAAAAGAGAGTCGTGTGAAATAAGAAAGAAAGAGAGAAGAAAAATGTAGAAGGAAGTAGAAGAAGAGAAGCAGAAAACTAAAACAGAAAAAAAAAGGAGAAGCAAGAAAGAAAGAAAAAGAAAAGATGATGAAGAAGAAGATTTAGCTGTATTTTTGGTAACCTCTATCTTCTTTTCTTGTTTTGATAAGAGGAAAAAAATAGAAAAACTAGTTTTTTATGAGCTGAAATAAAGAAAGGAAGAAGATGAATAAAAGATTAATGTTTTTCAGATTTTTATGACCTTTAGCTAGAATTTATTTTCTTCTAGTTAGATTAACCAAGAAAGAATTAAATCTAAGTTTTTTTTGGATAGTACAGAATTATGGGAGCTTTCTTCGTGTAAGAAGATTAAATGAAAAATATGGTTGTTTGAAGGGAACAAGAAAGTCGAAGGCAAGAACAAAAGGAGAGACAAGATTTGAGTCTGGATTTGTAAGTAAAGAGGTAGGCAATACGTTTATGGTTTTAGTGATGATGAGCTAAAATAATTATGTGTATGTATGTTAGATATGTTTGTTTTTCCTCATTGTGGATGAGGGAAAAATGTTCCGTAAATGTATATCATATTGCTTTGTAAATATTCTATTGCTTTTGTGTTAATGAAAAATAGAAAATTTAGAAGCATGAAAGCATGAATATGTTGTGAAATGTATACATCTAAAATTTGTTTATGTGGGTAAGAGAGGAACCCGTTTCGTTAGTCACGTGTACGATGACCTATGACATTCTCCCGGCTGCCCGCTTGTGGCCACGAGATCCTAAGAAATTGGACTCGTTTTATTTCACAGTGTAAACTTCGGTTTCTCCGTTTTGTTTCACCGGACTCTTGAGCCATATTGTTTGTGCATTGCATTGTAATTTGTTAAGCATGACTCACGATTGAATGCGATGTTTTGATGATTAAAGAATTTATCTTATCTGAATTGAGTAAGAAGCTGATTATTTATGAGCTTGAACTGTGGATATGTTATATTTAATGTGATATAAATTTATGTATCTATATACTTGATTGTGTGTGGTTTATCATCGCTGGCTATCAACATATTAGCCACTGAGCTTCCCAGCTCATCCCACAAATTTTCTACTTCTCAGGTACAATAATCAGCAAATCAATTATGAACCTTGCAAAAACTTTGGCAAACCTTCAAGAAGCTCACTCGTTGTAACTAAGTTAGACTAAGTATTTTAGGTGGTTTTGAAATCATGCATACATAATTGTATTTTTGGATTATGCTACTGTTTTGAATTTTATTATAATTGAAGATATGTATAAACACTGCATTGATTGAGTAATAAAAACTTTGAATGTGTTTGAGAAATGACAGTAAAAATTGTAGAAATTCTCTTTTATATGTATGTGCAGAAATTTCTTCGCTGCTAAGTTGACATTGTGATAGAAATAAATAGTTAGATGATTGAGGACCTTTGGATAGACCTATCTGAAGTCAATTGATTAAGTTGGGAGTTTTGTATGTATGAAATTGTATTGTTGGTTTCAGGTCTTTTGGAATTTGCATTAGCAATGTATGTGGACAGATGAATGGAAAACAGAGAATAGGATAAAATGTGAACTGAAACCTCCATGAATAAATTGCACTGATATAGGTAGAATTAGACTAAGTATTCTTCATAAAAGTTGTAGATTATTCTTTTAGCTTTTGATTGGTATAAAGAATGAAAATTTTGAACTTCGGAACAAAAGTTATGACCTTTATAAGATAGCATTATTGGTATTAGTATAGGCAGTAGCACAAATTTTTGACTGAAATAGTATTCTTTACTTAAACGATTAAACTACATTGATATAGGCTGAATTAGATAAAATTGTCTTCATGAAAAGTGTAGATCTTTTTCTTATCTTTCCAACAATATAAAATTTGGAACTTTTGGACTTCTGGATTGAAAGTTATATTGTTTGGAAGTGAGGTGATCAACTAAAAAGTCGCGATCACGACACAACACGATCGTGACAATTCCAGAGTTTCTCAAAAGTTGCGGTCACGGCACAGCATGATCGTGAATCCCCACGATTTTTTACTACTGTTCACTATATGTCATGATCGTGCACAAACACGATCATGACGCCTCTCTCTTTCACGGGCGTGAGAGATTAAACTCATGACTGTGACTTTTCCTCCTCCTAACCCATTAAATTAAAATGCCATTCAAGTTTTGTGTCTACTTGTCACAGGCGTGAGTGAAGACTCACGCCTGTGACTGTTTCCCTTTTACAATTTTGCTTTTAACTCCTTAATCCAAAATGCTATTAATTCATTTAACACCCAAATCAAATTACTTTAAGATCACTTTATGCTATGATAATTTTTGTATTAAATTGTTAGATATTGTTTGTACTTCTCCTATGAATTTTATTCATTTAATATAATTATTATTTATCTATTTATTTTTTATAATTAATATATATATTAAAAGAGGGTTCCTCCATAACGTCTTCAAAATTTATTCACATGTCAAGCTTATTTTAGGCCATTTATTTTAATTGTTCGTGTATTTATTTTGCTTCTGCCGAGGAATAAGAATATTGTTTATTTATTTATTTTATTGTTAATTAATTGTTTATATTAATTCATGATTTCTTATAATTCAATTTCATGTCTAAAATCATTTTATGACATTTTAATTATTATTTGTTTATATAAGAAAAGTCCCACCACAAAATTTTTCTTGTCTAAAATTTAATTAAATTAATTTTTATATTTTATTTCATTCATATGTTTCCAAATCTATTTATTATTATTTCCAATAAATCCCAAAGGTGACAAGTAGTCGTCATAAAATCCGTATCGAGACCCGGGGTCAACATCCTTAACCTTTAATAAAGATAAATTTTTATTTCAAATCTCTCTTAGATGTTAACTAACAATTTGTTGACAATTGTTTAGTCAATTAGACCCTTCTTAAGCAATCTCAATTAACAAACAACCTTTGTGAGCCTAATATAAATAGTCTTTGATAGCTCACTATCATTCATCTTTAACACTTGAAACTCCCTTCGCAAATTTAGCACTTGGATATGTCTTGTTCTTTTTTTAAAAAAATTTAATGAATTGGTATTAACAATAGTAAAACTATTAGAACATTACAATGATGTCTATTAGAAGGCTATCTCAAGCTTTAAACGAAAGTTTCAAAAGAAGTGAGGAAGTTAATAGTAAATCGAAAGATTCAGTTCAGCTTACAGATGCCATTTCCTTTGGATTTCTAGGGTGAGGTGGTGCTCGATTCTTTTCACAAGATCACCGCTCTAAACCAACTTATGCTTCTATCAGCTGCTTGATATTTATCTTCTCTAACGCCCATATAAAGTCTTCTATTCCTTTCTTTCCACAAGGAATAAATGGTAGTTAGAAACACTGTTTTGATAAAGAGTGCACTTGGTTGGCCATGCTTCGTGAGAGAAATAATGCTATTCAAAGTGTACTCCCAGTCCTAAGATGGAATTAATAAATTTAACAGCTGTTGAGTGCGTTCCCATACCACTTTGTAGCACTCCCAGTCCTAAGATGGAATTAATAAATTTAACAGGTGTTGAGTGCGTTCCCATACCACTTTGTAGCAGTTGCAAGCAAAAAATAAATGGTTCTGATTTTCTCCAGTTCTCGACATAATTCACATAAAGAGTTAAGATGCCCGTACCATTTGTTTTCGTTAGTATTCTATTTTTTATCACTAGCGGTTCACTAGTGAATGATAAGAATCATTTAAGAAGAGTCCTGTTGTATTAGGTGTCCAGATGAATGTATCTTCTCTACTTTTATCATTAAGGGCTGGAAGGAGATTAACTAAAGCTTGGAAGCCTCAAAAATTGGAAAACCAGGTACCATTAGAGGTAACAGTTGGGGTTTGAGTAGATTGGGATGCGCATTCTTAATTGTCGAAGATCATTTTAAAGAACAAATGGACTAATGTTAGTCCAAATTTCATACGACAAAAATGTGTTTTTGTAATAGCTGATTTCCAAAATATTACTGAGCGTTAGAGTCTTAGGCTACTGAGTCACATGAGTTTTACCATTTGAGAATTCATGAAATGCATTTCGTTCACATATATATCATTAGCATGCATACATGAATTATGATTTCGTACACATTGCAAAGATAGTATATGCACTAAATTAACATATTTCGGGGTATAAAACGTTTAAAATAATCATGAAGTGAATTGTGTATTGTTTATGTCCTGAATTTTGGTTTGATTGGTTACAAGTAGTAAATTTGGAATTAATTGTTACCATTAGAAAAGTGGTGAATTAAAATGTATATTTACACTAGGAAGAATGCCAAGTGGCAAGACAAATTAACATATGGAAAAATAAGATAACCAGACCTATGAAATAAATAACAAATGGCATAGATAAATGTGTGACATTTAGCATGGGTAATTAATTGACAAATGGCAGCATGATTGAGCGACAAATGGACTAGTAATTAGGTGACATTTGGCAGGTTATATATCAGACAAATAGAAGGCATGCCTATTTACAAATGCCATTGTCAAATGGTGACACCTTGCACCTACTAGAATTAATCTAATGCAGCAAAATTTTTTGCTGAAACATTCACTATCTTCTTCATTTCTCTCCACAGAAAATCATTGCTATCTTACATCTTTGTATTTTAGTTTAAGTCTTGCTAAATTGCCACACCAAATCTATACTTTTACCCTTCATAAGATAGCTAAAGAACCAGCTTATTGTTGTCTTTTATCCTCGCTGAAAACCAACCCATTTCTACCTTAAATTTTTTATGATCTTGCATGCATGGAGGGCTAGGTTAACGTGATCATTTGAGCTAGAATTGGAAGCTAAATAAGTAAGTAAAGTGTTTTTCTTTATGGCATATTATAATAGAAAGATTATGATGATTGAATTGGGATAGATAGCATATGATGTTGAAGATGTGTTGGAAAATGGATAATGAATGAGTACTTTTCTAGCCTATTTTTGTATATATAAAAAATGGAAGTTTATGCACTGTTGTATGGATGATTTAAGTTGGGAATTGAGGTGTAATTTATGAGGAATTTATGCTAAATATAAGTGTTATTAAGGTGTTTTCAAATATGGAAAATTTGAGCTTTAAGTGTGTTTATAAAACAATGAATGTTAATGACATAAGTGAGCAAAATTTTGTAAGCCTTAGTATAACTAATATGGAAGTTAAATTAACTTAAAATGAAGTACCCTTAAGGGACATGAAATCTGGAAAATTTCAGGTGTTAGTGATGTCTTTAAGCTTGTTACATTCGTGAGGTATTGAAGGTAGAAAAGTTACACACAACAGACCTTATGTACATGTTGAACTAGCTGAGAAATTTCACCCTAAAAATGGTATATTTGGATTTGATGAATGCTAGGAATGAACCTAGATTGTTGCTTGATTAATTGGTTAAGATCTTAATAAGTTTATGTAGTTAATTGATGTCATAATCTAAAGAATGGATTATTTTAATTTGATGTAGTTGACTTCAAATCTGGAAATTCTAATTTGTTAAAGGAATAAATGAGTTCTTTTAATGCAAACATGATCTTTAGGACATGAATAATGTGTATAAGGTATGGATTAATGAGTATTGAAGAACATAGGGTAATTATGAATGAGAATTGGGTGAACGTATAAGTATATGTTGTTGGAAAAAGTTTGGTGAATGTATAGATTTAGCTTGCTAAAATTCCAAATTTAAAGAACCAATTATCTATGTATTATAAGAGGATTTTGGATCATGGAAATGGTCAAGGATAAGTAAAAAGTATGATTGATGAATTTAGAGTAAATCAAGCTAATTTAAAGGTGCAAACCTGATTGCACAATGGTAGTATACAAAGTATGATGTTTGAATGGTCAAAATTTATGAATAGTTACATAGCTGGAAAGGCCAATTGAGCATGCATTGAACATGACACATACACATGTGCATGATTAAATATTCACATGATTGATCAACTTAGCAATGTGTGAACTATGTGTGTGTATTTCATGACAAGAAAAGCACAAATCGATCGTCAGCATCCAAACATTGCCAGGTCATCAAGGCAATAGCTTATATGGAGTATACTATGAGTTAAGCCAAATGTTTTCTCACTATGATTGAATTGTTTTTTATTAACTTTTAGATATTGAACTGTTATTGATATGATTGTGATAATTCCAGATGTTAATGATCTGAGGAGTTTGATATTCGAAATTGTATTGGAAGTGCTTCCTGATTAAATGTAAATATGGAAAATGTTTACTCAACTGAATATTGAATGCCGAACTCAAATCCAATGAATGTGATGAATGATCATACACATTGTATGAAAGTTATCACATATTATGTGAATTGACGCATTCCATCACATTGTTATACATGATCAAATAAATGAGTTGTGACCGGAGTGACGGTGTGAAAAAGAGCTTAAAACTTAGAAATTTGCACAAAGAGCCACTAACTCAGTTATTAATAAGCCCGATATTCACAATAAGTATAATATGAAATGAGCCCAGTATTCACAATAGATACGGGACAGTAAATAGATGCTCGGTCACAACTAAGTAAAAATGAAAGTGGAGTCATATGTGCATTTGTGTGTGTGTGTGTGTGTGTGTGTATATATATATATATATGTAAATTACTGTAAAAAATTACTGAATTGTGATGATATAGTGATATGCAATGTTTGTGTACATATGATGAAATGAACGATTGGATTATTATCAAATGTTTGTAGTTCATGATGTATATTATGATCTGGCATTCAATATTGAATGATGTGATACATCCTCTAAATTGGGAAATATACTTGTGAATTTAATTTATATTTATGATAATGGTGTTCTGACTTGAGTGAGCACATCGATGATGGTTCACTCACTGAGTTTGCAAACTCATCAAAATTGCAACATTGATTTTTAGGTATAAGGGAGACCTAGTTATTAAGGCATTCTAGTAGAAGTCTAATACTGTCAATTTTGGAAACAAGAATGACTCAAAGGTTTGGTTAGTTGATATCTAAGGAGTCTAGTAGATTATGTTTACTTACTTTTCTCATTTCACGTAGAACATTTTGTAAAAGAGTAGTAAACTCTCAGATGTTTTTGGTAATGTAAATATATGGATTATGAAGTGTAATGCTACAATGTAATTTATGTTTACGAATGAAATGGGAAAAGTTGATCTTTTAAATACTTGTCTCTGTATGATGCCATAATAGAAAAGTTGATCTTTTGAATACTTGTGTTCTGTTTAATGCCATAATAAGTTAATGTAATTGCTTTAATATGCCATTTTCATAGGGTATATTCTTAAATGTCCTCTGGATGTTCGAGCATATACTTTATTGTAGTGGTGTGTTACAGTTTTCCCCATCTCTGATCTTGTGCTTGATGAAAGGATAAATGAAGCTTTCAAATGGCAATATTTGACTGACAATCCAAGAATGTTAAGTAGAAGGTAAAATATGCTAGAAACTCGCGTTCTAAAGATGAATTCCAAGCACCCAATTAATCCATAATGCCCCTCTATAATTAAATAATCTCCATCTTTGTTTATATAACAACACCTTTTATGTATTAGAAACTGATATAATGCCCAAGCCCCCTAGTTTCTTTGGTAGTATGACTTCGCTCCACTTAACCTTTGCCTTCTTAGCATTTTCATTATTACTCGACCAAAGAAAAGCTTTTAGGATCTTGTCTATCTCCTTCGTAACTCTTTTAGATAAGATTATAAGAGGAAACTAGTATAAATGCATGCTATTTAGGATATATAATCAAAGTTAATTTGGATACATAGGACAGATGGTGATTTTTCCAAGCATTAATCTTACTATTGAGCTTTTCAAATAGGGGAATACTATCAAAGAATTTAGGCTTTAAGAATCTTATAGGAACTCCTAAGTATTTGAAAGAAGTTTGGTGTAAGCTCATACTTATCATGTTATTGAGCTCCTCCTTGTTACACACATCCAATGACATAAATAAGTGACTTTTATCAAAATTTATTCTCAAGCCCGACTATTTAGAAAAGCTTTCCAAGGTCTAAAACAACAAGTTAACAAAAGTGGCTTTAGCACCACTATGGAGCATTAAGTAATCTGTATATAATAGGTGAGTGAGCCTGGTTTCTGCACATCTGTGACGAAAAGTGAAGCTACCATTAGAAGCAATAAGCTTGTTTAATAATCTAGATAAGCCTTCCATAACAATTGTAATGAGGTAGGGGATAAAGGGTCCCCCTGACTCATGCCTCTTGCATTTTGAAAGGGAGTGGAGGGCGTGCCATTAATAAGAACACTCATGGAAGTAGTAAAGATGCAATTCATAATCCATTTAACAAATCGTTTAGGAATTCCCAAATATTCTAAACAAACTTAGATGAAGCTCCAGTTAAGAGTGTCAAAGGCTTTAAAGAAGTCGATTTTGATTAAGCAACCATTGATTTTTTTTATAGAAGCATATTTTCTTATCAGCTCTTGTAGAAATATTATATTGTCTCTGATTTTTATCCCCTAGATGAAAGCACTTTGTGAGACATGGATAACTTACTTAAGCACCTTTTTAATCTATCAGTAAGTAATTTAGTGAGAACTTTATCAAGTGTGTTGCAACAAGAAATCAAATGAAAATCTGACATATGCAGGGGTTGTTTCTTTTTAGGCACTAAGCAAATATATGTGTGGTTTACCTCTTGAAGTAGCTTAGAGGATAAGAAAAATTCTAGGACAACTTTCGTAAATAATCTCCTTATAATCTCCCAAGTTCGTTAAAAGAAATCAGCAAAAAACTCATCGGGTCCTGGGGCTTTGGTAGGCTACATGCTAAAGACACATGTTTTATCTCGTGGTCAGTAAAAGGAGAAAAAACTAAAATTTGATGTCCTGATCTAGCGAGCTAGTTAGGTGTTGCTTCATAATGTAAGAGGGCTCTTCAACGACGTTGTTTGAGATCAAAGAGGTGATAAGAGTTATAGCTGAGGAATAACTTAATAGCAGCTTTAACCTTTCTCAATTTTTGCATTAGCTGATATGTTTTATAACCATTAATATTCAGTAGCCAACAGCAAAAAACAAGATCCATAAAGCCTTCCATTTGTGAGATATTACTACAATATCAAAAAGGAGCTCTAATCTTTGCGATTTGAGCAATTCCTTGGATAAACATATAAGAGTGGTCTAAGAGGAGAGTTTTACCAAAATGTACGTGAGAATACATTAATTGAGCTGCCCAGTTGGGGTTGTTCAAAGTTCTATCAAGTTTCTTCCTCATGAACAGACCCCCTATTTGTTTATTTGACTAAGTGAAGAACCTACTAGATGAGGAGATGTCCATAAGGTCCACTTTGTTAAGCAGATAATTGATCTCTTTAGTGTCACCTATAATTGATCTTTGTTGAGCTTAAGGTGCAATTAAAGTCATATTATACTAACCAAGCAAGCTGCAAAGCATACTGTAATATGAATAGATCCAACCAAAGCTTGTACCACTAAAACCCGAAGCTGGATGCATATATAAAAGTGAGATTGAAGGCTATATTGCACCCCTCTAGATGACATTACAAATGCATAAATTGGTCACTTTCCTAAACTTTGTTTACAATTAAAATATCAAAGTTAAAGAAATAGTAAATCCTCCCATTATAGTGGAAGAGATGATTTGAGAAATATTTCTAATTAATTCCTAAAGAAGAAAGATTCTTAAGCTGTAGTGGTTCCCTACTTTTGGTCTTAATCAAACCAACAAACAACGTTGTTGTGCTTTAACAAAATCCTTCACCGTGGATCTTTTTAAAAAGTCATTGAGCCCTCTAATTTTCCAAATCAATACTGTCATAGAGGGGAGATCCCTCTTTTTGGTTTTTCCCTTTCCTCCTTGAAGTTATCCTCATAGACTTAGTAACATGTAGTTGAAAATCTTCATGATCAGTTTATTGTTTTGTTTCAACAGTAAGGTGTTGAGCAAGTTTTATAATTTATAAAACCCTTAATAATCTGCATGTAACATCCCATCACCGATGGGAAGTGTAGAATAGTAATTTGGAATGGTTTATGAGTGTTTAGAATTGTCTTGATATGTTCACGCATCCACATACACGTGAAT
>JAOSBN010000002.1:21778426-21795833 GCA_027563595.1 Erythroxylum suave | reverse complement strand
TAGTTGAAGCTCTTTCTCTTGGTGCATTATTAACTGAAAACTCTTGCAAAGCTCTGATCAATCTATCTTGTCTTTCAAACTTTTCACTGACATCTCTAAACATGTCCTCTATCCTTAGAAACTGATTTTGCGTAGCTGCTAAAGTAAAGAAAGTCATATTTTATTGTTCGTTGTCACTTCCTTTTCCTTCATTAGACTTCCCATCACCATTACCATCCTTATCATTTGTCTTAGACATGGTGTAAACCTGCAAGAAAACGTTAGAAAGGACCTCACAATCACTCCCTCGTGTGTTTCCCTCAAATTAGATTGTACACTCGTGTTTTCACACAATATTAATTGCTTTTCACTATATAAGCTCACCCTCTTGCCTTTTACCTCTCAATTGATGTCTTTAAAATTACTTTTCAGAAACCGATTCAATAAAACTAAGCAAACAGCAAGCAACACAAATTAATTGGAAAGAACAAGTAAATACTAACAAGAAACGAAATAAGAACAATTCTAGAAGCAAAGTAATGCACGAACAGAAATAAAATAGTATGCTAATACACAGATGGAAAAGGTGTGTATGCAATGATTTTTGTGTATAATTGAATAATATGAATGCAAGATTGTCCAATTCAATGTAATGGAACTAAAGAAAGGCACAAACAAGAAAGTAAACTAAAAATTCAAAGAAAGACACTCAATATATTGTAAAACTAAAAAAAAAAAGCCAAGAGCTCAAAGAACAAATTTCAAATCTGCCTAAGGTTTAATGTAAGGCAAATCAACATGCTTTTCAATGATTTTTTTTGGGCTACAGTTCCCGTTTTTTTACTACTATTCACGTTGTTTAGGCTACTGTTCACTTTTTTGGTACTGTTCACATTTTCTTCTAGTACTATTCACGTTTTTTTGGTACTGTTCATTTTTTAAATACTGTTCACTTTTTTCTCCTATACTATTTGCATTTTTTTTCTAAAGAATCAAATAAGAAAAACACAATAAAGATATGTATGAGTACAATAGAATTAAGCCAAAGCTTTGATACCAAGATGATACAGAAATCCTAAGAAAATAAGGTTCTTGAAACCCCCCCTCCCTCCACCCCCATCCTATTGATCAAACCCTCAACAGTCTATTTAATTAAACATGCTAGATCAAACCCCAAATCTTAAGCTTGAGACCCAATCCCAAAGAAATCAGAAATCAATTTACGTTGCAAGTACTTACTTATTTATGCAAATCAATTTCTTGAAGTAACCATGAAGACATTCATGCCTCACTTGAAGAATTCAATTTTGAAATTTTTATTAATCATCAAATCTAAGATTACAAGGATATAATAAGGTATGAATATCCTTGACCAAATCCTAACCCTAATAGGAATGAGTTTGCAAACCCATTTAATGAAAACTAGGCTAATCCTAATAAATCTGGGAGTATCTAGCTCTTTGAACATAATCTGATCCAAGTCTTTTTAGGAATGGGCTAAACACATTAAAACAAATAAGTTTAAAAAAGATGCGCCCCAAACAAGACTTAAGCTTGTTTCCTAAAATGGCTAGGTACTATCCTCTTCCAACGTCTCCTCCAACAAAGTCACAAGCTTAGGCGTGCCTTGGTGTTCCTCCATGGATGTTTCGGCCTCCTTATGTACTTGACTTGTGATTTGGGCTTGAACAAAAGCTTGCATTGCTTGTTTAAGCCTTGAAGCTTGTTGCATTGTAATTGGACCATTTGACATGTGTAGCTTGTTAGGTTGATGTGTAAGGCGTGGAACTCCATTGCGAAGGCTGGGTGTATCGTTGGGATTTAGAGAGAAGGGACTCTCTCATGAGGGCAACAAAATCCTTAGGAGTCGCGGAAGACTCCCCTTTCTCTATGGAAACCGAAGGCAACGGGTGGAGGTCAACTAGCTGGTATGAAACCCCACTCAAAATGGCAACTGTGAGCGTTGCAAAAGAGCCAACATCTAGAGGTGAGAAAAATATATAGCAAAAAAGGAAGCTCAGAGGGTAAGGAGGTAAATCGTTTAGACAGAGGGCAAAGAAGGCAGATTTTTAGACCAGGTGAGCTCTAAAGTATACATGTTAAATTGATTTACTAATGCTATCGTGTCAGTATCGTTAATTGGGGAATCAACAAAGATCTATTTTGCAATAAAATAAATTTGGAGTATTTGTTTACTATTTTTTATAGTTTTAGCTAATATTACAAAATTGAATAAGATAAAAAAATTAATAATTTATCCTAAACTATATAAATTAACGATTATTTTTAAATTTTGTAAATTTTAATTTTGAGAAATTATCCAAAATAGTATCTAGTATTGACTTATGTCGATATTATACCATACTAGAACCAAAATCAATACCAAGTCTAATATGGTATTTGCAACATTAATTGCTTATTAACTTTTATTAGTCATAATTCCTATTAGTAGTAAATATTAAGTAATTAAATAATAGATATTTAGTTGATAGTAAATTAGATTAAGGTAAGAAAACAAGAGCAAAAGTAAAACTCTATTTTATATTTTTAAAAACTTATGAAAATATAAAATTGAAAATAAAAACTAAAAATTCAAATAAAATATTTGTTTGATAAATCAGTAATTAAATTGATAAAAAAATAAAAGAAAGTTATTTACATCTAACGAGAATGCCTTATACGCAATTCTCTATGTACCACAACATAAGCAATCTCCTCAAAGAACTAGAAGCATTTTACAAGAAAAGATTCCAAGATACCTCCTAAAATACCCATAAGAAATATGTACCATCCCAATTGAAAGAAGATACTTGCAAGCATACATATCAGAGCAAAAACCAGACAATGTTGCTCTCTTAATTGCCTAGAAAATCTAAACTCCTCTTCATGAGTGGAGCCTTTGATATGCACCTTAATGTGTTTGCCTCCATCTTATATCGGAGGGCTTGTTCCAAGATTGAGTATTCCTTTTTCTTGATCATAAATCGCTCCCTTACCAGATATTCCTCAGGTGCTGAAAGAGATAAAGGATTCCTTCGGCCTTTGAAAACTTGAAAACTCCAGAAAATCGGATCTCCATGGATTTTGATGCTTAGAATTAGCAGAACCTGCATAAAAAGATTAAGTGACCAATAACAAGAAATTATGACTATTACCTCCTCACTGTGTTTGAGCTAAGATTCTCCATAACTTGGAAGATTATTTGGGAATATAAGCTCCCCGCATCCTTGACTCCATCTTTGAATGCTCAGTAATTCCGCTCCTTCTAAATATTGTATACAGTAGTTGATAGAAGTATAGGGAATAGGTCACTATCAATGGTATTTAAGAACTGATTATGCCATGAAGGGATAGAATGGAGGGATATGTTGTTTGGGAGGAGAAAATAAACATATTTTCATTAAATTTAATAATAAAAATATAAACAAAAAATTGTAGTAAAAATAAGGAAACCGCCAGAAATAATTGTTTTTTTCTAACATATCAAGTTTATATTTGTTTAAACTTGCTTTGGCATAAAAATTGTGATTATTATTACGGCAAATTGCTTCTAAGAAAATTTACCGTTTACTGGAGTATCAAGAAACGTAGTTCAAATTTTATTTATTTAGTACCTTAATTTATTGAAAATTTTGTAATTATTTTAAATTATAAAAACTTTGAAAAATGAAATTCAAATTTAATACTTATTTAATAAATATATTTTGAATTTAAAATATATTAAAATACAAATATTTTAAACAAAATAAATTTGAGCCAAATATATATTAAAATAAATATTAATTATAAACAAAAATTTCCTAATTTCTTTATTTACTTATTTAATAAAATAAAATAAAATATTTACTAATATTTATAAAAAATCTTCTATAAGAAATTTAAATAAATTCTTTTAACTAATTAATTTTTATATATAATATTTAATAATTATCAATAATTACGTTATATAAATAATCAAACATGTTTTTATTTTTGTTTTAAAACAAAGAAATCAAAATTAAAAAACTATAATAAAAAAATATAAATGAAATAAAAGGCAAAATTAAAAAATTAAAAATTAAAACTACAATTAAAAAAAAATAAGTAAAAGCAACCCCTAAGCGCAATTATTTGGTAAGTTGCTAATATTTATCATTTTGAAAGACTTTAAAAGAACAGCTCGGTTGTTTGCTTTAGGCTGTCTCATTCTTGAGAACTGAGAAATTGGAGTGGACATACAATTAACATTAGACTCAGTCTGCTCATTGGAAATCTGAAGTCCTAAATCAGAGTCGTACATTAAAGAGAATAAACATCCAGTTACTTTTATTTACAAAGACAAAATGTGATACAAAACTGATACTTTGTTGTTAATGAGGATGCAGGTAAAGTTGAAAGAAACAGAAACAACATAAAGATACAGGCGACAACTGACTAGAACTCCGACAAATTTGATTGTCCCGTCATGAATGGAAGTGAAATTTACATAATCGAATGCCCATATACCGTTGTTTACATCTAACTCTTGAACGAATGAATGCATAGAGTCGGGAAGATACAGGTCATACAAATTACTTACACAGGAAAAACCGGCAAGATTCACATTTACACATACTTAAACTACAGACCTTTCGGATTTACCAAGTCAAAACTGCAAATGTATCTGCTTTCAAGTAGAATGTGCACAACCATCTCCCTTCAGAATTACCAATCGTCACTCCAACTATCATCATCACTCCCAACAACCTGTCATAATTTTCCAATCTCAACTTTATATAGTGAAGCATTGCAGAGAAAAGAACAAAAGTGACTGAAAGTGAATAGAAAACGAAATGACACAAGGTGAAACTCAAACCTGGCGAATTGCATTTGCTTTTTCTAATATTGCTGTAACCTTTTCATTTGCATTAGAGCTTGATGTCATAGTTGGCTTTGTTGTTACCGTGTGTCTCAGGGTGAAAGACTACAACGAAACAAAAGCAGATGAATTTAGATAATAGAAAGAAATCATTTCGCTACCCCCTTAATCTAGTACAGTGTCCAGGTCATTGAAAACTAGAAAAGGGAAAGCTCACTCACTTTTGCTCTAATTTGCTGCAAGAGATCCTTTTCATCCACCGCCCTGCCATTCCAAGGCTGATTAGCTTCTTTGGTAGAATTCAACTGCTCCTGTTCCTGCTGCTGAAGACATAGTATACCATGGATCATAGGTTAAAACAAGAGCTAAATTTAGAACATAGAACAGATGTATCAGTTTACTTATGATTACACCTTGTTCTTTGATTTAAAAGATATATCATCCTGAACTAGCTGTTTTCCATTAGCTGGAGCTGCCTTAAGTTGTTGACATAAGGCAGATTCTAGAAGTTTCAGATTAAATGCATGTTGGTCAGCTTCAGGCAGAGAATGGTGTCTGTCTTTTGTCAAATCAGGGTGAGATTTCAACGTCTGCCATTGCACAGGAGGTGGAGGTGGTGGCAATGGGTTGGAATCTCCTGGATGCTGTCCCTCTAGGATATTCATTTCATCCTGATTGTCTTTTTCTTCTCTCTGGGGTAAATGGTTCACTGTTTCGAAACCAGGAAGATCTGTCAAAGATGAAGAGAGAGATGAATCTACACCATTTTTGGTATAAATGCTATTAAAGCCTGTATCGTTGTGGACACCTTCATTTCCTGATTCATTGGGGGGCAGAGAACTCGAAATGGATTCAACTGAAGTCATTTGCAACATAGCATCGTACAATTCCATGTTCTTACAATCAGGTGATTCACTAAATCCCCAGTACTCAAAGTCCGAATCAGAGTTATGGCTAAGATAATCATCAGATATGTAAGGAGACGATCTGCAGAAGGTATCATCATCAGAATCATGACCTACAACATGCCTACCAGGCTCCGGGACCAACTGAAAATTTGTAAACATATCCCTAAAGCTTTCATTATGATTCTCATCAGGAAATTTAAGTTTCATCCTGGAAACTTCAACGCTGTCAATAGGATGGAAAGATATTTTCATGTGTTCTAGAGGGGGTGAAGTTGTAAATGAGTCAGCAAAAGGTCGACTTTCAAACTGCTCATCAAATGATTTTTCTTGAGTTTGACAGGTAATGTCACTGTGCAGATTCCTCTGGTCTAATACACCAATTTTCTGCAAACTAGGCAGCTCAGATTTACCATCAGTGACAAGTGATATCTTTCTCCTGAAACTGTTAATGAGTAACCGTTGGTCAAGCCCAATTGATTGAGATGATATTCCCTCACTCTCCTCACTAGCTCCCATAGATGTGCTTCTCATATCTTCACTGCTTGATGGTTTGTCTCCTGCTGCACTGCTAATATTCAAAATGCCCCTATTAAGATGGAATTTATCACTATAATTAGAATCACCAGAGTTTTGAACTATTACATCTTGACCTGCATGCGACGACGTAGAGCATATAGAACTTGGAATCTTGTCTATACTCTCATCCTTGACCAATCTGCCTAGTTTCGCTCTCTCACCATCCATGCTACTCATATAATTCGGAGGACCTACTGCCTCACCTTTACTGCTTGATAAAGAACCCTGGCATCCAATACTAGCTGTAGTAAAATCAGGAGGCTTTGATGGTTGAAGACCTAACAGGCTTCCATTAGTCCAGAATGTAACTGAACCAACATGTGAAAGTTCAGCCTGAGATTCACTGGACCTGCAAGAACTGCGTGTGGTCACATTCCTTAATGACTCTGGAGGATTTGAGTCTTCCAAGCCACAAGATGAAGGAGCATCTAAAATAGATTGTATTTTTGAACCATCTAGAGAATCAGCACTCATGTAACCTTCACTTACAAGTGAATGGTCTACATTTGAAGATGTTCCAGAGACTCTAGGTGTCTTTATATCAGTGTAATACTTCAAGGGTAATGAACTAGGAGGTTCACAGGGGATTTCCTCCTTTTCCAATGATGCATGGTGCTCGTTATTAGATGGAATATGGCCAGAAATATGTGAAATATCCTCATGAGATAAAACCTCCACTACTTCAGGATTCCTAGCTGGTTCTTGACTAGTAGAAACTTTTGACAAATTTAATTTGAACATATCACAGGGCATTTCACTGTGTGATGCATCAGATGAAGTATGAAATTCAGCTTTAGGCAGAAAATGCCCTGAAATATCTGCTATTAATTCTTGTGTTCCATCTTTTCTTCCTCCATTATTCAAGTCGGTCAAAGCATCATGTGATATATCAGATGAAGTATGAGATTCAGCTTTAGACAGAAAACACCCTGAAACACCTGCTATTAAATCTTGTGTTTTAGCCCCCTTTCCACTGTTATTAAAGTCAGACAAAGCATTATGTGATATATCAGATGACGTATGAGATTCAGCTTGGGACATGAAACAGACTGAAATATCTTCTAATAATTCTTTCCTTTCATCTTCCGTTCCTCCATTACTAAAATCAGAGAAAGCAAGATCCACTTCATTTTTTGTTTCGCATTCAACGTCATTCTCAGATTCTGATTCTATTGTGTTTAATGCATCCATATAATAGTCTGGCTCACTTCCAACTTCTTCATGCTCGTCTAGACTGGCTCTTAATTTCATATGATTTTCATCACGCAGATCATCTGTTTGATTAGGATGTAAAGGGCTGGCCATACTCCTCTCTTGTGTACATAGGTCAAAATCTGTTGTTAGAATTCCAGGAGCTTCCTCTTCATCACAATGTTGACCTTTGGGCTTCACTATTTCTGCCTTTTCATCCCATGTAACACAAGATGAACTAACATTGATCTGGTCGATCAACAAATCGTGTGGAAAATCACCATCTGCAACCCCAGGTTGTCCATTAGTAAACCTTGACTTTAGTGTATTGTCATGTTCTATAAATTTTGAAGAGATTTCTTTAGAGCTGTCTCCTCCAGGTTGCAAGGACGAATTTAAGTGGAAGGCACATTCCTTATAGCCTGAACCAGTTCTTGAATCAAAAGAATTAGAGCGATCACCCAGATCAGATTTTAATGTCATGTCTATTGTAGAGGCTGTGTGGGAAGGAGACTGCTGGGGATTGACAATTGGAGGAGCAAATTGCATTCTACACAATCAAATTTAATGTCATCAAACGGAAGAAAGTAAACTTTACGCACTTCCTATGCATATACATATATAGATTCATTACCTGCCACCATGATTTTCCATAGAAGCACGATGCAGTAAATCTCCATTTCTTTGCAAGGACCCCTTTTTCTGTCCATTTCATTTTATTTTTGGTCAGGAAAGATAATAAAACTAGCAGGAATGGGATGCATAGTTTCACTTGATTGCACTATGTACCCATGTACATATGAAAGACTAATCAAAATATAGCTTACAGAAAGTGAGTTAAAATGAGTGTAATGCTAGCCTCAGCCAGAAAAGGAAAATTCCAGTTGGAAGATATTCGGTGTTAGAAGCAGAGGCAAAAACAGGTGCATAATAGTTAACATACTTAGCCAGTCAATTATAATGGTAGAGAACAAGCTCAGTAAAATTAACTTCAAAGACATGATCCAAACAACAGAATTCATTATTAGATATAGTACTCTCAATGATGATCCAAATTCTGGTAATGCTTAAAGATACCCTGCTTTTATGAGTCGCCTTATCTCTTTGGAATTTTCCTATATCTGGTTCCTTGAAGTTGCCCAATACTTTTTTGAAAAATGTTGGATCGGAATATCTCCTCAGACAAGATCCCAGGCCACCAGTGTCGAATCTGATTGGCAAAACAAAGCATTTATGACCTAGACGAGATTACAAAAAACTGAAAAATCCGATCAAACTATGTCTTTCATTGAAATGTGAGACAGAATATGATCATACTTGTCAAGCAAATGCAAATGAGGAGGATCACGACATTCTTCATAGGAGTCCATAATAAATCTCGGCAAATCGTTGTAGATGAAATGGTTCTGTTCATTTTGAATACGAGGATGCCATTCAGAACCTGAAAGGCAGCTGCTTTATCTAAGGAATTGAGAAAATATGGGAAAATGAAAGTTTGATATAATGAAACTGGTGATTAATAGCCCAACCCGAATGACTGGATCTATAATAATTAGTATGCAACATAGTGTAAATGTGGCATGATCCTATCAAGATAATATAGTATGACGCCACTGTCGCCACCCCCACCCGTTTCTCTTGTTTAACACAAAGGAGTAAATAACAAGAATGTGATAACCTCTTAATCCTTATAAATCTTTGCATCAAGTAACATGGCAGCTGAACCAACAAATTCAACCGTGACAGAAATTGAATAAGGTCATACAATTAAGATTGCTTCCATGTTTAGCAAGGCAGTGGGTCAATTACACTGATGGACAAATTTGCACACACTTAGAAAATAACTCTGGATAAATAATGATAGGCAGATGCTTATTTTCCAGCAGGCTTCTACACTGTTATCACTAGGCTTGCTTTTTCCTTAAATTAGACATAAACATTGGGAAAAGGCTATACAGGAGAGCCACATGCTTCGGCCAAGAGAATGAATCTAGGTCAATATTTTAGAAGACTTATGGGAGAAAGATGACAAATGCAGGACAGAGATGATTATAAGTGCAGGAAAAGAGTCGTACCAGCTGTGTATGCAAAATGTATATGGCTTGATTGAGCAAGCACTGCCTTCTCAAGAGAAGGCAGAGCAACTTCGATTTTTTGCACTCGAACCATTAACTTATGGCTTCTTGAAGCTGTTGTCACTACTTGCTCCTGTAAGGCATGAAAGACTTCTGCTGCAAATCTACAAAAGGGTTCAGGTGCTGCTTGAGCTTAAAATAGGCAAATGATAGTCATGAAGTAAAAAAATGAAATGAAACATCCAATTCCATCAAGTGCATGGAAGACTTCAATCTCTATCAAGAATTTTTAAGATGCATGTAAGAGCTATGAAATAGTTGCACCGGCTCAAAGAAATACTTTGTTGCACTGATGTTGTTATATAAAGAAAGGCAAAAGTTAGCGCCAAACTTTCTCTTTGATAAACCCGCTGAGTCCAAAGGTAGTGTGCAAGAAAGTTTGAAATATATTTATTAGGATTGACTAGATATATGAAAAATAATAGCAAAAGAAGAACCCAAAGCCAATCTCAGGATGGAGAGACTTCTCCATCACAATTTCAAGCTTGGATCTACAGTGCAGTTTGGTTTTACATTTTAGTACATGAAACAAAATAAATTGAGCATAACGAGAAATGTGCCCTTCCTTTAATGTCGAAGTCATTTAACGAAATAACTTCAGTAGGCAATTAGGCCAATTAAATTTACATTTAGTGCGACTTTCAACCTCATCAATCCGCCAAAAATAATTGAAAGATGTAGAAAAAAGATGAAATATGAAATAGATAGAGGTTTACTGATTATACTTTCAACTGAAGTTGACAAAAAATGGCCTGTTCCAGATATAAAAACAAATTCACATTAATGATAAATTCTGAACTCTTAACAAGACCGATTGAGAAATTCCTTCAGATATACTGGTTGCAAGTTCAAGAGTAACATATTTGTTATCGCCCTTAATCTAGTATATGATAGCAGCTCACGGTAACCAAATCACTAGTCCACCATCAAGCATATAACAACTAAGAGAGTATGTCGCAAAAACTTGTAACTAAAACATTGTACATAGCACATTATGCCCTCTTGATCAACAAAAAAATGATTTCAAAAGCTAAAGAATCCAATAAACCAAAGCCTAAACAAACAACCACATAACACTGACCTTAAATAAGAGCTCCAGCACTTAAATAAATTTAACAAGTACGTTTAAATGGGGTTTCCCAATGCTCTCTTCATTTCTCTCTACAACTATATACCACACAAAACAAAAGCAAGTTGATTACTAATCGGCGAAAAATTAGAAGGAAACTACTTCTTTAATCAAATGATCATAACTACTACTCTCAATTAGTTACACCAAAACCACTTTTAAAACTCATGCATTAGCCACAAGTTTAACAAAACAAAAATTCCATGTACTGCAAGAGCTTTACTTTCCAAAAACATTAGCACCAGATCAAAACTCTCAAATTGAGGAAAAGAAAAAAGAAAGAAGCAGAAGAAAGAGATAGAGTTAAAAACACACTCAGCCAGATCGCCTAACTGGCGCAAGATTCCAACAAGGCCAGCAACCGCAACGCCGTCGAGCACCGCCTTGGGGTCTTCCTTGTTAGCTTCTTTAAATAGCTCAGGCTGTCCCAAGCCATACTCATTCCTCACTTCAAACCTCACTAGAGGCATCTTTCTTCTCTCCCTCTTTAAAAACAATATAGCAAAAAAAAAAACAGAGAGAGAGGGGATGATAGAGCAAAAGAAGGGGAACAGGAACACGAATATGGTGAATGAAATGAAATGAAAGGAAACAAGAAATGTGATATACGTAGACAGAGAGAAGTAGAAGTAATAGCAGTTGGTGGAGGGATTGAAGCAGCTTAACTGCCAAAGACAGACGAAGTGAGCTTAGGATTGCCAACTCTGCAAGCCAGCAAGCCACAAGCCATTCCCTGACATCGACAAAATATGATGGTTACAACGACTTCATTGCCCTCATTATTTTGTTTTATTTACTCGCAGAGGTTGTTGAATTTATTAAGGTTGTAGCTCCCATCCATCCCCATTCGAATTCGGTTTTCTGAATTTGTCGTGTATTATTTGTTTCTGGCCAAATTGGTCATTTGGGACTGTAAGTGATATCCATTTTGTTTGGGGATGTGTTTAAATTTTTATACATCTGCACACCTACATAATATTTTAGCTTCATCAATACTAAAATATTGAGTACCAAACCAACCACATGAGTAGTACCAACTCTGTCCAAATTTCTCTTTTCTTATATGAACATTTCGATCCTGGCAGCAACTTCAGTGCATTGTAACATGGAAAAGAAAAACGGAAAGGCAAATTTTATAGTTTTGCTGGATCTCAGGTCTCTTTATACTTTTAAAGCCTCAAAGTGCCATCATTATTCGACACTTATGTTTTTTTAATGAAAATTAACCTCAGACAAGGGGTCTGCCGTGTCTGCGATTCTGTGTCCGTTTTCTTCATTTTATACACATCCAACATGGATGCTTTTAGAGTCTCCACGGATAATTAATTAAACCCTATGTACTATTGAGATTAAGTTGTTTCCTTTTGTGAAGCAAAGGTAATCGTAAACGGCGAAAGTCTTATATCCTATCCAAGTTTAAATTTTGGACTAAATCTTACATATTTTAGTACATAAACAGATCAAATGACACACTCCTTAATCTTACGTAATGGTTAATGTTATTTCGTTAAAAAACATTATCGAAACTGCCTCACTTTTACACAATGTTTGATCAAATGTAACTAGTGATTACGTAAAAGTGCCAAATCTAATGGAATACTTGAGCATTGTTAAAGTAAATCACCCTTCACAATATTTAATAGATTTATTATATTTAAAAATATAAACTTTGTGAAAATTTTACCTTTCATTTTTTATTTTCATTATATATAAACCTTATTTTGAACTAAGATGCTATCACTTTCATTGAAAATATTATTAGTTTACAATTATTATTTACGTCAGGGAAATAGTAGTGTCCTTATAACATCAATAAAATTAATAGGCATTTAAGATTTATTTTTAGAATAAATTAAAAATGAATTTGTAGTAGAAGCGAAGTTTATCACTTTTAATGCAACATACCTTCGTTTGATTAGGAAACAAAAAATTCCATTAGTATAATGTGATTTTGACCATGCTGGGGCACCTTCGTATTTGCTAAAATACAGAAACGAAGAAGTTTGCAATAGAGCGACAATATTAGTGCAAGGTCTGGGCCTAGATGGCTGGTACTCTGCTCGGCAGGAAGAGAATAAGCGCCAAGCAAGTCTTTCGGACCTTACAAATGAAAAGGTAGACACGCCCAAACCGTTTGTGCAGTGTAGCGCCTAAAGAGGAACCGTTATATTCGTTACCGGAAAATAGACATCATGATTCGCACTTTCGAGTCACATGTTTTGTCTTTCATATTGTATAAACACAAACATATTTACACAGAGAGGGAATTGCTCTTTTCCTTCCTTATGCCGCGTATACAGACATGTTTAATTTAATTTTTATTAATAATTAATAAAATATTTTACTTTTACATTTAAATTAAAAATATCCGATATAATCATAATACGTAATCAATACGCACTTAAGGATGCCTAACTTAACCTTTATATAAATGCATATATATTCTTCTTCTTAGTTGGTACACATTTTAAGACAAATATTACAATGTACATAGCCAAAAAGAGTTATATTATTTTATTCTTAGGAAATAAAATTCACTCTTTAATTTATAATTTTAACTTAATCAATATAATTGGAGCTACATTAATTTATTTCCTCATTAATTTTATTTTTCTGTTAAAAATATCTACGTTTATTATTTGATTAGCCTTAAATTTGTTAATGTTGGGGCTCCAAGCAATAACACTCACAAAATCTTTTAAGTTTACTTAACCAATAACATACCACTCAAATAATAAAGATGATTGAAATACAAATTGTACACAAGATTTACCGTAAAATCTCTCTAACTATCTCTTTTGCTAGCTCTCTTACTACCCTCTTAAAACTTTAAAGATTGAGTATAAACACACACACACACAGAAAAAGATATATATATAAATCAAACTATAGTAAAACTGTAGTTGAACAATGTTATTTAGACTCTAAAATTCTTCAATCATTATATGTTTTTGTTTTATGCAACTTCTATCTTTCAAAGTTATCTTTTTATCTCAAAAGGATAAGATTTTATATGAAAAATGGTCGTCTATACAACCGTGTACAGTGACTACGTCCTTTAAAACTAATGACTTACATAGTCGGTAGACATGACTATGTCCTTCATTTATATGGTTGTGTTTGTCAGCAAATGGCACGTCTATCGTTAAACATTGTCTTTAAGCTTGTACATGGTTATAGAAGCTTACATGTTCATCCAAATGGCCATGTGTTCATCATTTACACAATTGTGTGCAGCATTAGACACGAGCCTGCATACCAATAACAACTTCAACTTATTGGTTTCTACCTCAAATTATCCTAAACTTTATTTCTTTTGATCCATAAAGACAACTAAATTTTTGGATCCCAAATTTAATGGAATTTGATGAATTACATACTTCATGCTTTTATATTATGAGGATATATATTATGGTTTGAAATTTTTTAAGAAAATGCAACAAACTTTAAAATTAAAAAATACGAGCATATAGGTTTTTAGAACAAAATAACCATAGAAATTTTTATGTTCATTAAATTGAGAAAGTCTTAACATGCTTAAAATTTATTTACTTAATAAGATTTGAAGCAAATAGAAGCTAATTTTAGAACTTTACTTTGAGAATTCTCTTGTATACTTAATATCCTCATCTTTTATTGACTTAAGTATTAGAGTGTCTTGTTAAGAATAACCTTGACACTTTGGCTATATGTTTATGTAAGCTTACATATGTGAGAGTAGTCTAATACGGTTGTCTCAATTTTAGTCTATATCATTGAGCATTGACTATGTGAACCTTTTAAAAATTGTGAATACGTTTACTTAAGAAAACTCTAAAGTAATTAAATATCTTTATTTAGAGAAAGAACTATGGATACTTAAGGAAAACATTGATATATTAACCTCAGTAGAGCAACTCACACCCTTTATAACTACTCGAGCTAACCAAAAATATAATTTATAGTCTTGTAACAACCAAACTACTATAATTGAGATGTTATAATAACAAGTCAATTAGTTGATACAAGAAAGGCAATAAACTTGCAGCCTATATCCATCATAAAAAGGAGCATCATCGTTGACCTTATAGGCAGTGCTTCTTATCCTTGATGTCTTATTGAAACAATTATCAAGCCAATTTAAAATGCCACTCCAAACACTTTTAATAGTATGCATGATTTGTTTGATCACATAATCAGATATAGGGAACTCATAAATATGCATGAGATATCTGACTTCATAAAATGTAAGACCTTCTCTTTCATTTTCATAGGTGGAGCTAATTCATAGTTCTAAATATTACCTTACGCAATGATTGCCATGTTTTAATAGTTAAGTATCAAGTTTATATCATAATTTGCATTAATTGCCATATTTCAATAGTTAATTGTTAAGTTTATATTACATTTTTCTGGCAACAAATGTAGATCAAGAAACTACCTATTTAATATTTGTAAGTATAAGGAAAGAAGAAAGTCTAAGGAATTTTTAATAATGCTTTAACTTTGAGGTAATCTAAACCCTAAACCTCCAAACATGGGTAGTATTATCACTAATATAATGTATCCAAACTAAAACACTACTAAAGATTAACTAGGTAAGTTACCTATTGTTCTTATAATATAAGTCTAGTGAATAAGAGTTTCAATCTTATGAGGACTACAAATACTAGTCCAATTAGTATTTCTATTATAATAAATGATTAAATTAAAAGAGAAAAGATTAATAAAACTAAAGATACTAATCTAAAATAAAAAACAAAGTAATAAACAAGAATAAAAATTAATTGATAATCAAGATCCAAAAATGGAATGCTAAAATGCTAAATGTTATATATGAAATCTGAAATTGAATCAAAACTCTAAAATAATTCAATTTAATATAAGACATAATCATGAATAATTCATAAAAATCTTAGATAATTCTTTAAATCAAAGAATCAATCTAAACACATAATTCTAGGGTTTATCCCATTTAGATGTAACCCAATTTTCTTCATACTAAGGTGAAGAAATCCAATAAAAAACAAGAAAGAAACCAAGATGGAAGACTTCATTCTAGTTGATTCTTAAAATATTAAAGCTCTTAGTTGAATCTTCATAGAATCCTCTTTTTTGTCTCTAAATTTATACCTTTCTTATCAAACGCTTTAGTTAAGATCCTCATTACTTTTCTCTTAACCTTTGTCCCTTTTTATCTTAAGCATAAAATTCTAGAATTTTTGTAAAAATTACCACGAACACAAGTATGTATTACACCCACATTGGTTTCCCAACTTTATAATTAAACCTTAATTCGTATGTCTAAACGTTTATCTTAGGAACATAATTTTGAAAACATAAACACAAGTTCATGTTTATGCTTTTTTTTGTTTATGCAAAATTCTTCAAGAAACAAAATGATTTAAAACCCTACATGGTTAAAATATAAGTTCATGTTTAACACATGTTTTGAGTCCTTCCTAAAAAATCATGCCAAAGTTACTCTAGCTTGACTCAAATCTCCTAAAAAAAAATTTCTTCATTGAAGGCGAAAATAATATGTTAAAACAAAATATAAACCATTTTGAGTACCAAATCATATAAAACAATCAAAGTTCAAACAAAACACTCTAAAAATCATATTAAAACATAGTTTAATTATCACTTATCAATTCCCCCATACTTGAGTATTTATTTGTTCTTAAGTTAATCAATTTTATCACTCTTAACTTAAATAAGTGGTAAATCCAAGAATGAAATTAAAAATCAATCAAATCAGTCATAGTTTTATCTTTAATTTGTTATTAGGATTCCTTAGCTACTAGCCCACTCTCTAGAGACAAGTAGGGATGTTCTATAACACATAAAAATTACGGGTCCATATTGGATACCTTGTTGAACATAGGTAAGATAATCTAGTTCTTAATCTCCTTAAGTTCTTCATCTTACTTACAAGCTCATCAGTTGACAAATATGTCGCATGCTCCATTAGAATAAATCTATCGATCCCCCCTTCTTCTCCTTATATGATACAAGCCTTCTAGTGGAACTTTTGTGATTATTTCTAGCATAACAATAGAAACTTGAGTATCAATTACATCTATAAGAAAATAAGTACTATATTTGTTAAGGGGATGTCTCATGACTTTAGATTTTTTAAAAGCTACTTTCTTTTCTTCTATTATTAGGATTAATTTCATGTTATATATATCAATCCTGGCTTTAGAAGATAGAAAAGGCCATCCTAAGATCTTCTACATATCAAAATTTACAAAATCAATAAGAAATATGAAATTATCAACCTTAACCAAAATATCTTCTATAATGCCCCTATAATACTTAATTGATCTATATGTTAATTAAATTCCCATCCTAGTTGTTTTAAGTTTACCTAATCCTAATCTCTTAAATATCCCTTATGGCATTAAATTAATAATAGCTCCTAAATTCGCTAATGTCCTTCTAGTTGACAAACTACCAATATTATAAAGAATAGTAAAACTCCCTAAATCTTTGATTTTCTATAGTATCTTGTTTGTAGGAAAATAATTTACTCCTTACTCAATGTAACCAATGACAACTCCTTGAGCCTCTTCTTGATAGAAAGGAGATTCAAGTACTTAGCATATTTTAAAATATATAAAAGATCTTTAATAAAAGTAATGCTAACATGTAATTGTTTCAAAAGCTT
>JAOSBN010000002.1:21765910-21776064 GCA_027563595.1 Erythroxylum suave | reverse complement strand
CATTGTGAATTTTACAATGGTTTTGCTTGTTACCGGTTATAAAATTGTTACCCATGAGCTTTAAGCTCACCCCCCATCCTGTCCCATCTTCAGGTGATGAGCTAGAGATTGAGTGATCGAGCATAAAGTCTTATTTTGTATTTTAAGTTAGTTTTTGTAAAACAAGGCTTTAGTTGAATTTTGAGCAATTCTACTTTGTGTAAATTATGTATTTTTGGACTTATTATGGCTTGAAATGCCCATTAAAGCTTTTAAAACTCTTAGCTTTTGATGATAATGAAATATGATTCTGTTTTTGCTCATGACCCTCAAAGTTTGTACATTGCATTTTCAAGCATTCATAAGGGTAAAATTTTGTGTTTTGATATAAGCTGAACTAGACAGAGTTGTCTTCTTGAAAGTTTTATATTATCTTTCTAACTTTCAAATGATATAAGGTATGAAATTTTTGGAAATTGGGAATGGGGGATATGATCATTTTAAGTTAGTAATGATGCATAGGATGCATATAGGATAGCCATAGTGAAAGATGAGAATTTGTTGTATGTGATGAATTAATGGAGTTGAGATTTGGGAGTTTAATAAAATCAATTTGATAGTTAAATGTTTAAGAAGTGACATTACATTAGAAGAAGTGAATTTGGGAAGATTATGAGTGAAAGTGATGTTAGAATGGATGTAGGAACCATTGGAGATGCTTTGGAGGGAGTTTTGTCTCACCAATGTCCGTTAGACAAACATTAGGTTCGTTAAACGGACCTTCTTGGGTCTAAAAACATCCCCAAGCCAGTCCATGTCCCTTAAACGGACACTAGGTCTATTAAACGGACCTTCACGGGTCTCGAAGATACCCCAGAGCTGTGTATGTCCGTTAGGTAGAGGTGTATGTCCGTTTAACAAACATACATTGTACACTTTCAGAAATTCTCAATTTTGACCCTCTAGATGGCAAAATCTTTCTTCAAGGTCTTCATGAAAGTTGTATATCTCAAATTTCTTTTCGAAACTTTCCTAAAATGATACACAATCTGATATCTCTAGTGAAAGTTATGCTAATTGTCCCAAGATAGGTACAATATGATTAAGGACATAATCATGGTTGACTCTTTTGTCCATAACTTCATCGTCTGACCTCCAAATGAAGTGATTATTAACCCAATAGATTCCTAACACATTTTTATATCTCTCCAAAAAGAAATTGGTAGCCTTTTGTGTTTATTTGAAAAATATTAATGGAAAGAAAGTGAGGGAATTGATTGGAAGAGCATGACTTAGTTATGAGCATACTTTGGCTTTTAAGCATATCTTGATTTGTATAATAGGAAACTTTTGGGATGTTATAGAAATGAAGATTAACCAATGAAAGCTAATGAGAGTTCATGGAAATAACCCTACAAGGTAATATACGCACTCACTTTTTATGACATCCAGATAGTTGGGCTCCAAAAATAGGGTCCAACAGGTAGAGGGAAGCATTAAAGATTAGTGGTTTGGACTATGTAGTGAGCAGATAATATTTAATATCGCAAGTGCACGATGTAGCTGTAGCTAGTATTGATAAATATGGGTCAATCCCACGAAGGATGGTAAGTACTAGTAATTACTATTATTCTATTATCTAGCTTACAAATTGATTGGTGACACTAAATTAATTACCGATATCAAATAATTAGTACCTAGGCTTCAAATCTCCCTATACCTTTAACTGATTGATTATTTGTCATGCAATTATGTTGTTGATTAATTGGACCTTAGTGATTTCTCATGTATAGCTGACCTTGAGTCTACTAACAATTAATCCTAAGGTCTCTAACTGAACTACTCAAGTTAAACTTATAGGATTGTGTTACCGTATTATGAATCCCTCTATTAGGATGACCTAATAATCTAAAAGATTTATATCATCCTATCTTTAGGATTGCAATCAACTCTTTCCAATTATCGTAGATCTAATCAAACATAGAATTCACTACGTATAAAATCAAATTAAAGTATAAAAATTAAATTAATTGATAATAAATAAAATGGATAGTCGAATCTCAATAATCAACAACCACAATTGCATTAACAAAAGAATCAAAACATGTTAAAGTATTCTAGGGTTTAACTTAGATACTAATAAAGAATATAGCTATACGTTGGAGAATAAGAAATCATTTCTATATAAACAGAAAACCGAATAGAAAACATGGAAATCATAATTCTAAATCTCGTTGATTGTTCTCTATCGTGTATTTTAACAACGTAGACATTCGATCTTGTGATCTGATGGATCTATTGATAAAAATCCAACGTCTTCAGCTCCTTAAGCTCTAAATCACCTCTAGGACCGTCTATCAACTTCCTAGAATAATGCCAATTACTCTCTCCTCTTATTTGCCTAAAAAACATCACTTTTATATAAAACTCTAGGTTTTTGGTTTATCCACGGTCATGTGCATAACCTTGCACTCCTTCCAGATTGCTGATTTTCTATTTTACATTGCGTTTTTGTCCGAATTCCATCCTTTAAGTCCATAAAAGCAATTATCACCTGTAAACACACTTGAAGCAAATTAAGTACGAAATATATGATAAAAGCATAAAATATTAAGTAAAATACATCAAATATGGGTGGTAAAATATAGTTAAATATCCATCTATCAAACATCCTACACTTAAGTTTTTTACTTATCCTCAAGCAAACCATAATCAAAATTATAAATTTTACAACAGTAATCCATTATCAATCTCAATCTATCCATTCATACTATATATCATCATATCCTATTGAATCAAATTAGCATACAATTAGAGTCAAGTTGTCCTAAAATGAACTTTTTAAGTAATATTAATAGTAATCACATTGAAATTAAAAGTATATCTCTTTACACTCTCACCAGGATTTTACTTAACATGCTCAAGTGTTTAGGGTAAAAAGCATCAAAACCCTCAATCAATGCATAGTAGAACTCTTACCATAGGCTTACAATTAAATTACATCTCCACCACTTATTTACCAACTAGAAATAAAAATCAAAAGGGCTTTATAAGGTTAAAATGTGGTTTAGGTGTAGTATGATTGGGATAATAAAAGTGTTAAATTGAAAGAAATTTACTTAAAGAAATTGTATAAAACTTGTTTACAAATACATAGGTCCTTTTAATGTAACTTTGTTGGTACCATAAACTTATTCCTTTTTTCTTTCTCTCTTTTATTTTTTTCTTTTCTTTTTTAACTTTCCAATCAATACCATAATTTAACATATATTGGACCTTTCACAAATTTCAAGTCTCAAATAAGTAAATAGTATAATTAACCTTTAAGGTTCAAAATAATGAAAAGTCTAAAGAAAAATAGTATAAACGTACATAATTTGGGTTTAATCAATGAAAAATGTTAAGGCTTAACTTGGTTATTCCAAAAGGTAAATTTTCAGGTATGATGATTTCAAAAAAATAAGCTAAAGCAAGTTGGTGAATCTAAGTGCCTTTATCATATCAATGCTCCTAAGTTAACAAATATGGTGTCAACATGCATAATAAAAGTGATTTCTGGAATTATCTTACTATATATGCTATCATCCATATGAAAGAATGAAAAGAGATAAAAAATTTTGGAAATTTGCTATTTATGCTTAAAAGCTTAGAAAAAATGGGTATATATGTCTGTAAATAACATACAATTTTTATTCAACTTGAATACTTCATTGATTACAAAAAATATGACTTAGAAAACTAAGTTCGTTCTAACTATCATCCTTTTACATACCAATTCAAGTCAATATTCAACAATAACATATAGTATTCATGGACAGGCCTCAACCAATTCAAGACATCAGTTAATAAAATTTATAACCAATATTATGATAAACATGAAGAATTTAGTTAAAAAATTAGTCAACCCATCCCCAAACTTAAAATTGGACATTTTCCTCAATGTTTATAATATAGTTAAATATGCAAGTGACAAGGTTGCTTGGTACTTTCCTGATTGTGAAAATTTCTTGATGTTGATCCATACAATATTAACTTATCCTTAAAAAAATAAAAGAAAAGGAAATGACATAAAGAAATAAAGGAAATAAAAATAAAAATAAAAATAATATAATTGAAAACAATCAAACAATAAAAACGAAATAAAAATATGAAAGCAATATACCAAAAGAAAATTCTAAATCTTGGGCTGCCTCCCAAGAAGAGTTTAGTTAACATCTCAAGGTGGTTCAAATGATTAATGTGATTGTAGCCTAACTATAGGTTATGATTATGTTTTCTACCACCCATTTTCCTCGTTTTCTTTTTTAGATTATTCTTTCGAATTTGTGGTTATTGTTTGGGTCCTTGCAAGTGGAACTTTGCAACACTCTATCACAAATTTTCTCTGTCTTAATAGTATCCATAATTTCAAAAGATTTTCCTTAGCTTTAGAAACTCTAAACGTAATTCTCTCTTCTGTCACTCTCATAGTTAACACGCCTCTGTCAACTTGTATAAGAGACCTGGAGGTCACAAAAAATGATCACCAAAGGATAATGGGTATCTCTGAGTCTTCATCTACGTCCAGGATGGTAAAATCAGTAGGAAAGGTGAATTTATCAACCTATCAAGGTACATCCTTGATTATGCCCCTAGGATGTTAAAGTGATCTATCAGCCATTTGCATGCACATCCTACTTATTGTTAGTTCACCTAATTCCATCTTTTTGTACAAAGTGTAAAGCATCATACTCATATCGTCTCCTAAATCTCCAAAATCCTTATCCACTTTAACATTACCAATAATACAAAGAATATAAAAATTCCTTGAGTCAGTATATTTCTAGGGTAATGTTGCCGCTTTGATGGAGCTTTCCTTACACGACTCTTCCTTCTCCAACTTCTTCAGGTCCTCTTTATTTAATAACTTCTCTTTTATAGATTCAGCAAGAACAAGCCACATCTTCAAATGTCCTATTATATTCAGCACCTTATTCAACTATGCTTTTTTTGACTTTCGCTGCGCTAAGATAGGGTATGGAATTGTAGGTTGACACTCCTTAATTTTCTTCAAATTATATTTACTCTGTATGAGTCATTCGTTACCCCTTTTATGATTTGTAACTCTTTCTTTTTCTTTTAGAAGCTCTCTTTGAAATGTCCCTCCACTTATGAAATCATCCTTTGTCTTTTCTTTATTCTCAAATTCACAATGATCAACTTTCATTTAATCAAGGATTTCCATTAATTTGTCTCTAGTTCTTACTTCCCTTTCTTCTTCTACTTGTGTGAACTTCTTTTCAGTGACTGGGTGATTTCCATTATCCTTTCCTTTGGATTTTTTCAGTTGTGCTTCACAAACTCCCTTTTGGTCTCTCTGCAATAGATTTGGCCCGTTGGCCAAACTTTATTTCCAAGTTCCATATAGATGCTTCGTTTTGTATATATTTCACCTTTATTTTGAGATTTTGGAGCATTGTCTAAGTAGTCTACTTGTTCAAGTTAATCTTATTAACAATTTTGTCCTAGGTGATATATATCGCACGATTCACACTGCATCTCTCTTCCTTATGGAGCCATAGTAATATTTTCTATCTCCTTGCTTAGGGCTATCACTTGACTCGCCAATCTTGTTACCATGTTTACTTCGTATACTCTAGATGGCCTATTGGTGGTTCGTGCCTATCAAATTTTAGGCCACTTCAGGTGTCTTGTTATTCAGCGTCTCTCAAGCTACTGCATCAACTGACTACTTTATATTCTGACTTACCTCGTTATAAAATCTTTGGATTTGCATCCATAGAAATAATCCATGATGTAGGCATTGTCCAAGCATCTCTTTAAATCTCTCCCAAGTTTCGTACAATGATTCTCTTTAAGTTTAAGAGTAAGACGAGATCTCATTCCTCAACTTTGCAGTTTTTTCCAGAAGCCAGGTGGTCAATAACAAATATGGCATATAATTGATCCTCTTCTTTGCTTTTCCTTTCAAAAAGAAACAAAATAGAGGCAATCTTATGGCATCATCGTTCGATCTATTTATTTTAAATGTATCACAAATCTCTAAGAAGTTAAAGATGTACGCGTTAGGGTCCTCATCAAGTCCATCAAATTGCACTAACTATTACACCATTTGAATGATGCGCGACTTGATCTTAAAATTATTATTTTGTATAGTCAGTCTTAAGATGCTAGATTCTATGTCATTTAAGCATAGCCTAGCACTGATAGCGCATCATAATACTAGTCAAAATAAAAAATAAACTACTATTATAGCGGTGGTGAGTCTAAGTCGATCCCACAAAGAGTTTGTGTAAAGTTGTTGGAATGAAATTAATCGGTATTTAGGCTTAGGGGGTTTTGGTTTTAGAAATAAGAAATAAAATAAAGATAAAACAACTAACAAAAGCAATGTAAAGGAAACATGTAAAAAAATGACAAAAGTGGGGAATTCGATTGGGACCTAATTTTTTGGTTCAATCTCAACCTACAATGTAATTAAACATATCTCAATGATTTTTTGTTCTTAAACCTCTCCTAGCAACTATTAATCCTGTGTTAGTAATCAACCTGAGTTTCCCCTTAGGTAATATTTAATAAAGATACGATTTTTAATTAAACATAACTATTGAATAACCTAGGATACGATATGTAGATTCAATTAGATAGTAGTATTACAAATTGGAAAAATCGATTAATCAAGGCAATAACCATATAAGATGCTTCATTTAACCTAGGTTGTATTATCCCTAATGCTTACGAATCATTAGTTTACATGAATTTCAACATAACAATTACGGATTATATAGAAATTCTAGCAATGAGTTTGCAAATAAATGATTCAATGAACGTATTAAAATAATCTTTTCACAATACCTAATGGATTCATACACAAATAACTGAACAATAACGAGAATATGATTATCCATACATAAAACTCAAATCAATTAACATAGGATAACACAATCAATTTCTAATAAGAGAGAAACAACAAAAATAACGAAATACACTTAACCCAAGTCTTCAATGTCGATATCACCTACGAATTGACGTCGGGACGGCTAACTATTCATGGGTCACTCCTAGAAAAAATGCTTTAACCCCCTCTAAGAATGTCTTAGCCAAAACCCCCTTCTCCTCGCTACTGTGCCTCCACTCTCTTCTGTGCTACTATTCTATTTCTCAATTCCCCCTTTTGTTTTCTAGACCACGCATTTATCACCCTCACACATTTCTACCTTCTTTATCTTTTGTCCCAAACGTCTACATTTTACTCTCCTGCCTTACATCTACATTTTAGGTTAGTTGCCTGTGATTTACTGGCTTGGTCTTGACTCTCCCTATGCTACTACACCTCCTATGCTACGTTCTCATTTTCTATTTAATTCTTGGTCCACTTTACCATTCACCTATTTTTGCCTATATTCCTTGCTATTGTGCATTTCATCTCTTGCCTTATCCTCCTATACTGCATTTTGGCTTGCTTCCCATATGCTCCTTGGACATTGCATTTTGGTCTTCTCGGCTCTCCTCTTTAAAACCACGCCACCTTTTCCTTTTATTTTGTTTTAACATACGCATATATCAAGCCCTCCTACCAAATGTCTATATTTTGGGCTAAGTGGTTCTGTGCATTTTGGCTTCCTGTACTACACCTTAAATTGTTGTTTTGCTCCATTATTTCCAATGAAGTTGACATTGCATAGGGTTGTCCCATCTGTTGTCTTCCATCTTTATTTCACGTTGGGCCATACAAAATTATTCTATTTCCATACTGTGTTGTGAGCAACTTCTTTGTGTTTTCATTTTTTTCCTTCTTGTCTTTTAATTTTCTTCTTCTTGCTCTATGAACAGAAGCGAAAATTAATCTTCAAAAGCTGACCCAAATATCGTGCTTTCAACTCACTTTAACTTCTTTGCTTCTGAATTGTGCCTAAAATCACATATGAGTCAAAGTGAGTATCTTGAGCAATTTCATGTCATTAAACACTAAGTGTTATGGAATAATTTCATAACCAATTAAGCACCTATCAAGCATATCAAACATCGTTCATTGTTGGTTGCCATATTGTGTGATTCTTTAGTGTCCCCATGACCTTCCAAGTTATTCCACGATCTAATTCAAACTTCCTAAGGTTTGCACTATAACAATTTTTACCAACAACTCTTTCTATCTTAGGGTCTACATCAGATAAGTTGTGAATGTTACTTTAGGTCATAAATTGACCTAGGGTATATAGCCTAAACTAAGGAAATAACCTAACTTACAAAAATTAAATTAAATCAAAGTAAAAAATAAATTAAATCAAAGCAAATTAGATAAATGAAAATAATTAAAGAAAATAAACAAACAAAAGAAATGACTAAATTAATAACACTCAAGTGTTCATAATACCACTATCCCTGGAAATAATGTTAAAAAATTGGTTGGACTATTTTGTGAGTAGCTAATATTTAATACACCAAGTGTATGGCATAGCTGTACCTAGTATCAGCAAATACAAGTCGATCCTATGAGGACGATAAGCACTAATAATTACTATTATTTTATGATCTAGCCTACAGATAGGGTGCAGTTAAATTAATGAAACTAAAATTAAATAATTAAAATAAACAAGCAGCACAATTTAAAGCAAAGAATTTGCGACGCTAAATTAATTACCAATATCAGATAATTAACACCTAGGCTTCAAACCCCCGTAAACCCTTAACCAATTGATTATTTGTCATGCAATTATGTTGTTGATTAATTAGATCGTGGAGATTCCTTAGTTATACTAGTAGCTAACCCTGAGTCTATTAACAACTAATCCTAAGGTCTCAAATCGAATTACTCAGTTTAAAATTTATAGGATTGTGTTACTGTATTATGAATCCCTTTATTAGATTTGACCCTAATATAGAAGAATTATGTCATCTTATCTCTAAGATTGAAATAAACTTTTTCCAATTATCGTAGATCTAATCAAACATAGGATTTCTCAATCGCTAAGTATGAAATCAAATTAAAGTGTAAAAATCATATTAATAGACAATAAATAAAACGGATAATTGGATCACAATAATCAACAACCACAATTGCATTAACAAAAAAATCAAACAAGTTAGAGCATTCAACTAAGGTTCATCCTAATCGATAATTTGGCTATACATTAGCAAACATGAAATCATATCCCTATAAAAATAAATCAAAATAGAAAACATCATAATTATAATTGTAAACCTTCGTAATTTTTTTCTGTCATGTATTATGACAACATAGTCATCTGATCTTGTTTCTGATGGATCTATCAATAAAAATCCCACATCTTTTGCTCCTTAAGTTCCAAAGCACCTTTGAAATCATCTTTGAACTTCTTAGAGTAATTCCAACCACTCTCTCCTCTTATTTTCCTCCAAAATGTCACTTTTATATGAAAATCTAAGTTTTTGCGTTATGCACAGCCATGTATAGGAACGTGCATAATTGTATTGCTCTTTTTCTTTTTTTTATATGCTACATTTACGTTTGAATTTCTCTCCTTTAAGTCTATGAAGGAAATTATTGTAAACACACTTAGAGCAAATTAAGTATAAAATATACAATAAAATTATAAAATGTTAAGCAAAGTACATCCAATATGGGTGGTAAATATAATCAATATCCATATATCAAAATAGAACCGATAATGAAAAAAATAAATATTTTAATTATTATTGGATTAAAAAACTAAAAAAAATTAAGTTTAAAAATTCACGGTAGTATTTATTGAGTCCATATTATCGAGTTGGCATGCCACCTCAGATGGATCATTGGTCTAGTAACAGAAATATAATAGAAATTTAACGAAGTCAGGTTTGAAGGACCTTTTGTTACATGATAAGGGCTAGTTTCACACTTTGACCTTATAAATAAGTGAATAAAAGTTTAAGTGGTTTGAAACTATAGCCTCTTGAAGTTAAAGTCTACGCCTTAACCGTTTGTTTACACCACCTTACATGGTAAAGTCTATGCCTTCTCCATCTAAATTTTTATGGACTTAAATATTAATATTTACTCCTCATTAATTTCAAATTTACATATTTTAATAATATGCTTATTTATACATTATATTTATCAAATAATTTAGTTTATTCGACTATACCATGCATAAAATAATTTGTTTGTTTAATGACACTCTTTATGTTTATTAGACTTATCCTATGTGTTGTTATTG
>JAOSBN010000002.1:21745631-21759249 GCA_027563595.1 Erythroxylum suave | reverse complement strand
TTCAAAAACATTGTGATTTTTATACTGATGTTTTATTATGATGCCATGTGAGGTGTTAGTAATGATTGATCGTAGTTCACCCTTATCGTAGGATATGTATCGGAATGACCTGTAGGCGTCCTGGTGTGTACCCTGCGGTAAGGGGGTGCTATATCATTATCACAGACATATTCTTATACTAAATCATAACTCTTATCACATTTATCTGACATTCATTTTAAGTCCATGTTTGACCTCTCCAGGCCATAGATATTTTTTTTTTCCACTTGGCTTGTACACTTTCATCCATCATTTCCACTTATATCCTTATTTTCCTCAAACAATCCACGACAATATATTCACATATATAAATATATCACATTTTAGGGTATTCCATCACAGTACAATATTAATATCATATTCCATAATACATCCATCAACACAATTGTGTTAAATCTTTGTCTGTCATATCCAATCATATACTATTTTCTCGTTTTTAGAAAATCCACAACCTCCATTTTCTCACATTCTGACATATCATCACTTTTCTCACTATTTCCATTAGCTTATGCACTTAACACAAGCTCATGCGTGTGACTCATACTCATATGACTCAGATTAGGGATCAGTTGCTACCGTCTGATATGACATGACTAGAATGCATGTGACTTAATACTTATTTCAAAAATGCCCATATAACACCCCACTCCCGTAAGGACCTGAACCTGACATCGTGGGTGATATCCAAGTCCGTGCCCCACGATGGTTGCATGCTAGTGCACTGAAATAGTCAAAACTCAGCACAATTTTTTTTGAATACATTCAAGTGAAAATCATAGTATGCGGAAATCAATCCTCAAATATGGCCCACTTTCATTCTTAAATATTTTCAATCATAGCGATACAAACATTAATTTTTCAATAGTCATTTGGACCCATTATAAATACAAAACATTTCCAATTCCAAACGATATTACATACTGTAATATTCAATTACAAATGATACAAAAATTTATGGAATATATAATTCAGTATGGAAATAAAAAAATACAATACAGACGCGAACTGATCCCGACCTCCATCTTTCACTTATGTTATAGGTATACTCTCGTTGGCCTAACCGGGTACTCTTTTAAACATGAAAAATAATTGCGAATTTTGGGTGAGTTTTGCGAACTCAATGAGTGACCATCATCGATGGCTTACTAGTCACATAACACACAATCACATTCACAACATTTAACATTTTTGCACTCATTACCATTTAATCATTCATATTATGCATATGCAGTGTGCATGAGACTCACTTTCCCTTTTCTATTTTGTTGTGATCGAGTGTCTAAACTGTCCCATATAAGCCTCATTGATAATTGTCCCTTATCCGCTTGGGAGATACAAGGTTTATTTTACATAGTGAGCCTTAGGCTCTTAATCACTTTCTGAGCTCGAGGCTCTTTTTCACACTTTGAGTTTTAAGCTTTGATTGGTGGCTACTCTGGTGAAAACTGCCATTATCTGATTGTGCATTCATGTATAGAATGCATCTATCAAAATCAATCATATTATGAAGCACATAGTTCTGCACATTCGCATACAAGCAGCACTTCAATATCCAACCAAGCATCACAATCATCGGACCTCCTGTTCGGAAACCAACACAATCAATCACATTCATATAGGCATTCAGTAGTTGATCAATACCAAAATTCACACAAATCAAACAATGAAATGAGACCATCTAGGTCTACTGATAAGCTACTCCCAAAGCTAATGCCTGGAAAATCTGGCAATGTCTGGGGGTTGACGTTTCAGTTGCCCCTCTATAACAAAAAATATATACAATTATCACAATATGCACAATTATAATTGTTTAACAATGCACATGTATGAAATGAATTATGTACAATGCTTGTTCATAGCAATTCCTGGTATATCATCAAATTTCCCCTCATTATCACATTATCAAAACCCTCATTTCTTTTTATAATTTTTCAAAAATTCCAGACCTTCGGATCTATTGTTCATATTAAATTAGAAAGTAAAAATGACATAATTTGGACATACTCTCTTCTAGAAAAGTGTTCCTCTATGTCTTATCTTTACATTAATACCAAAATCACTTAGTTTGGTTCATTATTTTGGAAGATATGCCACAAACATTTTTGATCTATTCATATTCAAAAATAGTATGCTATACACAATTTTCATCCAGAAATTCAATATCTTAGAGACTGAGTCATAATTCTACTTCTTGAGCCAATTTCTAGGCCTTTATCTCTTGTTTACTCCAAATCTAAAATCATCCCATTTGGAATTTGATCGATCAAGATATCATCAAAATACTGAAGCATGTTTAGTAAAAATATCTAATTCATACTCTTCCAACCGATCCCCTCACTTTGATTCAATCAATCTTTTTTCAAATCAAAACCAAAAGTTATAAATTTTTTGTTGGGAGATACGGAAACGTGTTATGAATCCAATGCTTTAAAAATCACTTTCCCGAAGACCTCAAAGACAGATTCAATCTTCTGAAGGGTCAAAAATGGAACAGAAGATAGGTACAGACGAAGCCAAATGAAAAGCAGAATAAATGGAAAGAGACAGATGAAATGGGAAAATTGATATAACTTTCCCTAAAGATATCAAATTAAGGTGTTCTTTATATGGTTCGAAAGAGAACTTCAAGATATACAACTTTCCTGAAGATCTTAACGATAGATTCTATCTTTTGTAGGGTCAAAAGTGGAACAAACAATTGGTTCAGATGAAGCCAATTGAAAAACAAATAAAATGGAAAAAGACAGACGCAATGGGAAATTTACTATAACTCTCCCTACAGATATCAGATTAAGGTGTTCTTTATATGGTTAGAAAGAGGACTACAAGATATACAGCTTTTCTGAGACCTCAAAGACAAATTCTATCTTCTAAAGGGTCAAAAATGGAATAGATGATAGGTTCAGAAGAAGCCAAATGAAAAGTAGACGAGATGGAAAAAGACAGACGCAATGGGAAAATTGCTATAAATTTCCCTACAGATATCATATTAAGATGTTCTTTATATGGTTCAAAAGAGGACTTTTCCTAAAGATCTCAAAGATAGATTCTTTCTTCTGAAGGGTCAAAAATGGAACATACGATAGGTTAAGACGAAGCCAAAGGAAAAGCAGACAAAATGGGAAAAGATAGATGCAATGGGAAAATTGCTATAACTTTCCCTACAAATATCAAATTAAGGTGTTATTTATATGGTTCGAAAGAGGACTTCAAGATGCACAACTTTTCTAAAGACTTTAAAGACAGATTCTACCTTTACAGACGATAGGTTCAGAAGAAGCCAAATGAAAAGTAGACGAAATGGAAAAGGATAGATGCAATGGGAAAATTGCTGTAACTTTCCCTACAGATATTAGATTAAGGTGTTCTTTTTATGGTTCGAAAGAGTACTTCAAGATCTATAACTTTTTTGAAGACCTTAAAGATAGATTCTATCTTCTGAAGGGGTAAAAATGGAACAGACTATAGGTTCAGATGAAGCCAAGTGAAAAGCAGACGAAATGAAAAAAGATAGACGCAATGGGACAAATTGCTATAACTTTCCATACAAAAATCAGATTAAGGTGTTCGAAAGAGGACTTAAAGATATACAAATTTGCTAAAGACCTCAAAGACTATTCTATCTTCTGAAGGGAAAAATTGGAACAGAAGATAGGTACAGACGAAGCCAAATGAAAAGGTAGATCAAATGGAAAAAGACAGACGAAAAACATAAGAAGCAAAAAATAGAAGAAGCAAAACACAGAAGACGATGATGTCATCACAGAAGAAACGTAGAAGAAGATGGCATCTCACAGAAGAATCAAAAAGGCAAAAGATACGTCTTCCTTTATAAGGACCATAACTTTCAACTTAGATGTCCAAAAATTTCTTGCTATATATCGTTGAAAAGCTAAAAGAACTGTCTACAAATTTTGTGAAGACCATTTTTTCAAAATCCATCTAGATTAGTGTAGTAAATTCATGGAAGTTTCAGATCAAAATTTCAACTCCAACTCTAAAGAATTTATTCACTACTTATTGAAAACTCCAAGATCTTCAACTATCCCCAAAGCCCTAACTTCATGCAAAATCGCATACTCCTCCGTGAACACTAACCAACTTCTAGTTTTTCTTAAAGCAGAAGAAACACTCAGCAGTAGAGGAAGTGATGAGGGATATGAAAGAAATCAAAGTTAACTCTTGGAAGGAGTTTGATGGAAAACTCTGTGTATGGAAAAAAATTTGAAGAGGATGATAACAAGGAAAGAACTTAGGAAAAGAACAAAATTTTCACTCTCACATTACTCAAACTTACTTCTGACACATAATAAGGGCAACTTTACACTTGTCACTTTCCTAAGGTCTAAGTTCTAACTTAGTTCCTTTTGAAACTAACTCCCTTTAACTCTCATCTTTACAATCTAACTATCTCCAAATCTTCATTTGATTTCTTCTCTTCTTTTTCCTATTTTCCATAATACTCTATAAATTAAAAAATAAATCCTAAATTTACCAAAATTCACAAATATAATAATTCCACTAGTCAATAAAATTTTCAATATAAATAAATTCCAAATTCACAATTTTCTCAAAAATCACAACTCAGTCTAGATATACCCGGAATTATTCATGAATGCATGTACAATTATCTTCATGTGTAAAAAAAGAATCACTATTCATATGTATGTGTATACCATTTTATACATGAGCATGAAAATGTATTTCTAAGGTCTCATTAATCATTCATTTTTACTATTCTAACCTCCCAAAGGTAATGGGATGTTACACTTTCTCTGTGCTAAGATGGGGTATGGAATTGCAGGTTGACATTCTTGATTTTCTTTAGATTATATTCTTTGCATGAGCCATTCATTACGCCCTTTTTAATTTGTAACTCTTTCTTTTTCTTTTAGAAGTTTTCCTTAAAATGTTCCACCATTTATGTAACTAACCTTTGTCTTTTCTTTATTCTCAAATTCACGTCGTTCAGCTTTCATTTCAGCAAGGATTTTCATTAATTTGTCTCTAATTCTTGCTTCCCTTTCTTCTTTTGCTTATGTGAACTTCTTTTCAGTGGCCGAGGTGATTGCCTTTATCCTTTCCTTCAAGTTTGTTTCAGTTTTGCTCGGTCAAATCCCTTTAAGTCTCTCCACTATAGATTTAACTAATTGGTCAAATTTTATCTTCAAGTTACGTATAGATGCTTTGTTTTACTGATGTTTTGCATTTGAAGCCTAAATTAATTCCAGTGTTAGCTCATCCATCCCCAATTTCCTTGTTTGTGATGTTTGTGCTTAAAATCTAGGTAGAAGGTTGTTCCTTTGTTGTCCCTAATTTCCCTATGAGAAGTTGGGGTGTTTCCTCCATCCCAGATTTTATATGTTGCTATAGTGGTTCAAATAGACTACGTGTTCGGGTTGATCTGATTGATAATCTTGTCCTGGGTGATGTATCCATTATTCACACTACATCACTCTTCCTTATAGAGCCATAGTAATATTGTTTATCCTCTTGCTCAGGGCTTTCACTTAACTCGCCAGTCTCTTTACTACGTCTACTTTATATAGTCCAGATGGCCTATTAGTGGTCATGCTCTAATTGAGCACCACTGATAATTACTCATGGCCATATCCTTGATCAACTCTTGGGCCACTTTAAGTGTCTTGTTGTTTAACATCCCTTTAGTCATTGCATCAATTAACTGCCTTGTATTCTAATTAACCTTTTATAAAATGTTTGAATTTGCATCCACAGATGTAATCCATGATGTGGGCATCATCGAAGCATCTCCTTAAATCTCTCCTAAGTGTCTTACAATGATTTTCCTTTAGTTTGAGAGCAAGAAGAGATGTCGTTCCTTAGCTTCACAGTCTTCACAGGAGGAAAGTATTTTAATAAATAATTTTGGGCTGCTTGATCCCAGGTGGTCAGTGACAAATGAGGCATAGAATTGAGCCAATACTTTGCTTTTCCTCTAAAAAAGAATGGAAATAGATGCAATCTGATGGCGTTATCATTCGCTTTATTGATTTTAAAAGTATCATAGATCTCTAAGAAGTTAGAAAGTAACAAACATATGAAATTAATTAATGAAGTCTAAAATCTAGACTGTTAATTCCCATTGAATTAATTTTTAAAACTCATTTATGTACTTTTAAACTAGATTTGATTTGTTGTTATTTAATTCAATTTCTCTTATCATTTTTTAATTTTACTAGTTTAATAATATAGTTTAATTGAATTAACTCTTGAATTAATTTAGTGACTAAAGTTGTTAAAAATCAATAAATTTTGATAATTGACATCTTCCTTGTAGACGGAATCTTTACTTATTATTAATTAATTCTTCTAATGTTCACATGATTTGTTTAAAAGAGAGAAGTTATAGCTTCTATCTTCTCCCTACCAAGCTAAATATGATTGGCTTGCAAGTTACAACTAATTAAATCCTAGATTTTTTAAGCCCTTTGTCAATAGCCTTCTTTAGTTTTCTTCTTTTCTTATGCAACTCATTGATCTCCATTGTTGCTTCCTTTGTACATTAGTTCATAACATTTCTTATTTTGGTAATGTTAGAAATTTCACAATTGTTCTTGCTTCTAACTACTTACCCTTCCACCTAGGTTTTTAAGCCTTTTTCTACATAGGCTTCTTCCTCTATTAACCCTCTTTTCATCCTAGAGAATCACCCTTCCCATGTTAACCATTCAACCTATAGAACTTGAACTTAGGTAGTCAGAGATTCATGCACTAATTCCAAGCTGGCTGATTGGTTTATTTTCTATACTAATATTGAAATTCACTTCAAGTGCACAATGTAGCTATAGCTAGCACAAGTAAGTATAGGTCGATCCTATGAGGACGATAATTAGTTACCCCTTTTCTATTATCTAGTTTAAGAATCAAATTTTTAGTTTTTAATTAAAAATAAAAATAAAGCTAAGCAAATAAACTAAAATAATATTAGACAATTATGAACTCAGGACAAGTAGAATACGGAGAAAATTCAATATTAAATAGTTGTGCCTAGGTGATGAATCCCTTTAAGAATCATTAAATAATTAATCTTTTATCATACAGTTATGTCATTGATTATTAGAACATGGAGATTCCTATCTTATGTTAATAATTCTCTCATGATTATTACAACTAATCCATCAATTGATTAACATAAGTCTTTCTAGTTAAAAACCCTATGATTGCATTATTGATTTATGAATCTTGCTTTTAAGTTTAACCCTAATCTAAAGGATTTATGTTGACCTGTTTCTAGGTTTGCATGCAATTCCATCTAATTATGGTACACCTATTCATACAAGAGGATTTCTCAATCTCAATCATATGAAATCAAATGATGCACTAATATTCCAGATATATTAGAACAAGAATAAAACTCATAATTGAATCACAACAATCTATTAATATAATTGCATTGAATAAAAGATTAAAACATATAGTTATGACAAACTAGGTCTCATCTCACCTAGACACTAAATACGTTTAGTTACTAATCATAAAAAAATGAAATCAAAGATAAACATGAAGAAAAAGTGATAGAATACAAAAAAATAACAATTTTAAATCTCCCTTTCTATTCTAGTGAATCTTTTTACAAGTTTGGATTTTATATTGTTATCTACCAGATCTCTTGATGTTAACCTCATGATTTCCTTATCCTTTGATCAAAATCATCACCTCTTTAGGTTTTTTATGTCTCAAAATTGTTGTAAAACTTAATTATCTTTATTTTACCTTCACTTATGTCCTTTTATAGTGAAAACTAGGATTTTTAGGGCATACATGGTCACTTACATGGCCGTAAAGGTAATATTGTAGTTTCAAAAATCCCTAAAATCATGACTTTACATGTTCACAGAGACTTATACATCCACATACACAGTTCTGTAAGTCCAAAATGGTTCAAATCTTTGTTTTATGCCACGATTTCATCTAAATTCTTCTCTTTTTAGTCCATAAAGGGAAACATAACCTATAAATGATCTTGTAGTGAATTAAGTGCAAAATATATAATAAAATTATAAAATATCAAGCAAAATACATCAAATATGGGTGCATAATTGTATTCAAATATGCATTTATCAAACATCCCCACACTTAAGCTTTTACTTTCCTCAAGCAAATCATAATCTAAATTATCAACTTTACAAACATTTACCCCTCATTAGTTTTAACCTATCAATCCATACTTTAAATCATAGTATCATATTAATCCAATTAATATATAATTAGAGTCATCTTAAAACTACCTTCATAAGTCAATATCACTGACAGTGCGTCATAACAGTAGTCAAAATAAACTAGACCTGCTACTGTAGCAGTGGTGAGTCTAGGTCGATCCCATAGAAAGTGTATGTAAAGTTGTTGAATTGAAATTAATCGATGTCTAGGTTTAGGAGGTTTTGGTTTTAGAAATAAGAAAATAAAATAAAGCTAAAATAACTAACAAAAGCAATGTAAAGAAAACATGTAAAAAAATGACAAAAGTGGGAATTCGATAGGGATTTGTTTATTTGGTTCAATCTTTGCCTACACTTAATTAAACATATTTCATTGATTTTTTCTTCTCAAACCTCTTCTAGCAACTATTAATCCTAGGGTAATAATTAATCCAGGTTTTCCCTTAGGTAATGTTTAATCAAGAAGCAATCATTAATTAAACATAACTACCGAATAACCTAAGATATGATCTCTAGATTCAATTGAGTAGTAGCATTACGAATTAGGAAAATCGATTAATCAAGGCAATAAACACATAGGATGTGTCATTTAACCTAGATTATATTATCCTTAGTGATTATGAATCATTAGTCTCTACACAAGAATTTCAACATAACAATTACGTATTATATCGAAATTCTAGCAGTAGGTTTGTAAATGAATGATTCAATAAACAAATTAAAATCATCTTTTCACAATACATAATTGGTTCATATGCAAATAACTGAACAATAATAATAATGCGATTATCCATACACAAAACCCAAATCAATTAACATAGGATAGCAAAATTAATTTCTAAAGAGAGAAAGAAACAACTAAAACAAACCAAGAGTGCTTAACCTCATTGGTGTCAATATTGCCTCCAAACTGTTGTCAGGAAGCTACCCCTCCATGTGTCTCCTCATGATGGAATGCTGTTATACCCAGAAAGTTCTAAAAAGACCTAGGCTATCCTACTCGTAAGTATACGAGATAGTTGTAGTTGATAATCGTTTCCTATAAAGGTGAAATTAGTCAACTTAAATTAAGTTTGAATTAAAATAAAAATAACAGCAATGAATTCCTAGACATTCTATCCTAATTTTTGAATGAAAGATTTTAAGGAAAATTATGAAATTAAATTGAAAAGTAGACAGAATCAATTAGGAGTAAAGACAAATAGATTAATTGAAGTGGAAAAACTCCTGAGAATCAATTTCACTGATTTAATCTCCAATACATGATTAAAAAAATATTGGATTGTTCTCTTACTAAAATTAATAGTTAGGTTCGAAGTTGATTCGAATAATGAACTAGTTTAACTTTTGTATTCAACAAGTTATTATCTAAATTAATTATGAAAACCCGACTACCAATTACCACTTAAGTTAATATATTTTTAGTTCTTAACCTAAGTGTCCATAGTTTCTCGATCCGTATTAAACTTCATCTCTCGAATCTTCATTTAACACTAAAATGATGCTAAATTTGGAAATTCTATTGCATCCATTTAGTTTAGAAACCACAACAATAAATAAGACAACAAATTCGTAACCAATTATGCATATCTAACTAAATAGCTATATTAATTCTCAAAAAAAGAGATCAGATTATCACGGATATCACAATGTTCATCATCATGAAACACTTTAATCATATATTACTATCAACAAAATTATTAGTACAATAATAAAACGGTGAATACCAAATGGTTATCAATAGCAAATAAATAATAGTTGGCTAAACTAATAAAAGTATAAGTTAGTTAATAACAAACGGTAAAATGAAAGAAACAAAATAACAAATGTGGAATATAATAGGCAAACAAATCATGGGATGAAGACTTATGGAGATTCCAATTGCTCTCAAGCTTCCAGCTTTGGCTCTCGCCTTTTACTTCAGCTTCTCACCTAAATGAATGTTCAATTAGGTTGAATGGAATTCAGCTTCAGCTCTCGCTTTCAGCCTCTCCTAAGTTTCCACTTCTCTGTTGTTTTGCTCTTCTTCTCGACTCACTCTGTTTTTTCTCTCTCTATCTCTTTGTTACTCCTAAATGAGTCTGTAATGTCTTCCAATGAAAGTTGTGTTTGTAGGGCTTTTGTGTATAGATTCTCGCTCCCTTTTCTACATCCTTCCTCTTTTCTTTTATAGCCCGACTCTAGGTTAAGGGATGTATGGTTGTTGAGCCGTCAACCTGCACATATCAGACTCAAAGTTAGTGTCAAAGAATTTATACAGGGGTGACAAGTCACGCATGGTGGTGATATACTAATTTAAACTAAATGTTGGTCATGCACAGTGGTGACATTCAAGTCACCACTATGACTAACATTTAATTTAATTCAATGTTAGTCACACCACCTTTAATAAGGTGACACTTGCTACCATCATGAGGTGATGACACTTGTTAACACTTTTCTTTTCTTTTACACTTGTTACCACTTTTCTTTCCTTTTTCTTTTTTGATTTTTGATTTCTCTTTTCATACAAAATTTACGTGACTTTCCCTTCAACTTATATGCAAAATTCACAAAATAATCTAATTAACATTCATTTAATATTAACACCATTTCCACTTAATTTATCTCACTTTTGGATCATAACATAAAGATTTGTATCCAAAATCAAGATATGAAGGAAATTAAAAGAAATAGAAACTAAACACAACAATTCCCCCACACTTAAACTATGTTTGTTCTCCAGCATGATAAAGAATAATAAACTATAAACGAACAAATAATGGAAACAACAATTTTCTTAAATAATGGTGAAAGATATTAATGATCATTCCAATAAACATAATTTACAAAATTGAAACTCATAATACTCCATGAACAAGCAATTCTTCGCATATTTAGCCAAAATCAACAAGCACCTCAATTCAAAGAACCATCAAATAGACACTCACTCCACTCTCCATCCTCTCAAGCATTCAAAGGTAGTAAATATTCACTCATCGTTCATTTAATGTAAGGTATCTACCATAGGCTTTCTTATTAATCCAATCTTCACCACTCATATCAAACAGAAACATTAATTCGAAGGTCTTTGTTTCGGTTGTAATGGGGTCGGCCTAAGGGTAGGAAAAAGGAAAATTGTAGTTTAAAGCCACAGAGCTAATTGAGCATTCAAAGTAATTTAGAAAAATGACAAATAAAACACTCAATTATTTCTTCTTACGTAATAAAGTTAGCACTCCCCATTTTTACGTCTCTTCTTTTCTTTCATTTTTTGATCGTCTTCTCTTTCCTTTGTTTATTTTCAATTCATTTTTTCTTTTCCGTTCATTTTTTCATTTTTTTAATTACTGATTTATTCATTTAAAACAAGGAAATTAAGAGAAGAAAAATATAAAGGAGAGAAAATTACTACAACCATGACCATCCCTAACTTAGAAGCCAACTATAATATATGATTCCCCCATATATTTCTTAAACCTGATTATACCTTTTCAAATGGTTAACTTGCCCTTGTGGTAGTGTAAATACATTTAACCCGGGTCGTCGACGTTGATGTTGTTAAGTTAAGAGGACTTCACGATGATTATTTTGATGACAATAAAATAATGATAAAGCTAGAAATAAATGAATGTTTTGATAAGTGTGTTAAGTGTGCAGACGAAGTCAAAACATAGACGAAGTAGAGAATACAGTCGCATTGGAAAACACAGACGAAGTGAAAACACAGACGAAGTCAAAACACAAACGAAGTCAGAATACAGACAAAGAGAAAAAAACAGACGAACTCAGAATATAGATGAAGTGAAAACACAGACGATACAAAGAAGATATGGTAGTACATCAGACAATTACTTAGATGGAGTTAGTTACATAACTTAACTAAATAACAGTTATCAAGAATCAAGAAGCGGTTATCAAGGATCAAGAAGCAGTTGGACACTTAGGCTATAAATACTAATCGTAGTTGAAGATCTTACAATCTTAAAACTTTTGAGAAATCAGTGATTTTTGAGCTTTCAAGTGTTTACTTAGAAAAGAAAAATTCTGTAGTGCGATATTAAGAGAGCTAATCGTACTATAACAAAAGCTCACAACATCTTTCTAGTGAGAGAAAGAAAAGCCTAAGAGCCTGGAGAGGCTAAGTTAGTAGAAAGAATACTTTGTGTAAGAGACCTGGAGAGGCTCTGGAAGGGAGAAAGAATACTTGTAATTTGTCAAAGTATAGTGAAATACTTAGACAAATTCTGAGGATTGGACGTAGCCTACGGTTTGCGCTAAACCAGTATAAAAATCGTAGCGTTTATCTTCTATCCTTTTACTTCAGTTTATTTTGATGTTAAACAAGTATACAAAAGTTATTTGTGATTTAACTACGTAACAATTTTCATATAACTCTTGTGATAATCTTTTAAAAAGTTAGAGAAGTTCTTAACAAGATTTTGTATTTACAAAAAGGATACACCATTCAACCCCTCCTTCTTGTGTATCTAGTTTATTATATATAAATTCTATATAAACGTGTGATTTACTTCAATTGGTATCAAAGCTCAGTTTCCAAGAACCACCTTTACAAAGTGAGGACGAAGATCCATGGCAGAATCACATGTTTTTATAGTTGAAGGTGCCTCCATCACAAGACCTCCTGCATTCAATGGTGAAGATTATCATTATTGGAAGGACATGATGCGGCTCTTCATAGAATTCACATACATTGATCTTTAGGATATCATCGAGAATGGACCATACAAACCAGTAGATGATGAAGGAAATGCCATTCCTCGCAACAGATGGTCAGCTGATTATAAAGTCAAATTTCAACTAAATTCAAAGGCCAAGTTCTTTCTGAGTTGTGCGTTGAGCATAAGTGAATATGACAAAGTTCATGGATGCGAGACTGTGAAAGAGATATGGGAAACTCTATCCATCGCACATGAAGGCACAAACCAAGTGAAAGAGTCCAAGATTAGTATTCTTGTATAGCAGTATGAGCTATTTAAAATAAAGGAAGATGAGTCTGTTGATCAGATGTTTAGACGATTTCAAACTATCGTTAATGGACTGAAAGCTCTTGGGAGAATCTATGATAATCCAGACCATGTGAGGAAGATTCTCAGAAGTCTGTCGAAAAGATGGAGACCCAAAGTCACTACTATACAAGAAGCCAAGGACTTGAGCAAATTAAAGCTAGAAAAATTGCTTGGTTCTTTAAAGATACATGAAGTAGAGCTAGATGCTAAAGATAAACCTAAAAGAGACAAATCTATAGCATTAAAGGCTGGTTAGAAAAATCACGAGACTTAGAGAAATAGAAGTTCATTAAAGATCGAAGAAGTCAAGAATGATGATACCAGCGAATCTGATCGTGATTCAAGTGAAGATGATGATGAATTATCTTTCATTTCAAGGAAGATCAGAAG
>JAOSBN010000002.1:21700597-21732710 GCA_027563595.1 Erythroxylum suave | reverse complement strand
AGATACATATGTTGATAAAAATAAAGAAATTAAAAGGTAGAAACAAAACTATGTAATTCAAAACTATTTATAATGATCAAGTTAACGGTAATTTAGGAAGTTGCAACGTCCTTAACATTTTCAACATTAAATGTCCATCAACGTTCTTTTCATTAAATGTCATTATCGTTGTAAAATGCGGCTGTTTCTTTGCTCAAGACTAATTCAACGTTGTGCTATTAGTTGTTTTTGCTCAAGACTAATTCAACGGCTGTTTCTTTTCATTAAGTTTGTCGCCAGCTTTATTATCTACAACAAATGACTCAAAAGCTTAAAGTTAATAAAGATAGGGGCCCTTTTTTGTGGTGGGCCCTGGGCAGGTGCCCTGCCTGCCCCTGCCCAGGGCCGGCACTGGCTATTAGTTACCTTAACGTTTATATAAATGCTTTTATAGTGGATTTGTGCTATAAATTTTGAAGTAAAGATCCGAAGCCGTCTTCCTCAAAAATTTATAAGAGATATCAATTTTGAAGTAACGATTAGAAGACACCCTACCCAAAAATTTATAAGTTCTCTATAGATTTCTAAGAAACAAAGTTCCCTCCTCATTTTAGATTTTTGTTATTCTAATAAACACGAATATAGATAAGCTTTTAAAAAACTGAAGATGAAAATTGTATTAAAGCTCACAAAGTAGTAAAGTTACAAAGAAAGGCCTTGTAACGTTGAATACAATCTCTAAACAAGGGTATTACATTCAACTGAAAAAAAAATCTAATAAATATGCTATAATCTCAAATGGTGCATCATCTTCATACTAAAGTAATAATTAGTATAAACTTACTTGCACAATGAAAGGATTATGTTCCTTCTAATAGTTTCTATCTCAATTGCTTCTCCATGTTGGCCTTTCCTCCAATTTTACGGCAGATCAAGGTTTCTTTTATCCTGTTTTGACCATCAATTGTTCAGGAAAGTTAGCGTGTATATTAGTTCTTTCACAAAATTTCTATAGTCTCTCCCTTGACACTGCATATATAGAGCAGTTAAAGGCTAATATGACAACTTCCAAGTCTCCTTAGTTTGCTTGCCCAGAGTCTAATCTGCCCTTGATTCTATCCTTAATTTTCTGTCTCTCCTTTGGTGCCAACCACAAGATGAAGGGAAATTTTGAAGTTTTGATTGTGACTATACCATTAATGTCCTTCTCACTCTCTACCGATCGATGTTCCTTAAATAAGCTATGCAAGATTTATTTTGAACTTCTCTAATTTATTCCTACGCCATAGAATGTATTCTGATCCATCGGCATTAAAGATATAACTTGAGAGATTATCTTTAACAAATGAGAATCCTCCCAAATCATGTTGCCAGTAATTACCTTGTATAATCTCCTTTAATCTAAAATCCTCAGTCAACACGGGTCTAAGAGTTTGTCTCAAGGATCCCATCCAAGCCCCCAAGCCACTCCAAAACACTTTTATCTGTGTGTGAAGTTTTATTTGTTACATTCTACCCTCAGTTTCACGATATAGTTTGTTACTACATAGCAGTCAACTCGTCCGGTTAAAAGGGACTTTAAGCCACGCCAAAGAAAAGAAAAAAGAAACACCTTTAGAGTTATAGATCATTGAACCAAGAATAGTATGCCTTACCAAGCTCGTTCATAATGTTTTACAGTCCCTGGGTAAAGGACCTCGATAAATCGACAACATACAAATATGTAAATTTTAAAAGTATATTTCATTATTAGAATTTAATATTTATACATAAATGACTCAATACAAGAAATTAATTTATAAAAATATAAGAAATTAAAACACCTAGGAGAAAATATAATAAATTATATTCTAAGTTATTAACGATTATAAGTTTGTCAAGCCAAATATTATCCTATTCTGCAATTGTAGAAATGATTTAATATTATTTTGTCGAGCAACTAGATAAATGTAGTATATCATATCAACTATTTATATTATTATTTAATTATCAACTAATTTTTATTATATTTTACTAAATTCTAAGTAACAAAAATTTTCTTTTGTGGGAATTAATATAAAGGTAAATGTAGTATATCATATCAACTATTTATGGTATTATTTAATTGTCAAATAATTTTTATTACATTTTATTAAAATTTAAAGTAAATTTAATATTATGTTAGTTTAAATAAATATAAATAAAATAAAAAAGAATAAATTTTGTGACAATTAACAATATACAAATAAATAATACTTTTTGATAATATAATAAATTTAGGGATTTATAATTGAAAAAAGGCTGCAAGTAAATGAATCACAAGTTGCAATGAATTATCACTCAGATATTCAAATATTTAATAAGCTAAAATAAATAAATAAATTAGGGATTTTACTTTAAAGTATCACTAAAAATTTAAAAGTCAAAATCGTGAAATTCTTTTACCACTAAATTTTGAGTTGAGTATTTTAAATTTATATGTTGACAGAAATTTAAAAAAAATTAGTAGAAAAAGAACACCTAAATGTTTCAAAAGAATTTATAATCACACGGATTTAATGTTAACTTTTTAAACATGGTAAGAGATAAGCTAAAAATTTTATCGCTTTCATTTCTCTCAAACAACTATTAAATGAGAATTAATAACTTTTGATGAAAATTTGTAAAACAGTGAAATGACACTTGAGAGTGGAGCCTATAGTGAAAGGGAAATAACTCTTAATATAAGTCCCACACAAAAGAGAGGATAAAAGGTAGATTAATATTTTAAGAATCAGAACATACAAAATTTTTAGGATTTAATATTTTCTTGCGCCCCTAGTGAAGTGGGAGTGTGCCTTGCCCTCTCTCCGATGTCCTCCACTATGGCAGTTGATACAAAGGTTTCTTTAGGACTCGAACTTTCCCCGAATTCTATCACCAACACCCTTATACGGCAGTCTCGCTTAGTCCGCTTTAAGTAAGACTCAGCCTTCAACAAACCCTCGAAGTGTTTCACTTATGCACTCTAAAAAATAATGCTTAAGAGAGCAATAAGAAAGTAAAGATAACTTGAACCCACAGAGATACGGCTTAAACCAACCCTTATATTACTTTCCCTCAAAAGAATACAAGAAACGCTCTCTCTCTTAAGTGAGTTGAGAGCAAAGCTCGAATGAGCTATATATAGGCCTCCTGACTTTGAAGTCAAGTTACATTCAGAATTCCACACAATCTGAACTACCTAATCCCACTCAAACTGATCTACTTAGGATCGAGCTAAAATCACGTCTATCTCTATCAGATTACGTCACACGGATCAATTAGATGGCACCCCCATCTAAATAGGACTCTAACTGATAAGATAGAATTTACAAGATAACAAAAAGATAGAGATTACATTCAACTAAGAAACTAGCATCCTTATCCGCGAAGATCTCCTATTATCTTCAGATGTTGAATCCCGCTGTAACTCTAATTCTTTGTCATCGCCACATCATCCAAGATCTCTCCACAATCTCTATCCGTTGATGATGTAATGTGATCTCACCGAAGCTTACGTAGCACCTTAACCTGAGCCAACGCTTCCCACAATAAGCCCGTTAGTCGTGATCGATCCATCCGAGCTTGTGCTAAGTCTTTAGTCCATCAAGACCTTAGCCTGGGTCAAGTCAATCTCCACGAGATCCGAGACTCTACCAAAATTCGTACCAAGTCCAATCTCACTCGCCTACGTCTGCCTTAGAGTTTCTGCATGTCTCCCTCATGCGCGAATCCAGCGAACCTCACCTCTAAAGCTCCTTCTGAAAGTTGCTGAGAGGTGCTCCGAAATTTAGGGGTCTAACAGCAATATCACTGCCATTCCCATCAAAAACCGCTACTCCAAAATTTAAGGGTCTAACAGTAATATCACTGCCATTGCCATCAAAAACCGCTACTTACATCTCACCCCTGGCTAAACACTCTTTCTTGCAGTGATGGACAGTCGTTATACCCCTCAAATTGGTTTCATTTCTTAAATTAGCTAATTGAGTCCCCTGGTTCTAGACAATGAGAAACAACGAGCAAACATTGGGATTCACATGGTTCGCATGAGTTGGACATGCAGGCAAATGAGGTGTATAACTGCTCGGTAAATAGAATAGTCTGCAACGACATTTTCAATATTAATTGTATGTACTGCAAAGGGTTGTTATCTGTATAATAGAACCTGCGCAGAGTTTTAATCCACATGAAATTCACGAAGTCCAGGTCCGTCTGGCACAGGTTCAGAAATAAATTTAGCAATAAACACTCCCAACATCAAATAGGAGGCCTTGGAACACGGATCACCGTATGTATCCTGATCCCATTCTCGGGAAAAGGAAGCGAAGCCTTCAGAAACACACACAACCTCAGAGATTCCTGAGGAGTCAGTCCATTGTGTCTTGACTGGAAGGTCAAATTCCTCTTGTAGTATGCAAGATAGCCAGGGTGGGTGGTGGGTGGTCCTGGCAGATAATACCTGACGCGAGAAAGCCGAAGCTCCTCAACACTAACGTGTGCATTGTCTTGCACTAGATTTGGGCTTTGTTCACTCCCGTGACAGCCCGTAAGGATAAATACTAATGCATCATTTCCCCTATGTATATATAATATACGTTCAACCACTGCACAAGATCTCAGAGGCTGCATCAAATTTGGTATACGATTCTAAATTAACCGTAACGAAATACGGGAGACGTTTCGGGATTTATTGTACAATTGGACTCTACTTTGGATGTCTATGCATAGACAGGGCCCTTTGACTAGGAAGTGCACTCAAAGGCGATTGGACAGAAACGTGGGGCCATTCACGTGGATTGGTCTATATCTTTTTAATGGAATGAATTAAAGTTCATGAAAAATCATCAAAGTTACCTAGACATATAGGAACATCAAGATGTGTAGACCCATTCGAAAGTAAGGTAGTTTCAGTGCATCACTAACAAGTTGCCTTTTACTTTTTTTTCCTTTGAATGACTAAACACTGTAAATTTGATCTTTCAAAACCTCAGCCCCACACATTTACCAAAATTATTCTTATATTTTCTCGGATATTGTTAACATAGGTTGGATTTACAATTAGCCTATGATTTCAATGCTTTCGTTAGAACAGGATAAATAGGCAACCAGCAACTATGAAAGAGTCCCATAATGGGAAATCTCAAAGTTAGCAAAACTGTAATTCAATAGATGTCGTTACTCCGTCTATTGTAGAATTTCTGGAATTGGGGCACTCATCGAGGAAGACAATGAAAAGTACATGGGCATACCACATATATCCACGTCTTTCAATAGAGAAAAAACATATATAAAATGCACATTAAATCTTTTTTTAGTTAGGGTATTCTAATTTTATTTTATTAAATTTTATTCACATATTTATGTAAAATCTACATAAATATATATAAATAAAATTTAAAGAAATATTATAAGAATATTATAAAAAAAAAGATTTAATCATAAAAAATGAAGGTCTGTACTAAAATGGTGATGGGATTGACTGACGGTCTTCTTTCTCATCTAATGTGAATTTTGTCCCACAATCTCAACAAATAAAGAAAAGCTCTGATATCTTTCTAAAAAATCATTTAACTCAACAATTTAAGTTGTTGGCTCAGATAGCAATAAGTTTTTCCATCCCAACATAAAAAAAAAAAAACTAATGATTTGTACGGCATACACAAAATGTAAACGACCATCTGTAGGACCTATTGTCAGCTAACCAACTTAAGTTGGTAGCTAGCTAGGATATGAGCGGCTAAGAGTGAGGAATTAACGTTTGGTAAAACAAGGATTTTACTTTTGGAAGATAGGGAGCACTTGGGAATTCGGTTTTGTCTAATCATCTAGGAGAAATGCACAACAAAATGCATCAACTACAAATTATTAATTCGACATATGCTTATCAAAGTTTATTTATCTATATCAGATACATGGGTTTTACTGCATAATACCAACATCTTAATATGGATTATATATTTGATCTTCGTCTTGACTCTTATAGAGGTCATTTCGTTTCATTATTATTTTATTTTTTCATTTCATATTTCTAATTTCTATTTGTTATCAAAATTTTAAATTTATTTAACTGACAATATTAAATTAATTATTCTTTTTCGCTAACACGAATAAATAAACTTTAGAAAAAAAATTAATTTTATGTTAAGTTATCATGTGATGTTTAATATCAACAATTTCAAAAAAAATTTATTGAAATTTAAACAAAATTCGAAAAAATAATCACAATTATTTTTTAAAAATAAGTTTTTATTTAACAAATTCATTGAATAATTTTTTAAATAAATAAACTATTTTTAAAAATAAGTCAATTCTTATAGATATTTAAAAATAAAATGTTCATTATTGATTAATCAAATTTTGGTGGTCATAACTTCTAATTATTATATAGTATAAATAATTAAACAATATTTATCTAACTAATACTAAAATTAAATTGTTATAGAAAATGAAAATGAAAATATTTATTATTTTTATAAATTGTAAAATAGAAAGAGTTAAAAAACAACTAAACAATTTGTTATTTTGACACTAAATTTGAAAAAGTAACACATAAATTTTAGTTTAAATTTAAATAGAAATTTAAAAATTTGCATAAATATTTTTATTGTTTCCTTTTTATTTAATAAAAGTGTAAAATGTTGGGACAGGAAGCCCGCAGGATAGACCATTAGTTATAAAATGATACTTATGTAATATAATATATTTTGTTATTTCCACAAATCATAAAGTCATCTACGATCACCGAACGTCTCAAAATAAGGTTAAACACTAAAAAATCCGCCCCTCCAACCAAAATATGGGAAAGACACGTTATTTCTCATCATCTACTTGAGATACATTCCGACAAACTTAACAAAGTTCATACTAGTTGTTGGAACCACTTTGGTCAGCTTATTACCATCATTCAAATTTGTATGAAGCTTCCTCAACATCAATTGTTGCTCTTCTATTATGGACCTTAACTAATAATATCTGAAGTCTATGTGTTTGTATAAGATTGATACGTGGTATTTTTACTCAAGTCAATTACACTTTCAATTCACCTTCAAAAGATAATACACAATCTTCTTGCCTCATATCCAACTCTTAAAGGAATCTTTTCAACAAGAGCATCTTCTTACTAACTTCCACTGCAGCTACATATTTGCTTCAATTGTAGACATAGACACACATTTTTAGCTTAGATTGTCATGAGATGACTCCCCTTACAAACATATATAGAAAACCTAAAGTAGATTTTCTTTCACTAAGATCCCCAACCATATATGCATCCGTAAACTTTCTAGAGTTAGCTCAACATTACCGAAGCACAAACTCTACTTCAATGAGCCTCTTAAGTATCTTAGAATCCATTTCACTACTGCCTAGTGAACATTCCCTATATTTGACAAGAATCTATTTACCATCCAAATAACTTGACCAATATTTGGCCTTATTCATACTATTGCATACATCAAAGACCTTACTGTAAATGAGTGTTGAATAGAGAATACACCATATATGTTCCTTCTCTATTGAGTGAAATATGCACTTACATAGATTAAAGTGATGCCAATTGCTTGCTAACTAACTTGGAATGTTGTATATTGAAACTTTATAGCACTCATTCAATATATTTCTTTTGAGATAACCACAACCGCTTATCCTTCCTTTTTCAAGTTATCTTCTTGTTTAAAATATGCTTTACAGGTTTTAAATCTTTCATATCAACTCCTTCAACTATTAGATTCTACCAAGGTTTTAACCTATAATCAACTTATCATTAACGTAAAGAAGAATGATGAAGTTCTCATGCAAGCATCAACATATGTTCACTTGAAACCATAATTTGTCATAAATGAGTCAAAATTCTAATACCACTACCTTGGAGCTTGTTTTAAGTCATAAAGACTTTTCTTCAACTTGTAGACCAAAATTTCCATACCTTTAGCTTTGAAACATTCTGGATGCTCCATGTATATCTCCTATTCCAAAATTTCTATGCAAGAAGGCTATTTTAACATCTAGTTGTTGGAGTTCAATATCTAAATAGGCAATTAAACTCAAAACTATTCGGATTGGGGTCATATTGACTATAGGTGAAAATATTTCATCAAAATCAATTCCCTTCCTTTGACTGAATCCTTTCACTACCAACCTTCCCTTATACTTTACTAGCTTGTTTCCATCTCTCTTTCTTTTGAACACCCATTTATTCTTCAATGCCTTTTTGAGTTTTGTTAGTTTTACTAACTTGTATGTATTATTCTTTTTTAAAGAATCCGTCTCTTGCTTTATAGTTATGAGAAATCTTTATCTTCCCAAGATGTAACATCTTGCACATCCTCAAGTTCCCCCTTAACAGTAAGTGATATGGGTTTAGAACTTGGATACCTTGCAGAAGGCATTTTCTCCTTTGTTGACCTTAAGCTATACTTCATTAGTTATTGGATCTAATTGCTCCCCTTGCTCATTATCTTCAATGGATTCATCTTTGGTACTTTCTAGATGTTGTTCATGTGGCTCATCATTATCCTATTATATTTAATCACTACTAGTGTGTTTTTAGTCACACACTTTATCTTCCTCATTTATAGACTGCTCAATAGTTAAAAGTATTGGTGAAGAGCTAACTATGTCATTTGATGAGTTATAGTGTGATGATTTATCTCCACTCAGAAGATCAGCACCTCTCTCGTGCTCGTAGGACACTACATCCTTGCTCTTGACTACCTTTTGCTTCTCTAGGTCATAAATTTTGAAGCCAAACTGTTCACCTCTTTATCCAATAAAGATGTAAGGTATTAACTTTGAGTCAAGCTTCTTTCCCTGATCTTTGGGTATGTATCTGAATAACTTATGGCCAAAAACTCTTAAATGATGATATGTGGGATCTTTTTCAATCCATGCTCTCTTGAGAACCTAAAAATTTAATAGAACTTATTAATTAGGTAAACTCTAGTTTGGACTGCTTCTACCTAAAATGTGTTTAGCAATATACATATCCTGAGCATGCAACGAACCTTCTCTATAATGGTTTTGTTTATCCTCTTAACAATCTCATTATATTGTGGACTCCCTTGTTCAATTTTCTTATATCTAATGTTATGCAACATACAACATTCTTAAAACACCTTAAAAGTATACTCTCCTCCATTGTTTATTCGCAGGCACTTAAACTTTGTCTCTGCTTCCCTTTCTAATCATAACATGAAATTTCTGAAATGGTTCAAACACTTGACTCTTAAAGTTCAACATGTACACTCAAATCTTCCTCAAAGCAACATCAATGAATGTAACAAAATATATGTTACCTCCTAGTGACTCATACTCAATAGGATCACAAACATCTGAATACACCAATTCTAATAGCTCCTACTTCCTTATAGATTTTCTTTTAAGAGGGACTCTGTGCTACTTTAGAGCCAATCAATGATTGCAAAGATTAAGTGATTGTGAGTTCTTAATTAGGATATAGGATTTTCTAGCCAGTAATTTTAGTCACTTCTCACTCATGTTTCCCAATCATCAATGCCACAGATTTGATTAAGATTCCTTTTTTACTGTGTGTACTGCTTTACCACCATACACCTTTAAGTTTGTGTTGTAGAATGAGCAATATAATTATACTCGGGCAATAATCATGGCACCTTTAAACAACTTTGATACAAATTTGTTACCCAAAACTTGAGTTGAAGGTAAGATAAAACCAAAGTTTATAAGCATCCACCACGCTCTACTTGCATAACCAATACTGACACAAACGTGTTCCACTTCCACATTAATTGATCAAAGCTACTAGGCCACCTTTGCTACCCAAAACTTGAGTTAAAGGTAAGGTAGAACAAAAGTTTATAAGTGTCCACCACGCTCTACTTGCGCAGCCCATATTGACACGAACGTGTTCCATTCCCACATTGATTGATCTAGGATTCGAACTCTAGACGTGGGTTGCCCCAAGCCATAGCCCAGTAGCTCTGATACTACTTTGCTACCCAAAACTCGAGTTTTGTAATGCTCATAATGTATTTTTAAGATGAACTTTTAAGTCTTTAAGTTGATGTTTAATCGAAATTAATTCTTGACTTATTTTTTCTTCAAATTTTTCTTTTTCAATATGAGGATCAATAATTTTAATAGATTAATCAAATTCAATTCCTAGTTTAGTAAACCGAATAGGTTTTTCTAGTCTTACTGATAGTGATCTTAAAAAGGAAATTCTTTCGTTGGTTTGTTTTCTGATAAAGATTGTCTTGGAGTAATTATAGGAGATTTATAATATTGGATTGGATAATTTATTTTTGGTAATTTTCAAAGATTATTTTGAAAACTAGTACCTACTTTTGCTACATCATTAAATAATTGATCAATATAGATTTTATCTGTGGTATTAGAGCTACCAGGCTACGACTTGGAGCAACCCATGTCTAGAGTTCGAATCCTAGATCAATCAATGTGGGAATAAAACACGTTTGTGTCAGTATGGGCTGCGCAAGCAAAGCGTGGTGGATGCTTATAAACTTTGGTTCTGCCTTACCTTCAACTCGAGTTTGGGATAGCAAAGTGGTATTAGAGCCAATCGCTTTAGTAAAACCATGAAGGATATAGAAAATTTAGAAAAAGATATAAAAATTCAATTAGATGAAATTACCAAATTAATTAATAAATTAACTTTAGAAAATCCAAATAAATCTTTAAAATATGAACTTATAAAACCTATTGCAGATCAAGATGAAATCATTTATGGCTATGAATCTGATCAAGAAATCTACACCAATCAATAAAAAGATGAAAACCAACCAGAAACTAGTTAAAATAGAGAAAAACGGAAAAGAGAAAATCAAAATAAACATAATTGGAACTACAAACCAATTGAGACCAAAGATTTAAATAGTTTTGGTTATTATAGAAGAGATAATAAAATTAGAAAATTTCCTACTGAATATACACCAAAACATGTAACATTAGGACTAAATGGTATATTAATTTTAGATTGTGTAATCTCTCCAGAAAAATTATTATTAGAATGGTCTAATAGATTAGCATTAGTTATACGAAAAACCTTTTGAAGGACTAACCAATATAAGCACCTTATGGAATATCATTACCTATAAAACTACTGGTATTATATTAAATTTCTTATTAGATAATGAACTACGAATAAAAAATACTATTGAGTTTCTTAACTTAATGCAACCAAACAAAGCTTTCCAAGTTGTTACTACTTAATGCAACCAATCAAAGCTTTCCATGTTGTTACTAATGAAATCTATAAAGAATTTATAGGAAAATATATAACGTCCTATAAACAAGAAATTGAAAATGAAAAACGAAAAAACACCTTATGGCATTTAAATAATATAAGTATTTGTAATATATGTTATTTAGAAGAATAGATTTATGAATTTAAAAAATATTATTATAAATTCACATGTCCTGAATAAGAAATGTATATGCAAATTTTTATTCAAAATTACCTTATCCTATAAATAAAACAATTGAAGAAGTATTCTTATCAAAACAAAATGCTAATTTAGTTGCCTATAATTTAGGAGGTGCTATTTCAATAACAAAAGAAGTATTATCTCAAAATGCTTAGAAGCAAAATTACATAAGAAATTAAGACATAAAGATACTTAACTATGTTGTTCAAAATATTCAGAAGTTCCATAACAATATGGATGTGAATTTTCTACATATCCATAACACAGAAAACAACAAAAATATAATAAATATAGATGGAGAAAATATCCTAGAAACAAATATAAAAAATTCCCATCTAAACCATATAAACGATTTTTTAGAAGAAGAGCTTATTGCCTATATAAACCAAAAAGGAAGTATTGTCCTGAAAATAAGAAAAAATGTAGATGTTGGTTATGTAAAGAAGAAGATAATTATGCAAATAATTGTCGTAAAAAATTCAAAACAAATTTTTTTAAAAATTAATATTTTACATTCAGCAATAAAATATAATTTAGAACCTATAGAATTAGAATATGAAACAGATTGAACAATTTCTTCAATATATCAATATGACATCCAAACATTAGAATCAAAAACTAAATCCGAATACAACATTTATTCAAGTGATTATTCAAAACAAAAAAAACTTAATTCTTATATAGACAAAGGAGCTACCATTTGTATAGCCTTTAAAACATTATTAAACAATCAGAAAAAATTAAATAAACCCTTATAAATAAGAATAGCAAATAGAAGTATTAAATCTATATAGTATGTTAGTTATTATAATAACATTACTATCGAAAACTATACTTTTATAGTACCATCTATTTATCAACAAAAATCAGGATTACCATTGATTTAAGGAAATAATTTTCTTAAATTATATAATCCTTTTTATCAATATTTACATTACATAACTTTAAAAACACCAATAATTAAATCTTTATATAAAAAATCTTTAATTCTTAAAATACCTATATATCATTCTACTTATTATAAAACATTGCAACTAGTAACTAAAAAATTAAATCAATTACAATTTTATCTTCTTAATAACGCAACTTTACAAATTGAAATAGAAATATTAATAGATAAAGTATATAGTGAAAATCCACTAGACCCTATCAAAATATATTAATAATTAATTAATAGAAATTAATACCCAAGAAGTTAATATTAAAAATAATATACCATATATACAACAAGATGTAGAACAATTTCCAGATGAATGTGCTAATTTATTGAAGAAAACAATTAATTTCACCAAGCACAAGTAAACATCCAGCCCCGACATTTTATGTAAATAATCATTCTGAATAAAAACATGGAAAAAAAAGAATGGTAATTATCTATAAAGAATTAAATAAGGCTACGATTAGAGATGCATATAAATTACCTCAAAAAGATTATATTATTAATAAATTAAAAGGACATCACTGGTTCACAACATTAGATGCAAAATTAGGATATTGGCAACTAAGACTACATGAAAATACGAAACCTCTAACAACTTTTACTTGTCCGCCACAAAAATATTATCAATGGAACGTATTACCCTTTGGATTGAAACAAGCCTCTGGAATTTATCAAAGATTTATGGATAATAAGTTAGAAGGTTCAGAAGAATTTACATTAGCTTACATTGATGATATTATTATTTTTTCTAATAAAGATAAATATGGTCATTTATAAAAAGTAAAACATGTTTTATTTCAATGTCAATAGAAAGGATTAATTATTAGTAAAAAGAAAATTAAATTAGCTCAACAAAATATAGAATATCTAGGTATAGAATTTTAGAATGGATTTCTTAAATTACAACCAAATATTCTTGAAAAATTATAACAATTTCCTGATAAATTAAAAAATAGTACTGAAGTCTAAAAGTTTTTAGGATTACTCAATTACATTTCTGATCAAGGATTTCTAAAAGATCTATCTAAAGAACGGAAAAATTTACAACTTAAATGTAACACAAAAAGTCAATGGACATGGACTGATAATGATACTAATAGCGTTAAATTATTAAAAAAAATCATTGTAAACATTTACCAAAATTATACAACTATTATAATAAGAAAAACTACTTGTACAAATTGATGCAATTATGGATACATGGGATGACTGCCTATTGGCAAAACCACCCTAATCAAGGAAATTTTTTTATGTAAATATATCAATGGGACTTTCAATCCCACTTAAAGGAAATTTCCAATTCATGAAAAAGAGATGTTAGCATGTCTCAAAACTTTACGCAAATGAAAAGTGGATTTATTACCTGTCGAATTTCACATTCAGGCAGATTCAAGATATCTCTGTCGATTTACTAAATACAATATAAAAATCAACTATAATCAAGGAAGATTAATTCAATGGAAATTATAACTAGCCAAATATAATTTTCAAATCCAATATATTGCATCTACTGTTAACAGTCTTGCAGATACTTTGATCCTAGAATGGAAGTAGCTATACTCAGCCTAAAGGATTCACTCACTAAAAAAGAAGTAGAGTTATTAGAACTCCAGCAACAAATCAGAATAATTACTAAAGAAATTAACCAACTAAGATCTACCATCCGACTCTTTGAAAAACAAACCATTCCAAATATCCAATCTATAACCCCATAACAAATTACTCAAGCATCCAATCTTACCACACAATCTAGTTCATCAATCACCAAATCAGAACCTGTTTTAGCCCAAAAATAAGAAGATTTCAAACGATGAATGGCATAAGGCCTCAATACATATCACTAGAAAATCCTTAATTATTCACAAGAGTTATGCTACTAAATTTGAAGTAGAAAAAGACTTAGAAGAATTTCAAAACCTAGCCCTCAAGCCTCAATATAAACAAGCCTTAGTTCTCTCTGAAACCAAAATGAAAACATTAGGAAAACCCATAAACATGGAAAAAATCAATGCTATACTTACTAAGGCTTTAAAAGAAGAAATGAAGAAAATTACTCCCGACATATTTTATGATTATTTCCAAGCTCTAAATGGATGGATTGAAGCCCAAAAAATATTTCAATAGTATCCACAAAATAGAGGAAGGCATGGACCTAAAGCCATTATTTTTCCTGAAGTAGATCCACTTATTACCTATCTTTCCTTCCAGAGTGGACTCATCGATACCATCTACTTAACCAATTTACACAGCTTATCCGAATTCCTAGCTGGATTCATCTTAGCAGTGAAAAATTACAAGGAAAAATTTACAAAAGAAAGGGAATTTTTTATCAAAGTTTTTAGTAGCTATTCCATTTTTAAAAAGTAAACACCTTAAAAGATTCATAATTTTACTATCCAGATTAGCATATATTCAAATTGGAATCTGTAATGGATAATATCCACTAATTGATGATCCTCCTTAATATGAAGTCACTTGGGATTTAATTTACCAATTTAATAGATGATGTCTTGAAGGAGTTTACCAATAATGTTTAAAAATCAACTCTGAATCTCTCATTAAACTTAATTATCATGGACCTAACCTATTAATGACTTCTGCTTACAAAAACCCAATAACAGTGGATTCTTTACAACTCCTTAAATATGTTGAAGCATAATTTTCAACTATTTTATTCACTGATCTCTCAGATGATTGGAAGCATTCTCTTTGTAAACAATTGCAGCATTACACAAGTCATAAGTGTCCCCATTGACCATCTACATCAACCATCAATGATGAAAACTCATTGGAATACGTAATTATTGAAGAATAAAGTTGTTTCGTTCTTATTTGTCATTATTTGTAATAGTGTCCAATGTAATTATTGATGTACCTATTGTCACCTATGTGGCAAGCACTTTTCCTTTTTACTTTTTTAAAGTTGATTCCTTATCACAAAGGAATCTCCTTTTAGAATAGTTTGTCATTTTTTCTTTTGTATTTTTATCTGGTTTTAACCTTTTAGGTTATATATAATGTAGCAACATCGTTTACCTCTGAGTATGAGAAAATAAAGCCATAGTTTTACATTCCCGAACTTCTCTCCTTCTCATATAAGCCTGCATATTGGTGATCAAGAGAAAACGAGAAATATAGGTATGTTTACTATTTTTTTGTCTTTTCATCATTTATTATCCATCTTTTATTAACAATAATGTATTATTTCTAGCCTATCTTAATATCTGTATATAGTAGTTGTGTTTATTTAGATCAATTTACTCTTATAGATTTCCTTAATAATTGTTTAATCTATGGTTTTAGACCTATTTTAATGCAATTCCTTCTTAACAAGATTTATTAAATATGCCTATATGTGCTACTTGTAGATCTATTCATTCATTCATTATACATATTGAGAATAAGATAAAAGTTAGCCAAAAATGTATTAAAGAATTTACTCATACTTATAAATTTCTTCTTTCCATTAATGCTTCTGAACCTACTCTTCAAACATTTCAAAATATTTTAACTAATCATACAACTTTATATAATTAAGAAAGAGAAGAAGTTAAATAACTCTATAAAAGATTTCAAATTCATTATCAAACTCATATATGACTACTGAATGTACTACCTGTCATCTAATACACATGGATATTATGTACTTTGAAAGTTTAGTATCTGAATACGAAGTAGAAAAAGAATATTATGATGAACGATATAATAATCTACAAATTTTCATAAATAACAATGGATTATGGCCTATTAAAGAAAGACTTGAAACTGTAACTAAACTTTACAATTCCTATAATCAAGATTTACAAAATTCATACAATATATTAAACGAGCATCAAAGAATTTTTCATTAATCATTAATATAACAGAAACATAATTAAGTCCCAAAAATATCTTAGATATAAACTCCTTAAAATTAACTAAATCTACTGGAACTTTCCATATCACTACTTTATTATCAAATGAAAAGCAAAAAAAAGATTGCTAAAACAAACTTAAATTTGAAAGCAGGACAAGATATCAGTCATCATCCTTTTAAAAATTTGATAAATTGAAAAATATTATTTATTTTAGAAAAATTATACAAGAAACACCTATCAGAATAGATCAATGTAATAGACATATTTGTAGGTCTAATAGATCAGGAACAAATTTGTAAACAATTACAAAAAAAATTTAGAAGATAGATGAAATAAAATAGGATATATACATCTATCTGCCATTCAAATATTATTAAAATATACTTTTGAAGAAGGAATAGATTTACCAAAAAGAATGGCTATAATTGATGAAAGAATGAATAATTTAAATGATCAAATCATAGGAATAATGAACGGTAATTTAGCCTATGGAAAAATAAAATTTAACACCTGTCTAAAATTAGGAATTTCCTTACAATCATAAAATATGAATGAAACAATTACTGTTGCTTATAAATTTTATAGAGAAAATTTAATAACTAATGGTCAATATCCTTTTTCTATTACTTATCAAATCAAAGTTTCCACTTCCTATCCCCAAAAGTGTGCTAAAATCCTTGTTAACCCAAGATATTGGTTGATAACAAATTTAGTCTTAGATTGAGGATGTGTCATAAATCTCTTAAGGTCGGCAAGCATTCGATGTTTTCCTAAACTCAGATATCACTCATACCTTCTATTTTAGCAAAACATTGGTTTCTCATCTTTATACTCCCAAAATCTAGAGTATTATAGCTAGAGAAGTGCTTCATCTTTGGAAAAAATGATAAGATGCTCCTGTATTAATTAGCCATTTAGAACCAAAATTGCTGACATGGAAGCATTCATTAGTTGCATAAAATAGGGCACCTCATCATCTGTGCTTGAACCAGTTGCAATTGTACTCTTAATGTCACCATTATTCTAATGATCTTGCTTTTTTTGATCCCTCTTTCACTTATAGCATAATCTTTTAGGAGTCCTGGCGAATCGCAATAATGGCATGTCTTTACATCTTTGTCACTTCTAAACTTTGAATGGTTCTTAGACTTGCCATGACTTTTAGGACCCTTACTCTTATTACTTCCTCTGCTTTTTTCATAAAAGCCTGCATGTTGGCGAATCCAATCTCCTCTCTTCTGATTTCTTCATTAAACATAACCTCTTTGATTACATTAAAGAAAACACTTCAAGAGCTGAGTTGTTAATTGTCACCACTAGCATTTCCTAGCTATTTGGTAATAAACTCAATAGGAATAGAGCTTGAAGCTCATAATCAAGAATGATCTTCATTGTAGTAAGCTTGTTGATTATATCTTAGAATCACTTAGATGCTCTGACACTGATTTCCCTGCTTTTATCTTCAAGTTTAAAAGCCTCTTAATTAGAGAGTTAGGCCTTATTATCAGTAATCTTTCTTTCATACAAACCTTGTAGCCTCTTACATAGCTAAAAAAGATTCATTTCTTTAAACATATGGTTAAATATGCCAATATCATTATATTATCCAATAGTGTCCATATTTTTTCGCTTCATCTTTTCCTATTCTTTGTCTAACATCTTTTTAGGTTTTAATGGAATATCATCCTTCACACCTTTTTCCAAATCAATAGGATCAAATAGATCCTTGTAATTCTGAGGTCTTACATCATAAGCTTCTATATTAAGTAATTTGACGATGTTTTCTTAACTATAGAGCAGCTTCTACCTTCCATGATGATGACTTTGATACAACTTATTAGGAGACAAACAACTCAACTCCCTAGAAGATCAATCAAATATCAATGACAAAAAGAACTCTTTAAATTGGAGTAGGAAAATAGTATGAGAATAAGAAACTTTTAAAAAATGAAACAAACACCAAGATTTACTTTAAAAGAACCTCCAGTGTAGAGTAAAAAAATCATGGGACAAATCGAAAAATAAATCCACTGAACTCAATAAATATTTACAAAAAAGTTGATCTCTCACCTTATAACATCAAGTTGTCTCACAAAGTTTCAGGGTTGAAACTAAACTTGATGTTACAATCAACAATCACACAAACCAATCGCCAAATCAATCAAACACTCTTTTCCCTCTCTATATTTTTTCTCAGTTTTGGACGTTGTAGTTGTACTCTTTACAAAAAAATCCTACATCTTTTTTCTCTTTTATATTATGAAATAAAAATTTCTACAACTTACACAGTTACTTACACGACCACGTAAGTAACCATCTATCTTTGCAACCTCGCCTCTATCGTAAACATACATGGTTACAGAGAGTTACACGATCTCCAGATATGGTCATGTATCTTCACATTAGTATGTACATGATTGTGTATATTGTTCACTCAAGGTTACACACACTAAGTTTTACTATTTATAACCTTGGTAATTATCGCAATTGTATAGGCCATTAGCGTAATACCTAAGGTTTCGATCCCATGAGGAAGGGAACTAGTCCTAAAATCTAAAGGCAACTAAGTTCGCAATACCTAATTAAACAACTACTAAAGAAATTAAAATTAATAGATAATCAAATATCAGAAATTAAAGTGTCAAAAAGTCACAAAATAGCTAACTCAGACAAATAATCTAAAAATCAACCTAGAAATGACCAATTGAGAGAAAGGGGGATTTAATTCGAAACAAAAGAAAATCTACCCAATAATGTAAATTCTGATTTAAGGGGTCTAGGCAGTCCTAGGGTGAATTACTCTCTCTCGAGTTATAATTTTTAACCCTAATTGATAATCCCTAATTTAAATTATCGCAATCTCTCAATTTACGATTGACCCAAAACCTAAATTAGCTCTAAGTTGTCTATTAATCTACGAGGAATCTATGTTCAATCTCTCGTTATACGACTTAACTAATTTGACTCAACTCTCTACCTATCGATTTACCTAACTCTTGTTAGCCTAAACTGATGATTTCACCCGACTCACCCTCTTAGGTTTTTGCTAAGTTATGGAGAATCGAAATTGAATCATAAGTAAAACCAATAGAGAAAATAAACTTTATTAATCTCAAGAGCAAAAAACCTCAAAGGTAAGTTTAGACAAAAGATCAAAACTCAACGACAAAATTTCCCAATCAATATCCAAATCTCATACATCAATGAAATCGAAATAAAAAAAATATTGTCAGAAAGGATCTTAGCGGTCGTGAATGCAAAAAATTGCCTATTCTGGGAAGTACGTCACATCAAATGTATCTTCGTGCCTCTCTTCCTTCGTCTTCTTCCTCAATCGCTTGATCTCTCTCTAGGTCTCTCTCGGATTTTTACAGAAACTCACTAATTTTACACTACTTTTCACTCTCCAAAAACTCTACTATTGGCTACCATGTAATGTTTTATTTATTTTGTGGAAGCCCTAGGTCAAACTTGAGGTAGAAACAATCCAAAAAATTACTCAAAAATTGAGTTTTTGTGTCAGTCCGATGTAGAGCATGATCGAGGCCCTGCATGTAATGATCGTGGTTGGGACTTTAACTTTTCTGTCACAATCTTAACCCAATGTGCACGATCTTGGCCTAATTGCTGCTGACTCTTCCTTTTCTATCACGATCGTGGCCACTGTGCATGATCGTGGCTAATGTCCTTTGGCCCAAAACTCTTAAGATCTTTACTGTTCTTCCCCGTTTGCCCTGCAACACCAACACACACATCAAGGTACCTCAAAAATATAACAATTACGCTCAAAGATTCAAACAAACCCACAAAAACAGTTAAACACACGAACTAAGATAATTACACCTTAAATGCACAATCATCACTCAAAGTCACACTAATTACATAACAAAGCACACCCTAAATCATCATGCAAAACACGACTGTCAACATCCCCACACTTAAATGTTTGCTTTTCCTTGAACAAACAAAACAACAAACAAATCATAACACAAAACACGCAATGCAATAATGAGGCAATGACTCTAATCTTTATGAAATAACATTAATCTTGGACATAATGATTCAATTTATGTCAAATCATTAGCATGCAAAAAATGTGTCTAGGGGTTTTGAACTAAATATGTAACTAAATCAAGACCTAAGTGTTAACTTATTTACCATTTTCAATTGTACATGCACATTAATAATTTTTCGGTCTCTTAGACTTTTTAACTGCTCCTAGGTATATTCCATGAAAATTTAAGCTCATCACAAGTCTGGTAGATTTTAAAGACACTTTTTTATTATTATTAAAACTCAAATTTAGTTTTTTACTCGGAGGCAAACATTTATGATGAATGTGGATCTGGTTACTCAACTAAATAAAAGTTATTTATTCAACAGCTTGGTTGAAACAACATTATAGCCTTCTACGCGAAAGCACATATTTGTGATGCATGTCGATCCGATTACTCAACTATTATCATGTTTTCAACTAGCTACTAGCTTTATTCATAACCTGAAGGTTAGTGGAATAGCAATTTATTTAACCAACACATTTTTTTCAAATTTATTACCTACCTTGTTGCTCTTAGCTATTCGTTTTCATGAAAAATACTAGTTAAGCTACTTAAGCTAAAAGGCCTCAAATTATGAATGAATGTGACAACCTAAAGGGTACTAAAGTTACACTAAGTCATAATTAAGTTGTATATTTATCCAAAGGCCTCCTAATTCACTAATTTCACAAGCTAATGATTATTCAAAACCTAATAGACTAAGTCCAAAATTAAATGAATTTCAATCAATCTAAGCCATTAACACATTCACACACTTCGCACAATGTAATCCTAATAACTATCATACGGTATGCAAAATCACATGCAAAAGAAAAAAACACATAATCATTCCCCACACTTGAACAACACATTGTCCTCAATGTGAGAAGGTTACATAAACACACTAGGGGGGAATAAATCACAATATACAAAAAATAAGAAGAAAATATTAACAAAAATGAAAAGAAAAGGGTTAGAACACAAAATTGTCTATGGTGATGGAGGTGGTGATGGCAATAATATTGAGACCAAATCTATGACATTAAGAGTGTTTCCCTATCTTATAAGTGATTCAAGAGAGCTAAAGATTTATCCATTGAAACCATTCCAAATCATTCAAAACTTATTTAAGAATTTAAAACAAACCTAACTACATAGCAATTTAAACCTAACCACTAAACATGCTAATTTATGGTCTTTAACTTGACCTTGTATCATTGGAAACTCAGCCGGGATCAATTATGAGTGGATTGCCTCTACCCTTTTCTTTCAACCTCAGTTTTGTAGCATACAAATAAGCTACAAATCGTAGAATAATCAGAAGGTCAATGTGGACAACATTACTAAAGCCAATTAAGCTCAATAATGTCCTTTTTTTGAATAAACTGTCAACATAGCAAGGAATAACAAAACTCCCTGAATCTTCCATTAAACCCAATAGTTTTTCCTAGATGAAGGTGAGTTGCTCTCCTTCCTTCTTAATCACCTTCACCTCTTCTACTTCTTTCGCTTCATGAATAGAGACTTTCATGGTTTCTTCAAACTTGATGGTTGTCGTCATCTATTCTTTGGCATTCTGTTCTTCAAAAGACTCGAACACATCAATTATCCTGAATGAGCTACTAACCTTCGGATTCTTAAATGCATCATTCATACTGAATGTCTCTTCATCATCATCAATCCAAAGGATAAGGCTATTTGCATGAATATCTACCAAATATTTGTCGATTTTCACATGTGGTATATCTAAGACTGGTGGATAATAGGGAAGTTTGGTATTCTTAGTTTGGTATTCTTTTCCTCATTCACTTTCATTGTCTATTGGTCACCAATGATTTGGAGTTCGGCATAGTCTTCCTTTGGTTCTTCTAGCTCTACCCTATTCCTAAGTGTGATAACCATATATTGCTCTTGTTGATGTAATTTCATATTTCTCAAAAAGTCTTCCACACTTCTCGTACAAAATTCAAAGGAAAGTTGTCTTACTTCAATCTCCAGGTTACGAATAGAAGAAGCATGATTTTCTGTTACCAAATCAATTTACTCTTCTAATCTCTTCTGCCCTTCTTCCATATCTGTGAGCTTATCTAGGATCTTATCCAATTTGGACTCCTATAAACCGGATTCATCATATTAGAATTCAACTAGGTCTTGATGTCTTAAATGGGTCCCTACATTGTAAGACCAATAGAATTCAGGTGGGTTCTGTCACCTTGAAGTGTAGAGATTCCAATAAGGGTCATTATTTCTCCAACCATACTATGACTCATTGTAATTCTCAAAATGTCCTTATAATATCTATCTTCCATGATCATTCTTTTTATCTCATCTTGGAACTTAACTCTTCAGATGTCTCACTCTCACTCTAAAATGTCTTGATGTGTCCTTACTTTATGCCCCAAACTCCTACTATATTGATTTTTTTAACTAAAAACAAAATGATGACAAAAAGCCCTAGACTAAAGAATTAAATTTTGCTTCTCTGATAACGACGCCAAACACTTGTTTGCTCAGGGTTACATTCGCTAAGTTTTTACTATTTATAACCTTGGTAATTATCACAAACATACAGGTCGTTCGCATAGTACCTAAGGTGTCAATCCCACGAGGAAGGGAACTAGTCCTAAAATCTAAAGGCAGTTAAGTTCACAATACCTAATTAAACAACTACTGCAGAAATTATAATTAATCGATAATCAAGTATGAGAAATTAAAGTGCCAAAGAGTCATAAAATAACCAACTCGGACAAATAATCTGAAAATCAATCTAGAAATGACCAATTGAGAGAAAGGGAGATTTAACTCAAAACTAAAGAAAATCTACCCAAATATGTAATTTTCGATTTAAGGGGTCTAGGCGATCCTAAGGTAAATTACTCTCTATCGAGTTATAATTCTTAACCCTAATTGATAATCCCTAATTTAAATTATGAAATCGCAATCTCTCGACTTATGATTGACCCAAAACCTAAATTAACTCTAAGTTGTCTATTAACCTACCGGGAATTTATGTTCAATCTCTCGTTACATGACTCTACTGGTTTGACACAACTCTCTACCTATCAATTTACCTAACTCTCATTAGCCTAAACTGATGATTTTCAAATGACTCACCCTCTCAGTTTATTGTCAAGTTATGGATAATCGAAATTGAATCGCAATTAAAATGAACATATAAACTTTAGTAATCTCAAGAACAAAATCCCCGAAGGTGAGTTTAGACAAGAGATCAACATTCAACGACAAAATTTTCCAATCAATATCCAAATCTCATAAATCAATGAAATCGAAATAAAAATACAAAAATACTATTGGAATGGATCTTAGAGTTCGCAACTGCGGGAAACCACCTATTCTGAGAAGCACATTGCTTCAAACGTATCTTTATGCCTCTCTTCTTTCATCTCCTTCCTCAATCGCTTGATCTCTGTCTAGGTCTCTCTCAGATTTTTACAAAATCTCACTGTTTTCGCACGACTCTTTTGCTCTCCAAAAACTCTGCTAGTGGCTACCATGTAATGTTCTATTTATTCTGTGGAAGCCCTAGGTCAAACTCAAGGTCGAAAAGGTCCAAAAAATAACTCAAAAATTGAGTTTTCGTACCAGTCCGATGTAGGGCACAATCGTGGCTCTGCGTGTCATGATTATGGCCAGCGCTTTAACCTTTCTATCACAATCGTGGCCAATGCTTTAACCTTTCTATTATGATCATTGCCTAATGTGCACGATCATATCCTAACTTGATGCTTTTTGTCACGACCTAGTGTTGTTGGCTCTTCCTTTTCTGTACACGATCGTGGTCGATGTCCTTTGGCCCAAAAATATTTAAATCTTCACCGTTCTTCCCTATTTTCCTTACAACACTGGCACACACATCAAGGTACCTCAAAAATATAACAATTAAGCTCAAAGATTCAAACTAACCCACAAAAACACTTAAACACACAAACTAACATAATTACACCCTAAATGCACAATCAACACTTGAATTCACACTAATTACATAACAAATCAGACCCTAAAACATCTTGCAAAGCACAACTATCATATTTCTTCACCTCTTCACACTTTCTTCACACATTTAAAGAGACTTAGACATTGATCGACAAGATCGTGTAAGTCAAGACACGGATGTGTAGCACTCTACATGGTCGTGTATCTCTCTAGAAGAGATTCTACCACCTTGTCTTCACTTGTTCTTCATTCCTACTAACCATAAAGTCTTCTATGATCACTGAAAGTTTTAAAAAATCCTAGAAACCTAACATATTAAACATAGTGTTTCTTCCTTTTTCTGGGGCGGGGCCCATAAATTTAGGGTATTAAAGCATCTGGCTATACCATGCATCTATGAATTATCTTTCAACTAATGCTAACAAGTGTACGACAGATGCAGTCATCAAATATGTCAAAAAATAACCTTAATTGTTTTAGAGAGAATTTCAAATTGAATAAAGATTTCAACTAAATTTATAAGAAAGATGATACGTTGTATACTTTGCATTTGGAAAGTAACAAAATCAAAGAAAGTATTTTAAGTTAGCATTTGAAATGGACTTATTTGAACAAATAAAGTGTCGATAGCACAAGAAAAAAGACAGGAAGTATATATGTATAAAATAATTATGTATGAAAGGATTTTTTGAACTTTTTTTCTTAAATAGTTATTTGTAGTTTACGAATTGGTGTTATTAATATTGACAAATTTAAACTTCACTAATATTTGTATCCAATTGTAATAATCTGAATTTTAAAGTAAAAAGTCTTTAACCTTAATTTAATATATGTCTATCTAATTCCTATTTTAATTTAACGAATTTGTTTATTGATAACAATTATTATTTTTATATATCATATACAAACCTAATGAGAAAAAAACGTGAATTTTATATCATGTTTATAAGGTTGAACCACATAAATCTTTTGGTTTGCTCATTTTCCTTTTTTATTTTATATCTCTTTTTATTGATTTTTAATAAGTTGAAATTCCTTTCTAATTAAGTGTCTTAAAATAGCATTATTTTAAAATATGTTGGTTAATGTCTTATAATCAGTTGATTGGTTGCAATTCCTATGACTCAATCATTTAAAGTGATTCTTTATTTTAGTTTAATTAATTGATGAATAAGATAAATTTTATGGGACAAATCTATATTAGAAATGAAAGTATAAGGAGAGTATAATTATAAGATTCACATTATTATGTACTATCCCTAAATTATTTTTAATCATTATTTTGTTGAGTGTAGACATTGATAGAGCGTAAAAGAACTAATATAAATTATTTTTCTTCCTTATTAAGGAAGTAGTTAATCTCATAAGCAAATATAGAGATACTTAAACAAATATGTAGTTGTTTGTTAAAGAAGAAATTTACTAAATTAACTCAATATAAGAATTCCATTTAAAATATTACTTGTACATCTATGAAAATTTTCGTTATGATGACTATATAATCAATCATTTGACTTGAAATCTTTAAAGTATCTCATATAGAGATTATTATATTTTGATATTACTTGTGACCTATCTTTGTCAAAGGTAGTTCAATCGGTAATCCATAGATATAACATGAATTATATGGAGGTATATGAGTGTGCAATATATGATTCATCATCTTAAAGTGATTAGAAAGAATATTTCATTGGTCTCGATTAGTATTGGTTCAGAAATTATTGGTCAAGGTGGAATAAAATTTAAAAATAATTTCAAATGTCACTAATAAAATCAATTACTAATGGTAGATAACTAATATGAATGAAATTAAATAGAGTGTCTAATTAGAATATTGTATGATAAAATGATAAAATTATGTGAAAAAACACGTATATATAGATTTATCAAAATTACTTTGACATTCCTAATATTGAAGTTGATGCATTATTAAACATCAATCTTGATCCATAGATATAAATTATTTAATCCATTGTCAACATGTTTAGGAATCCGATGGGTTGTATATGAAGAATAGTTAATAAGAGAAAAAGGTAATTTAATTAAGTTGAATCTTTTTGGTCAATACTGAAATTTAGTTGGAATTTAGGGTTAAATTAAATATCTAAATTACGATAATATAAGATCCAACTTGACAATTCTAATTAAATATTAATATTGACCAAAAGGATCCGACTTGAATAAATTACCTTTTTCTTTTATTTACTATTTTTATATGCTACTTATTAAGTTCCTAAATATATTGATTTAAAATTATAATTATATTGTAATTACATTACTAAAAGGTTAAAACCCTATTATAAATAAGCATAGACTCTACAACAAATCACTATGGTTGTTAATTTTTAAATTTATGGCCCAGTCAATTGGTTAATTTGCAAATATAAGATTATACTATAAATTAAACCTCTGTCGTGCATGTCTCAAAACTTTTGAGGAGTAATTACAAATAAATAATAAATGTTTTCTAATTTTTAATTGTGAATCATATAGGATATTGGTTTACCCAAACCCAACTTATTCTATCTAGGGTAAGTAGCCTACTTTTAAAGGCCAACCGCGTGAAGAATGAATATTTAGGAACATGGTTTTTCAACCAAACTAGGTTACAACATCTAACTTACTGCAAGTTATAAGTGAACAAGGTTGCACAAGAGGCAGTTGAAAACCTCATAGAAGAGTCTTTGGACAATATGATTTTGTCTAGTTTGTTCTAGTTTGGGAAATAATTAGGAATACTAGGCAGTAAATTATCTACTACTCTTGAGGGATAAGTCCACTGATTATCCTTGATCACTGAGCTTACTTTTGCATTAATGGGTGGTATGTACTACATGGAGTTATAGGAGAGGTGGAGCAAAAAAGATTATAAATCTAACCAGTTATCAAACCAAAAGTTGGTTTGCTCTCTATTGCCTATCATGTGTTTCATCTCTCTCCTTACTACTTCCCTTAGGCTTAGGGTGAACTTGGTGATTGAAGAATAGTTATAAAGAGATTTCATTGGCCAGAAATTTGCTCCTTTAATGTAATCCATTTCACCCATAAAATTTCTTTGTCATCAAATAATCTCCAAATTCTCTTTTCCATTCGAGCTTTATTTGACACTCTTACGAGTTTGATTCCTAATCCTACTTGGACTTTAGTAAGGCAGATGTCCTTACACTTGACTTTAGGAATCCCTTTACTTAATCCTTCATCACTCCACAAGAAGTTCCTAAATATTCTATCAACATCCTTGATAATTTTAACAAGGAGGGCTACATGTGAGCTTCAATAAAATGCATACCATGCATAATTGTTTTGATTAATTAAGTTCTTCCTCCACAAGATAATTTCTTTGACATCCAACTACAAGTTCTACTTAAGATTGCATCAAATAGTCGTTTAGAATCTTTATAGGATAACCCAAATGCTAATATTGGCAACCTTAAGTGCTTAAAAATACTCTAAATGACTGGAGCCTTGAAATCTGTTCAAGAAATTGCATCAATGGCAAGATTGTTACAGATATGTAAATCTGACCCTTACTCTTGTTGACTATTAGTCCTAACATCCTTGCAAGTTCCTCCAAACATTCTATCAACAGTTGAACTGGTCCTTTATCAACACCCTACATAAGATTATAAGGTTATTAATAAATGACAAGTTGAAGAGCTTGATTTTTCTACATTTATAGTGGTAACTAAAAGTTTTCTTTTGCAATATTTGATAGGAAATCATCCTAGCAATAACCTCTATAGCCAGAGCAAACAATTATGGGAATAATGGTCTCTTTGTCTGATCCCTTTTGTTCCCTTTAAGCACATCGGTAGCTTCTCTATTTATCAAAACATCAAAAGATGAAGTTGACATACATTGGTAAATCTAAATTAGTGAATTTAGGGAGAAACCTAAAGACATGGAGAGTGTGTAGCCAGAATATCGAGTGTACCAAAAGTTTTAGTGAAGTCTATCGCTATGAAGCAACTTTTGATAGCATTGTTGGAGTGTTAGTCTTTGTAGATTGCTTGCGCCAACAAGAAGTTGTCTTCAATATTTCTACATGCAGTAAACTAGTCTGTAAAACATTGATTAGTACTTTCATTAGGATTTAACTTTTAAAGATTACAGTAACAAATTGGTCTCAAACATTGGACGGAAGAATTGGGAACTTTAGGGATTAAGCACTTACATTATGCCTATTGTAAAATAAATATTTAAATTTGAATTATGTAAATTTACTTATTTTTATACTTTGTTTTTCTATTTTTTATTTCAACACCCAGTTTGAGCTAATGCGACTTATTATTTGTAAGGTTTATACCAGCCTCTGTCCTTTTCAACCTTCTATTAGTCTCTTTTCACAAATAAAAAGAAATAGACACAATAATAAAAAGCAAAAACTCCCATCTAGCACTATCGATTGGAGCATTTAAGTTCTCGTACCAGTTGTATAAATCTCATGTACTAATTACCATGTGTATAGAGCTAGGCTTCACCCGGGTCAATGTTGTAAGTTTTGGGGGTCATGGAGGTCCAAAAATTTCCCCAGGTGAATCCTAACTATTATTAGTTCAGGAGTCAGGAGGGATAAAGATGTAATCGAGACATCCATTCACAGTCAAGAAAGCACTAGAACTACTAAAGAAACTACTGGCAACTTGCATAAATGTAACTGTAGTCCCATCTCATATACAAAGAGTTTGGTTAAGCTAACAGCTCTCTGATGGGACTAAAATGGAGATTCTTCGCATTTTCATTGAAAAACACAGGGTCCCATGTCCCACTTTAAGGTCAGGGAAATAATGAAAAAGCTTGGTAGAAATTGTCATTCAAAAGATCTTCACAATAAAGTCACGTGGGCCATGGCATAACGTGCTTCTCTCTAGGGTCCAAAATGGATGGGTGTGGAGAGAGAGATCGCCCTTAATATTTCCATTTTAATCGAAAGTTCACATGAAAAAAGTGAAAACCCATATGTCCAAAATAGTTACGTTTCACTAGTTAAAAGCCAACGTCAATTCGTTTATCATCTTGTTCTAACTAGCCCCTATGTTTGCAGCAAATTGAGCCAAGGTTTGCCCTGGAGGAATAGTACATATACACTGAAATCTAACTACACTCAACGCTGTTCCTATTCTATAGTATGAGTAGACAGATATGAATGTAAATGTCCATATCACTTACGAATTCCAGCTTTCCTACATTAACAAAGAAATAATTGCCGTCTAAGACGTGTTTTAGATTACCATACAATTTTATATAATAGAATTGTGAAATTGTTATACAGGAAGTAATACAGCTCTTTAAAAGATAATTGAAGTTTTATTTATATATATATATATATATCATAACTTCGTAATTACATATGTTATGCAATTATTAAGGTCCCATCAGAAATCACCTGCCAAAGTATCATGCTAAGGTTGGATATTGCTTGTACCAACTCTAGTTTATTATAAACGAATGAGAGAAATTTTTTTTTGGTTTAGTTATAATTAACGCAAAAGAGGTTCAATATTTCCTATATGAAAATTTTACAATAGTATAACTTAACGTATAATCTAGTCTCATTTTTAATTATTAATGCCCAAATTGCAGCCTCATCAGGGAGGTAAGAATCATTGATGAAAGGTTGTAGAACAACAGTCTGCAAATGCTAGAATCATTCTCAGATCCTTAGATTTTGTCTCTGTCTGAAGCCATAAAGGAAATGGGCTGTAGCTAGATCTTGTCATTATGCATGTCATTGCATTATTTCTCCTCAAAAAAAAAAAAAACTTGTCCATTTTTTATATTTTGGGGTAAACACAAGTGGGCCTCCTTGTATTGATAAATAATGTTTCCATTTCTGTCCTTGGACACATTGCATCGAAGAAAATTTATGGTTAAAACGTACACTGTACTGGATACTATCATATATGAATGTAAATGGAGGTAATAATATGTCTAGAGGATCTGTATGTCTGGTTCTTGGACTTGGTTCCCTAGAAAACTCTTCAACTTGACTACACAGAAGAACATAAAGGATTTGAATAAGAAAGAAGTGAAAAGACAAAGTGATGAAAGATGAGAAAGGCAGATATATAGTCACATAAAGAGAGCTTATTTTGGGCATCACTTGCTTAGGACGTTTTTACTTTGGAATCAGACTCATAATTAGTCAAGTTGTTTACACTGTTACTGATTCTGCTCCTGTCTAAAAATGGAACATTTCTTCTCCTAAAATATTTTCATTTACACAACTTTATAAACTAATTCGATATCAGGTTCAATTGTTTCCTGTGCTAATTTTATCGTATACGGATTCTGTTTGGTCTTCATTAAAATCAAATTCTGCTGCAAACTGATGAAGATGTGACCGTTTGAAGAACTAATTTTTAATCCTCTCCTTGAAAAAACCTTTTTCTCGAAAGCAACATTCACGACTAGAAGAGAATAGAAAGAAGAAATTATTATGTCAAAAAATGCAACTTTAATTCACATGGAATCTGCAATCTATTAAAGGAATGTTTGCTAAGCCACGTCTTTGTTCAAAATTTAAAATTCAGTGAACGTTTGAGATGAAAGGATGTCATCACTTAAGCTTTCTAATGTATTAAATAATTATTATTGAGTCTTGTGATTTAATAGAAAAAGAGTGCTACAAACACCTTCCTCCACTGTATTCATATTTAATGGACTGCTTGTCCTTTTTCATGAGCAGAGAAGAAAAAGTAAGTGAGAGTTGATTAATAATTTGAGTTTATTTTTTACTATAATTGAGAAAATACACTACTTTAAGTATGGGTAATTTATATGAAGTCATCACCTTACAAGAAAATTGGTATTTAGTTCTCAAGTGATCCATGTCTATCCTCTTGGAACATAGGCCTATTAGTTTTCTTCTTCTTTTTTTTTCCTTTTGAATTTGGAATCTCTTTGGCTGAATTGCGTATAGTTGTGTTGATTATTGCTATGTCAATTCTCCTTCAAGTGAAAAGCTCAAAGATAGCTCCCCTTGATGGAATTGCCACAATTGTAAGATGCAAGTAGTCGAACGTCTTCGAAAAGAAACACAATGATTTATGAGAATATGGACCCATATCTCACAAGGATGTCTCTCAGTTTTGCATCAACCTCTCTTCTTTTTCAGTGTCTTGTATTTTCAGACCTTGACAATAAATTTGTACAATCACTATAAAGGAATTATTCTTTTATTTTGATTTTTTTATAAACGGAAAATTATCTATTTAATTTCTCTTACACCAATTTGCTGCATTGAATTTGGAAGAATCAATAAACTTTATACACCAGTCTCGACACCAATATCATCTAAATATGTGAAAACTAGAGATCTTCACTTTGTTCGCTTAAGACCCTGTTAAGTATATGGATTACTTTCCCAAATCGGGATAAAGTAACAGATCAAACCCATTGATGGTAGCAACGCCAACTATTTTCAGCAAGACTTTTGTGGTATGAATTTTCATAAGTTCTTGTAATTTGATATTTAACAAGACGAATTCGAACCATAAGTCAGTACTTTGGGATATGATCTAAAAATATTATTAGCGTACATTATAATGATTTTAGCAGAAAATTGACCGTTATTAGGATACTGAAAAGAAAACTAATATTCCTTTATTGGAAAGGGGTCTTTAAAATTTAATCGTTTAACTTAGCAGATGTCGTTTCTGAGCTGCAACATTCCCTAGTTATATTTAAGTGGCTAATTAAGCTAAGTAGCCAAAATTCTATTTGATTAGTCCAATAGCAAGCATACATGTAGCAAATATGAAATAACAAGCATACATGTAGGCAGGAGCGTCTGTTTTGCCCGAAAATATTAAGGGGGCGGTTGGTTCACACAGAGGAATGATAATAGGAATGAGAATGAATATAGTGAGGAATGGGAATGGATATTATCATTATAATTATGATGGTTGGTTAAGAGGA
>JAOSBN010000002.1:21685672-21700497 GCA_027563595.1 Erythroxylum suave | reverse complement strand
ACAATATTTTAATTAATGAATGAATTATATTTTATTTATTTAATTATTAATTATATTTTATTTAATTAATTATTAATTATATTTTAATTAATTAATTATATTCTAATTAATTATAATGTAATTAATTAACTCATTCCTCTATAACAATGATATCCATTCCTCTAGATTAAGAGAGGAATGAAGTATTACCCAAAAGTGGGTAATCAAAATAATAACCTTATAATCATATCTCTTTACCAAACTCAATCTTTCATTCTATACCCATACCCTTTTTTCCATACCCCCAAACAAGCATCCCCTAAAAAAGCGAGTCTAGTGTAACTTACTAGATGAATCATGTCCCCATATTTACTATAGCATAAAAGTAAAATCCTTTACTTTCTAAGGCCAAAAATAATAGCTTTCCGATTTGAGTACTGTTGACCAAATAGTCTCCAAGGATTCAACAATTAAAGCAGCATTCCTAGTACCTACTGTATCTTTTCCTGGATTTCCTGATGGCCAAAGAAACAAAACTCTCATGGTCATTTAGAATTTTCCTTGTGCATGCATTATCATGAATTATTGTCGCCTGACAAAGAATTAGCTCAAAATTTCCAAGCAATCGCTCGTTGTTTGTTATTACTCCTCTGGTTTTTATGCCTACTTGAGTAAAACTTTGAAAAGACGAAGAAAAACAACAACATTAAATAAGGGAAGTACTAACAACCAAATAAATAAATAAATAAGTCAGATCCCGAGCTAACTTTATATAGGGGTTTTGTACTTACATATATATACTTAAAATATGGTGATGAATACATGACTTGCTGTAGGGTTGTAATTTTTTACACGAAAAAATTGATCATCAACAATGCATTCTTTTTTCAAAAAAAAAAACAAACAATGCACTCTTGTAAAAGAAAATTTAGCAACTTAATTAGTCTTTGAAGCTCTATAAAAATTCTGGCAATATCAATTGATTATCTGTTATTTTCACTCTTAAAACACAAATCTGCTTATATATTTTCATAAATTCATTGATGTAAAGAAGTTATACAAAGTTAAACCGAATCATTAAGCCTTCAACTAAGAGTCGTAGATTTCATATTAACGCAATGAAGTGATGATAATTCAAATGAAAATAATGATAACGATCGTATTGATGATGCAAAGAGATAACAAATATCAAATTTCAATTCATAATGTAGTTTGTATAATAATTAAATGTGATTGTAGGAATGAAATAAGAAATTGTAAGAAAGGAAGAACAAAGGCAACTTGATAAGGGCCCCATGCCATGTCTCCTCTGTAGACCCACTACAGATGTGATTTTCAACTTTCTCACCTCTGCACTACTTCACCGTTCTTCTTCCATCTCTCTCTCTTATTTCTCTAGCTAGCTAGCTAGATAGTCCCCACTTTTTCAAATTTTTGCCAAAAATACCCAAGAATTTTTGTTCAGCAAACACCTTAATCACCATGTCAGGAGACAAGCTTAAAGATTTTGCTGAAGGGTCATCACGATCGGTTGGTGAACAACAGCAACCTCCTCCTCATCAAGCTGTTGCTCCGTTGAGCCGTTATGAGTCGCAGAAACGGCGAGACTGGAACACTTTTGGGCAGTACTTGAAGAACCAGAGACCCCCAGTTCCACTTTCTCAGTGTAACTGCAACCATGTTCTTGATTTTCTCCGGTACCTCGATCAGTTCGGAAAGACTAAGGTTCATCTACATGGGTGTGTCTTTTTTGGCCAACCAGATCCTCCGGCTCCTTGTACCTGTCCTTTGAGACAAGCTTGGGGAAGTCTCGATGCCCTAATTGGACGTCTGCGAGCTGCTTACGAGGAACATGGTGGATCACCTGAGACCAATCCTTTTGGGAACGGAGCTATTCGGGTTTATTTGCGTGAAGTGAGGGACTGTCAAGCTAAAGCAAGGGGGATTCCATACAAGAAGAAAAAGAAGAAGAAGAATTCAATCAAGCAAGCTATGAGAGAAGATACCAATCCTTCGATGCAGTCATCAGCTTAATTGATCAACTTGTCCTGGTTTTTTCAGACTATATGGTAATTCCTTTCTACTATATTTAAGCAGATGATTTCTTTAATGACGTAGTATATGGATTATTCAGTTTAAAATTTTCTTTTACCCCTCAGCTATCAGTAAATGAATCAGACCCTTGTCTAATCACTGCTTGAAACTACGGGCATATATATTTGATTGACAATTTAGATATGTATTGTCTATTATGCAGTAAACAGGTGTGGGAGACGTATATAAAATGATACTGAAAATAGAGGACTTATATATCTTGATTGTTAGTGGAAGGAGATTTAGTTTCTTCAGTCTAAAACCCTAAGACCGCTTTCTAAAACCCTAATCTTTGTATCACTTCTAAGGCTGAGAAGCGTAGAGAGAAGAAATTATGACTGGTTAAATGATTTCACATCCGTCTCCTTTTTTAGCCTCACTCTCTAATTAGAAGAGATGTTCATGGGAGAATGGCCATTCCCCTCTCTCTCTCTCTCTCTCTCGCTCTCTCTCTCTCTCTCTCTCTCTATATATATATATATATAGACATCTTGCAAAAAGAACATGTGATGTCTGAATTATAATATGCATCACTTCTTTACGTTCCCCTAGATTTTCTCTTTTATGATCCTCTGTGATTTTCTGGTCCCCATGAATGGTCTCGAGTGATGTGTCAATCTTTGCATGCATGTAATTTTCTACACATTGACGTGGGATTTAACATGCATAATCATGTAACATCGTCCCTATTTAAAATGCTCCTCTATTTCTTTGCTTACTGTGGATCTGAAACCTATCTATGGTAGCCTGCCCTCCCTTCCATTTCGGCCATATCCAATAGGTCTCTTTGATAGGTTTTGAAAGTGAGGAACAAATTTATAAAAGCCTAAAAGCACCCAAGGAAGTTCCCGCTGTGACTATTTAATTGTCCAGTGAAGTTGTCTATTCATCGGACTTTCATTTCTTTTAGCTCAGACAGCAAGGTATCTCTAGAACATTTTAAGTTCCTGTAATGCTATCATACTTCTTTTCACATGATCCGGATCTTTTTAAGCTCTGTCGATATAATTCTTACCTTGATTAGCTGTTAGGTTTCCACTTGCTGAAAAAAGTTATATAAGTTTCGGAAAACTATGCCAAATTAAAAGGAGAAAAATGCATTGTGCAGCTTCAAGTTTAATCATGTTGTTTATGATCTTCTTGATCTTTTAGCACCTAAAATGGGTAAACAGTCAAGTATATTAACTTATATAAAGAATGACTGCCTTTATAAGAACACGATTATAAATGACATATATCCTACTTCATATAATCTCATTGTGCAGAGTCAGCAATTTTTCCGTGAGTTTAAGTAAAAAAACTTTGATGTCACGATTAGAAGAGATTACTTTTCACTGTCACCTTATGGATTTAATGTTAATATTGAATGATTTTGTGATGGGTTGCTTCTTCGAATGTACTAAATTGTTTGGAGGACTGGACTGCAAGTCTACTAGCTTTTAGCTCCTAGCCTACAACAAAATGATAGAGAATAGGGAACAATGCATTAATGCAGTAATTGAACGATTTGTTGTTAATATGCCGAACAAAGATTAATGTTGGAAAACAAAAACTATGGTTTAGACTTATCGGAGCCACTACCTTTCTGTTCCATATCAATCTGCAAATTATACATTGTACTAACTGTTCTGTGCTCTATATCTTAAAACAAATCAAGATTTATCTGGGAAGTTAATCCAAAAACAAAATAAAGTGTTTTATCAAATTCTAAACACAACAACAATTTAATCCTTTTAGTAAAACTTTGAGTTAGACATATCAAGGTCAGATCAACAGATTATGCTACAATGGTTACATCTTTTTAGCATAGATTGTACTTCTTTGAATTAGGTATATCTAGGTCAAAATCAACAGATTGTGCTACAGTCTTACATCATATGTAAGTACAATATCTGTAGAATTCCACAGTCCATGATTTGTTACTAATAGATTAATATTTCTAGTAACTAAATTTGATTAATTATGCGTAAGTGAAACTCAGATGAAAGAAACATGTATATGTTATTATAGTATTTAACCAACAAACTAATCTTTATACTAATTAAAATTAATGAGTTCGCGTGTCCATGAAACTAAGATCAAAGAAGCACATGTTATTAACTTATCATGTAACTAGTTTGGAGTTTCTAAGAAGGAGATGCATTTATCATTTCATAAATTTTATCAATCATAACAATCTTGATCTGAATATACTTTTACGCAAAGTTATATTAATGTTTATTTACAATATTGGTGGCTGTCTTACACAAGTAGTTACGATTAGAGGTAAATACTTATATATGTATATATTAAAGTAATAAAAAGGATAGTATTATTAAACATCATTTAACATTGAATTTCAAAAATCTAGCAATAATAAGTACAAAAATTGAATAAATATTATTAGAGATATGTAGGTATGAGAGCCACTGATATTGTTAAATATCTGAAACATTTTTATCAAAATTTTGCTCCAACTATGTAGATTTATAGACATTGTAAAAGTTCAAATATAAAATTATTAGTTGGTAACATTTATTTCGTAAGGCTAAAATGAAATGCATAATACCAAATATACAAATTCTATCTAACGTTAAGAAATTGATTCTCTTTTACTTTGATTAATATTCACTATGGAGCATCCTTGCATTTGTAGTTGATATGATTCGCTAGTTTAAATAAGCAAGTTGGTGCTTTAATGTTTATGAAAAGTAACTTTAATTTATCGTAAATATTATAAGTAGAAGTGAAAGAAAATGTTTATGAGAAGAACAAGAAATCAAATTAATAGCTATTATCTAAAAATAAAATAAATATTATAGTAAGCCAAAAAAAGGCAAGTATATCTAAATTGCAGTCTTACAATTGCAAACCTTCAGATTACAATTTGCACTTGCAATCTATTACAATTGCAGTCATAAGCGTATTGACTATAATTATTGTAACAATTCTAAGTGCCTTTGATAGTCTATCATTTAAGCTTTTGGATTGAATATATCAAGGTCAAAATCAATAGCGCTCTTTACTATAATCTATTTTTTAAAATACAAATTGTGCTTAGTTGTGATTAAAGTGAATGCTATGTTGAATTCCACACTCTATTATTGGTCAATCAATAGATTAATATTTCTATTATATAAATTTGATGAATTGTGTGCGTGTGAATCTAAGATGAAAGAAATCACATGTTATTAACTTATTATGTTACCAGTTTAAGAGTGAATCAAGGAGATGTATTTATTACGTGATAAATTTTAGTAAACATTGTAATCTTAATTCAATAACATATAATTACACGTACTCTTATTGACCTTTATTTATTTCCATTCTTAAAAAGTCTCACAAGAGTTAACTAGTTGTAATTAGAGACAAATATATATACTTTTATTTCTGATATCGAAATGAATAAAGAAGAATAACATTTAAAATATCATTTTTTTCACTCAATATTAAGATCTAGTAGTAGTAGGTGTACGGATTGAATAGAACTAGAGATAAGTGGGTATTTGAGTCACTTATATTACTAAATATTTGTCATTTCTGAGAAAAAACTGCTCTGGTTGTGTGAATTGGTGAGTATAATAACATTTGACTATAGAGTTTTTAGTCGGTAAGATTGAATTGATACAACTAAAATGAATTTTTTAACATTAGGAAACTAATTCTCATTGACTTCAGTTACTATATGTCATGTAGCGTTTTTACCTTTATAGTTGATATCCTTGCTTTCCTACTAAAAAAGTTGTTATTACGTGGTTTTATGGAATGTAATTTTCAATGCAAATGTTATTAATAGAAGTAAAGGGAAATGCTTATATACAAAAAAAGAAGAAATCAAATCCAATTAGCTATGATAAAGAAAAATAGTAGTATAATGACTTTTATAGAAGCACAATATTTAATTTATATGTAAAAACAGATATTTCAAATGATTGAATATGGATTAAGAATTCAAATAAAAAATTACAACTATAATATTATAATTGAAGTAGTTATGATCATTACAATTATTTAATATAGTAAACATTAACATATGATGTGGCATAAAAAAGCACGAATAGACACAAGTTTGCATGAAAAATAAAGAGAATTAAAAAAGAAAAAAGAATAAATATTTAGATCTTGGTGAATAATTAAATATACCATAGTTCCATTAATACTTTCTAGTTTCAATATAAAATTCCTAACTGAACATGTTTGTTGCATATCTTCCCTTAGGTGGAATTGTATCACTAATATATTGATGAAAAGTTAAGCAAGAATGTGCATAATGTGGTTGAATTTAATATTCTGTATATGAATACTTTAATATAAAGAATATTTTTGTTAATTTATATCGCTAGATGTGATTTAGTTATTCAATAGTTAGCAAAGTTGAGTACATCTCGTGTCTACGAATTTATGCTTTTTTTTTGCAAACTGGTAATATATTAATAAAAAGAGAAAAAAGAAAAAAATAGAAGTCCAATGTTACAAGTCACTAACTATTACAATCATCAACTAAATGGGACAGAACCCTGACTCGCCTACACCATCTGATAGCACGCTTGCTTAACTTAGCACTCAATATTGTAGCATATCTAACTTTGAGCAGAAAGATAATAGGCCTTACATAATGGTCAACGGAAAAAGAAGAATAGTTGAAAATAAGATCATTCCTACCCTTCCATACAGTATGAATGGACACACACCAAGAAGCTTTAATTGCACGCCCAAAGATATCATTCCTCAAGTTTAACCGCATCCAAGCACAAGCATCACTCCAGGCAAATGGTACTGCTACACCATTAAAATCACACACCTTAGCCCATACCTGTTTAGTGACATCACACGAAAAGAAGAGGTGATTCCTTGTCTCTACACCATTCTGGCAAAGAGCACATTGCACATTAATGTGGTTATCCCATCGAGCTATCCTCTCCAATGTGTTTAGCCTATCATGACATGCAAGCCAAGAAATAAAAGATGCCTTTGGAGGAGTCAAACTCGTCCAAAGCAACGATGACCAAGCAACAACATTCCCATGTGGTATGATAGCCTCATAAGCTGACTGGGAAGAATAGGAGATTCCCACTGCAATCCACTGCATCTGCCCCCCAACAATCTGCACACAAGACATAGCATACTCCCAAAGGTCCAGTAATGCTCTAAAATTCCAGCTATATGATGCTTTATATTGAATATCCCAAAAGGTACTGTCCCTTATATACCTCTCATGGACCTATCTTACCCATAATGAATCAGCCTTTAAAGCTATAGCCCACACATGACGGAGTAGGAGGGCTACATTCATCTGAACCATCGATCGAATCCCTAACCCACCCTCCTTCTTTGGCTTAGTCACCATAGACCACACAACCTTAGCTTTTCGATGAGAATCAGATTTCCCAGCCCATAGAAATCTCCTGGATATTCGATCAACCTCCTTCAGAACTGTGCTGGGTAACATAAATATGTTTGACCAAAAATACTCAATACTGTGAATAACATATCTCACCAACTCCAATCTCCCCGCATAAGACAATAACCTACTGCTCCAAGACCTCAACCTCCCTGTTATTGACTCCACCAGGCGTTTACAATTAGCCACTCCCACTTTCTTGGATGTTAGAGGAACACCTAAGTACTTGAAGGGTAATTGACCCTCTTGAAACCCCAACATAACCTTCAATTCCTCACGCACCAACCTATCCACTCCACCAAAATATATATTGCTCTTTGCCAGATTCGGAGAAACGCCAGATACATCAAAGAATTGGCGCAAACACGCATCCAATCTCTTGACAGAATCACCATCACCCTTACAAAATAACAATAAATCATCAGCAAACATCAGGTGAGTCAGTTTTATACCTTTACACTTGGGATGATACTTAAATAGGCTGCTCGTTGTCATATGCTTCAGCAATCTAGACAAAAACTCCATACACAATGTGAACAAATAAGGTGACAACGGGTCACCTTCCCTCAGTCCTCTAGCTCCCCGAAAAAACCCTTTATGCTCACCATTAATCGGCAAGGTATAACTAGTAGTAGATATACACTCCCATATCCACTTACAAAAACGTGGTGGAAACCGCAGCCACTTCATAAACTCAATCAAGAAAACCCAATTTACTGAATCATACGCCTTCCTCAAATCCACCTTGATAGCACATCATGGCGATACCCTTCTCCTATCATACCCTTCTCCTATCATACTGACAAAATAACTCTTGGGCCAATAAAACATTATGCGCAATATTCCTTCCTGGTATGAACGCCCCCTGATTGTCACTAACAACATCAGATAATACTTGTTTCAGCCGATGTGTCAATATGCCTGATATACATTTGTAAACCGTGTTACAACATGCTATTGGTCTAAACTCCTCCGGTCTCTTCGGGCACTTCGTCTTAGGAATCAAAGACATCGAAGTAGTATTTAACTGACGTAGCATATAACCATGTTCAAAGAAGTGCTACACTGCCTTTATAACCAATAGACCAGTAGTATCCTAAGTGGCCTTGAAAAACTCAACAGAATATCCATCCGGACCCGGAGATTTTCCATTTTTCATTCAAAATATACACCGTGTAATCTCCTCAGATGTCTGCGCGTCTCCCAACATCGGACCACCAAATTTTGGATTCTGAAAAGTGCACATAGGGGGAGAAACACCTAGAAAATCTCTATAATAATTAATTAAAGTCTCTTGGACTGCACTTGCCTCTGTTCTGACCATACCGGCATCATCAGTTATAACCTTAATACTGTTATGAATTCTTCTGGCCTTCAACTGTGCATGGAAAAACTTAGAGTTATTATCCCCATAAGTAATCCAATTTATCTTCGCAACTTGGGTAACCATCAACCTTTGCGCATTGAGGAGTCTCTGATAGTTACTCAATTTCTCCACTTCCTCCAAATACAAAGCATCATTACCATTGTGTTGAACAATCTGCCTTTGAACCAATTCAAGCTTAGACTTGGCAACATCCACTCTATTTTGCATATTCCGAAATGAACTCGAGTGCAAAACCTTCAATTTGCTCTTCAATGATTTAAGCTTCATAACCAACTGATACATTGGGGACCCTTCAATATCATTATTCCAAGCCTCCTGGACAATTGGCAGAAACTTCTGATCTTTTATCCATGCATTTAAAAATCTGAATGGTGGAGAGAACCTACGTTTAGTACTCAAGTGAACAATACCAGCAGAATGGTCAGAAATATTAGCTGGAGGAAAAAAGCAATACGATTATGGGAAGATGTTCAACCACTCTGCATTCACCAAACAGCGGTCCAATTTACAGAAAGTCCTCATGCCATGCTGATTTTTGTTAGACCATGTGAAAAATTCACCTACAAACTTCAAGTCCACAAGGTGACATCCATCCAGTAATTGCTCAAGTTCATGTGTAACACATAGACCATCAGCCGTAGATTCCTTTTCAGAACTCCTAAGCATACAATTAAAATCTCCAAGAATACATCAAGGAAGGATATTACCTTGTGTAAGAGAACAAATATCTGCCTACAAAACTTGGCGCATTCTAGCCACATTATGACCATACACCAAAGAAGCAGCAAATGATATATCCATATGCACAGAACTCACAAAACAATGAATTATTTGATCCATCACCAAGCGCGAAGATACATTAATGACAGTAGGATCCCAACACAGAATAATTCTTCCCATACCATGAGCACAAAGATTATGAATATACAGCCATCCCGGCGCAATTCTTCTCATCACCCCATCAACCGTACCAGAATTTAATTTATTCTCAATAATAGCATATAAAGATAATTTATTTGAAACAATAAAATTTCTAACTGTCGACTGTTTAATGAGGGAACCAACCCCTCGGATATTCCAATGTGCAAATATCATTTAAACGATGATCTAGCCAGCTTCCGACCCCTCCTAGAATTTTGACGCCTTGGCACTTGATCAATAACTTCACCAACTTCCTCAAGCATAATAGCATCAAATGTGTTAGATACAGGGATTACCTCATGCTGAGTTGAAGCAACTTGATCCACAGGAGACAAAGGACCAACTAAGACCACCTCAAGCTTGCATGGCATTGCCTCGCGTAAGGGAACCGTAGGGCATACTACAGCCGCATTAACATCCTCATTCACCACAATATTAAGACGCGGATCCATGCTCACAGTATCACCAAAACTAGCGTCCCTCTCATCCCCCACCAATCGCTGATTCTGAATAATCGCCGAACTAGAGCCTGCATCATTAACCTCCTCCTGCTCCTGTGAAGTAGGTACAGAAGCATATTTGTCACCATACTCAGCCATCGCACAAGCCCTCTCATCCTGATCCCTGCGACATGCACTCATGTTAGTATGCATGGGGGTAACATTCATCGCCCCTTCACTACTCAAGCCCATACTATTCGGAATGCCTGAGTTATTCCCTTCATAAATGACAATAGCATCTTCGCCAACATGTAATTCAGAAGTATTGAACCGGGGACATTCCTCATCAACCTCATACATCGGAGCTTTTCGTTTTCCCACATTTTTCGGGATCCATATGGGCACCTCCTTTCGTGAACAATTAGTAGCTTTATGTCCAAACACCATACACTGCGAGCATCGTGGAGGTATCCATTCATATTCAACTTTTTGTTCTACTTTCACACCATTGGGCGCCTTAAAGCGTAGGACATTAGGAAGACTTTTATCCGCACAGACTTGCACACACAACCATGCATACTCCAATCGTCCCTTATTTGCCATTAATCCATCCGTACATATTGGTGTTCCAATTGCTGAAGCAATTCTACTCAATGCAGTCACCGACCATAAATGAAGAGGTAGTCCCGGCAATGTAACCCAAAGAGGTAATTGCAACACATTCAAACTATCAATACGTAATTCTGGAGTCCAAAATTGAAGGACAAGGGGTGCAGTGTATATAGACCAAGGTCCCTCTTCAATAACCCTCGTAGTGTCCTCCTTATTCGCAAACTTGAAAAGGAAAATGCCGCTGTGCAATTGATGGACCGATAATAAACCATGTTTCTTCCACTTTGAATCAGCATATTTCTGCATGGCAAAGAACGTAGGTTTAAAACCCACAACAAAGCCGACAAGGGAGGCATTCCAATCGTCAATCCCTGCACTCCACTCTTCTTCCGAGAATACAACATCGGCATTCTGTTCCTGGTCATCAATCTGCCTTAACTGATGTCCAGACCCACGATCTCGGTTATTAGATACAACCGAGGACCATGTTGGTGGCGGAGGCTCCACCATTGCCACCCAATACCAACCAATTCCAACCTGTCTGCTTAACCAAAGAACAAGAAGTGCAACCCAGATCGCCGACCTGAACTGCAGCGAAGACTGTATATCCGTCCTTATATCGCCGTCGCTCAACCCACGTTGAATAAAACAAATGCAAATAGTCGACTCCCCCTACGCTATCTCATCCACCGTCAGCAACGCTAGGAATGTGTGGCCGACAGCGCTCAATAGCAGGCTGCGGGGGTGCCGGTCGGAAGTTTACTTTTTCCGCAGAAGGTTTTGACGGTTTTGGTCAAGGAAGTTCAATCGCCACTTTTCGCCACTTGGTTTCTGTTTATACAAATGTAACTCATGCATTTCATGTTTTTACTTATTGACAGAAGTCGTGGTTAAAGTATCAAGACACACGACCTTATATCTTCCATAACCATAAAGCCGGTCTAGCTTGATGTCAAAATTGCCGTTAGTAAATATTAGGCTTCACTACACGTCCCTAGTTACTCAAAGATACAGATAAAGTTCAATTTAATAAAAATTAGTTTGGTTCTTTTTGTTTTTACACAATACATGAAGCTCTACTTCTATGATGAAAGGAATTGCAGTTTTCTACCTTAATATACGCGTTCTTTGAAGAGTTCAAGTCGATTTTTCTATGAGACGAATGTACAACTAAAAAAACAGTGCAATTACAACTCAGGGATCTTTTTTTAGTGCAGTGCTTGCCGAATTGATGAAATGAAAGTTGTTTCTCATCGTACTAATGTTTAGCTTTTTTATATATTATTCATCCCAGTACATAAGTCCATTAAAATGAACAAGGTCCTTGTTCTACTTGTATGTTGACCTAGAGGTATTTACGTCAGTTGTTGACATATTTCGTGAACTTTACACAACAGACAAAATTTTGTATCTTGCTTTGGAATGACTAGCGTCACTGAAACCATAAATTTCTTGCCTTTACAAGTTGGGAATGACTGATAAAATTTTGTGTTAGCGACGCCCTTAGTATATATGCTTTTTACTTGATGTGAAAATTGATGTTAAATCATTTACTGTTAGGATTTTCAAAGATAAGACTTGCTTGTGCTTTTGCACTTGTTCATCTTCCTGTGCAAGATTAATACTTTGCCATAGACCACTGTTTTTGAGTGTCATTGCAGTCTCTGTGCTGCAGGGCACTTTTGTTTCCTGCAATCGCCTACCCTTTTTTCTGAAGTTTTTTCTACTTGCAAGCCTTCACTAAGTTTGTGTGGTGTTTTTGCTAAGAAATTTTACATAAAACAAAAGAGATGGACCCTCATAGGCACATATATCCAATCGTACTACCATTTTATAACATTTATCCTATCATAGTTTGATTACATTCAAGGGCCGCAAGGTAAAGCAAAGAAGAGCATCATAGACCATCCTACCCCTACTCAAATCAGTTTACCATCAGAAAGTTCAGTTTTAGGCCAAAGAGGAAACGAAAGAGAAAAGAAAAGAGTGCCAGTCATATTTCTATTAGAAATCATCCAAGTTAGGTCCAAGCAGCCTTTGAAAGATGCTGAACAAGAGTTTTCAGTGCGTGCCTTTTTTCTGAGGTTGTTTGGGATTGCGTGCCTACTTATTCAAGGCAACAAGCAATGCATGGTATGTATGTTTCCTGAAACAAATGAAACACATACATTCGAACAACGTGTTGTTACATATGCATATACGCCATTCTTAAACTGATTCGTTTTAGTTCTGTTCGGACAAATGACCTTAATCCAAAATCTCTTTCGCATTCATGTCTTGACGATCTACGTACCATTGTTCGTTTCTATCAAAAACGAGCTCAGGACGTGGGGTTGTAGCCATTTCCTTCTAAGTTTTATTAATTAACTACGTAGTGAGGCAGAAAATATATCATAGCCCTATTATTCCGCCGTGACAGCAATTGCATATGAATTAGTTGATGCCACCTTGAATTCCTTTCTTTTCTTTTTGTGTGTGTGTTTGTGAGTAAGTATTCATCCCCTCAGGGTAAGAGCTTTTAGAGAAGACTCGTACTTTGTTTTTGTTAACAAGTTTCTATTGACAGGCTATCTTACGTACTTAATGCAATGGATAACATTTTTTAATCCTTGACTGAGTTATATATTGCAGAATCACACATCTGAATGGAAAGACTAGGTGACCTGTGCTTCTGCCCGGTGACTCAAAGACTCAGTCCGTACTTCAAACGTTAGGCTTTTGAGATCATTACTTGCAAATAGTTACAGCATTGCAAAGCTGCTAATATGTGTAATCATAGTACCGCGAGTTAGTCTTTATGTGCCAGCTTTAGTTTATTTAGAAGTTATAACTTAATTTGTAATACTCGCATCGCATCCCCGGTAGGCCTGGGAATGTTTGGTAAAGCTCCACATCCTGGTTTCCATATATGATGATCAGACGTAACGCTAAGCTTTTGCTATAAATCATCTTATGATTTGCTGTTAAGTCTTTTATAATATGTAATTACAATAAGAACCTAATTACAGGACCATCATTTGGTGATCAATAATAGTCTTCATTAAGATGAGAGACACTACATATCCCTGGATCAAGCACATCATAGGTAATGGCCACAAAACTTGGTTTTGGTTTGATAACTAGTTAGACTCTACCCCTCTTAACACATCTCTGAATTGATTCATTTGAGGAATAGATTGCCCCAAAACCTAAAAGTCTCATCGCTATGTTTCATGGTGAATGGCATAGATATTTTAGAGGTTTTGATCTCCTTGTGCAATACTTACCTCAATTGGATAATGTGATGGATGATGATGGAATCATTTGGACCCCAATCCAAATGGTACTTTCTCAAACAAATCTAGCCGTCTTCTATTTACCAATGGTCTCCCTGAAGTTCCTTGGTTTAATCTACTTTGGAGGAATACTTTGAATCCCAAGGCTTCTTTCATTGATTGTTTAGCAATTCGGAATAGGCTCAAGACTAGAATGCAATAGCATGGTAATATAGACACTACTTGTGTTTTTATGTAAGATGCATGGAAGATAGAGAGCATCTCTTCTTTTTATGTCGATTTTCTAAAGTAGTTTGGAAGTAAATTCTTCACGTTATTTCATGTGATGCTTCCATGTACAATTGGGATCTAACCTTGAACTGATAGTAGACACTCAAAACCGCATATGGTCAATGGACTTCTTCCTGCAATGGCTTTTACTACTACCATCTATGCACTTTGGAAAGAGCGCAATAGCTACTTTTTTACACACAAGGAAGAAGACAAATACCAGCTTGTGGACGTGATTATTAATTGGGTATAGTCAGCTTTTGTCGCAAAGAATGTACAGCACACTCTCTCATCTGAAATGAAACTTCGATGGCAGTTATAAGTACATGATGTTATTGATATAGACTATCTTTTTGTTGTTTTTCCCTCATATTTATAACTTTTAATGATCGGCCTACTTGCCTTGAAATCATTGTAATGGTATATTACCTTTACCTATAATTAATGCAATTCTTTCATTTTTCAAA
>JAOSBN010000002.1:21604945-21660231 GCA_027563595.1 Erythroxylum suave | reverse complement strand
GTGTTATTTAAATTATTAATTGTTTAGATCAACCCCCCCCCCCCCTAAAATCATTTATTTTCATGTATTGGTTTGAGTTCAATTTAGTTGATTTCGTTTGGTTTTGGTTTACGTCAAATTTGATTATGTTCGCATTAGATTATCTTTTAATTTATGTTTTTCCGTTAGTTGTTTCTGTTTTCTGGTTTAGTAGCAGCTTGCATTCTATACTGAATTAGTTATGTTAGATTAAATTTTAGATTTTAGATTTTTGTTTCGTTTATGTTATATGTCTGCTTTCGTTGACTGAAATTTAGTTGACAAGTTTGACGATAGTTAGCATTCTATTTTCAGATCTTCGAGGGAATGATCCCTACTCCCATATACTACTTTTAATTCGTGTAGGGTTAATTCGCAAGAGTACGAAATCTTGTCAAATTTTGGCATCATTGCTGGAGATCTATCTACGGTTTGCTAATATATTTTTCAGCTTGTTTTTGTTATTTGTGTTTGTTTTGTAGGTTGCATGTCTAACAATTCTAAGCAAGAACTTTCAGACAGATTAATTGAGCAATTCTACGAAGAGCAATCATTCTTCATCAATCACACACCTCGCTCTGCAATCATCCCTCCTTGAACCGTGCACGTTGCGCAAGGTGAAGGAGGAAGAACTTCTGAGTTTTGGACACCTTTTCCAGCAGTCAGTGCATTCACAAACAGAATTCACAAATATGGCAATCAATCCACAAAGAACATTGAAGGACCTTGCTGCTCCTAACCTTGACAACCAACCTTTGTGTATTAATGTAGAACATACTAATTTTGAATTAAAGTCTTGCTTTGTACATTTGTTGTTTGGTTTTAATGGTCTTACAAGACAAGACCCACACATGCACCTCAAGGAGTTTCACATGGTATGCAATGGAATGAAACCGCAAGGTGTGGACCAGAATTTGTTTAAACTAAAAGCCTTTCCTTTCTCATTGAAAGGTTCATCCAAGGAGTGGCTGTTTTCGATTCCCCCTGGTTCGGTAACACAATGGAACGATTTGAAGAACATGAAGTACTTTCCTGTTTTGTGAGCTTCAAATATTTGGAAGGAAATTTGTGGTATAAGACAGATGCATGGTGAGACGATCTCTGAGTAATGGGAAAGGTTCGAGAAGTTGTGCTTACAAACCCCCCTATCATTTATTTTCATGCATTGGTTTGAGTTCAATTTAGTTGATTTCGTTTGGCTTTTGTTTGCATTTTCGTAAACTATTTCTATTTTTTGGTTTAGTTAGTAGTTTGCATTTGAAACTTAATCATTTAGGTTAGATTGCATTTTAGATATTAAAATTTTGTTTCGTTTCAAATTTTGCGATAGTTTTCGTGAAAGAAATTTCGTTGACAAGTTTGACGATAGTTAGCATTCCATTATCAGATCTTTGAGGGAACGATCCCTACTCCTATATACTATTATTCATGTAGGGTTAATTTGTAAGGGTAACTACACTTTGTCAAATTTTGGCACCGTTGTTGGGGATTGTGCTTAAAGTGCCCCTGTTAGGATATGTGTTATATATCTAAGTAATTTGTTTTGGCATCTTATTTATTAATTGGGAATATAAGATATTAATTGGACTTGGACTCAAAGAGACGTGGTTATTATACTTATAGCTGTGAAAGAATCCTATATAAAATAGAAGTCTATTATTATCACGTTGTTGATTCATATGTGTATTTCCAGATTTTTGGGATAAGGATTAAGTAAATTGGTTTTACATAGATTACATTGATTATGGAGACTGTGTGGGTATAGAGGTTTATGTACGGAGCAACAACGGAGATTGCTTTTTGAGATACGATATTGGAGGTCTTCGGCTAATTCCCTGCAATCATCCAAGAGAGTAAGGACCATCTCCTGCAACCTTAGACCAAAACAAGGAAAAGGTCTTTTGTCAGTTAATTCTCATAGTAGACTCCGTGTTCCATAGTGTTAGATATATGTTTTGTGAACAACTATGGTTGTTGTCCATTAGCGTGAGTTTTTTTTTTGTGGTGTGGGTCTTCAGCGGTTGATTTGTGTATGTCTCTATCTTAGCAAATAGGCGAATAAGTTGGTTTGTGGAAATTGTATATTGGCATGTTAATTGAATGTTTGGAAAACACAACTGAAGGGTTGACATTTGCGTAATTCATCTCTTTTATTGGAAGAGTTATTTTTACTTTGTGAAGGCTTTGGTTGAATGCTAAAATAGTGGATTGCGTCAATAGAGTATCATATATGAATTGGATTTTTTTGAAAAATAGCTGAAGGCTTAATTGAGGAAGATTCATGGAGTGGTTCTTGGGTGGACTGCTTTCCCATTATTATTGCGACAACTTCCAGATTTATTTTAGTGGAGCTTAACTTTTTGGGAAGTTGTTCTTTTCTTTTATCTCAAATGTTTTTCGTTTTTGTTTCTAGTTATTTTAATCACTTGAGTTGTTTGTTAATTACTTGATTAATTATCTTTTATTAAGAGTGGTATAGAAAAACCCTCTATTGAGGTTAACACAAGTCAGTCCTATTATTGGGTGTGAAAATCTTTCACAGGAAGTGAGGTTGAGAGATAGTATTAAGATTTGAGTGGTGTCGGCTCAGTAAAGCCTTGGATAAATCTATTGTACTTCAGTGAAAGTGATTAAGCTAGGTGAGAGCCTCGCAAACGTAGGAAAGGAGTGCTGAACTGCGTTAACAAATTTCTGGTGTTTTATTATTTCATTTTTGCTTGGTTTTATTTTGTTCATGTCAAAAAAGTTTACAACAAGTTTGCGAAACAGTTAACAATTTTGGGTTTTCAGCCCTCACCACCAAATTCACGATCAGCTTCTCATTCAATACTTTTACGAGAGATTGACACCCCAAGATAGAAGCATCATTGATGCTGCGAGTGGAGGGGCTTTGGTAGACAAGATGCCAGATGTTGCCTGTTATTTGATTTCAAATATGGCAGCAAATTCTAAACAGTTTGGCATACAAGAGGAACTCCACACAAAACAACTCAACGAGGTAAGTAGTGTTTCATTAGAAAATAAAGTTGATGAACTAACCTCGCTAATGCATGCTATGTTGAGTGGTAGTGTACAGCAAGTCAAGACATCAGGCATTGGTTCTCTTAGTGGACACACTTCTAATTTGTGTCCTATAATGGAGGACAACTCGATAGAATATGCCTATGCGATCGGTGGTGCATTCAATGTGAATCCACAGCACAAATATGATCCATTCTCGTCGACATACAATCCGGGGTGGCGCGCCCATCTGAATTTGCGCTATGTAAACCCACAACAGCTGATGAACAATGAAGGAAGAGCGTAAATGCCTCCTAGTTTCCATCAAAATTAGACCTATGCCTCAAGGCTAAACCCTCAGAATTCAATTCCTTCTTCTTTTACTTCTAATTCTGAAATTTCTAATTTGAAGGAACTTGTAAAAATTATGGCTAGTAACACTGTTGCAATGCAGCAAAACTTCTTTCCTTTCCACCAAAAAACAGATGCTAGTATCCAAAATCTTAAGAAACAAGTGGGCCAAATTACATCCTCGATGAGTAAGCTTGGGGCGCAAAATAATGACAGGCTGCCCTTTCAAGCCTTGAATCCCAAGGAATCTATCCAAGTTGTTAAGCTTCACGAAAAAAGAGGGGGATTGCCTTAAACGAGGAAGAGGAAATTGAGACATACCCTAACCATGTTAAACAGCCCATGGCTATAAATCCCAACCCCAAATCAGGACTAACTTCTCTACCCCTTGCTGATCAGAATGAAGTCAAAACTTCTAGGGAAGAGCAGAACTTGATTCTTCACAACATAATGGTCAAAAGCTGACCGAAAATTCCAGGAACAAGTCAGATTTGGTTCCTCTGATTCATGTCCAAACTGTAGCTTTTGACAGGATGCCAAAGGTAAATTCTAAACCTGTGAATTATGATTTTCAGCTGATGTCTCCATTTCCTTTGAGTGTTAGGAGTTCGAAGGCCATGCAAGAGGAGAAAGAGAGGGATATCTTCTATTTGTTCAGGAAGGTGGAGATCAACATTCCACTTATTGATGCAATTCGCCAAGTCCCGAAGTATGTGAAGTTCTTGAAAGAACTTTACACGACTAAGTGCACCCATCGATTGAAAGGTTACGAGACGATGAACACGGGTGAGGCCGTTTCTACTGTGATGAAACCGAATATCCCATGCAAGTAGAAAGACCCCGATGCGTTTTCCATTCCGTGTATAATAGGTAACACCTCGTTTGAGAGAGCTTTGAGTGACTTAGGCGCATCCATTAGTGTGATGCCTAAACATGTATATGATGCCTTGAGTTTCGAACCTTTACATGTGACGAGTGTGGTTATACAATTAGCATATCATTCCTTCGTTTATCCGCTTGGTTTGATAGAGGACATTTTGGATAAAATAAGTGCTTTGCTAATTCCTTGTAACTTTTATATACTTGAAATGGATATAGACACTTCATACAGGAGTACACCTATTTTGTTTGGTAGACCTTTTCCAAAGACTACTAGAACCAAGATTGCTTGTGAACATGATCTGCTTTCCATGAGTGGAGGAGTTGATGTGGTTGAATTCAATGTTAATAATGCTCTCTGATATCCACTTGATCATGTTTACTCGATTAATTTTCTAGATGATATTGATGAGCTTGTATATGATCATATTGAGTTAGAATTCAATAATGGTTTGGACTTGACACTGTGGCAGGGTTTTGGTAGTGAGAATGTCATGACTTATAGTGGTGATTATGATGATGATATGCATGCATTATGCTTACTTCCGAAAGTCATTGATTTTGTTTTTGCTTTACATGTACTTTCCCCCATTCATTATGAGGTGGCTTTCCTCGATCTTCCTTTATCGCATAAGAAACTTTTACCATTTGTTATGCATGCACCTGACCTTGAGTTGAAACCTTTACCTGATAATCTTAAATATGTGCTTCTTGGTGATAACAATACTTTTCTGGTTATTGTTGCAAAGAACCTAACAAGTGTGTAGGAGGGACGATTGTTGAATTTTCTTTGTGAACATAAGACAGCCATAGGATGGATGTTGGCTGACATCGAAGGCATTAGTCCTTCGATGTGTGTGCATCACACACTATTGGAGCAAAATTCAAATCCAAAAAGGGAGATGTAACGCCGCCTCAATCTGCTTATGATGGAGGTGGTAAAAACCGAGTTACTTAAGCTTTTGAATGCAGGTGTTATTTATCCAATAACCGATAGTAAATGGGTGGTGCCTGTTCCGAAAAAGATGGGGATCACTGTGGTGAAGAACAAAGATGATGCCTTAAAGGGTACAAAGTGAATGGCATATGTGTGTGGATTATAAGAAGTTGAATACGGGACGCGCACTTTCCTTTGCCGTTTATGGATTAGATGTTGGAGCGACTGACAGGTAAGTCTTTTTATTGTTTCCTCGATGGTTATAGTGGATACAATCAGATTGTGATCAATCCCGAGGATCAAGAAAAGACTACTTTTACGTGCCCCTTTGACACATTTGCATATAGAAGGCTGCCCTTCGAATTGTGCAACGCCCCTGCAACTTTTCAGCGATGCATGATGAGTATCTTTTCAGATTATGTTGAATGAATTATCGAGGTATTTATAGATGATTTTTCTGTTCATGGTGGTTCGTTTGATCATTATCTTGAAAATCTATCTTTAGCGCTGAAAAGATGTATAGAAACTAACCTTGCTCTGAATTATGAGAAGTTCCATTTTATGGTTGAACAGGAATTGTTTTAGGGCATGTGGTTTCTTCAAGTGGTTTAGACGTCGATAAAGCGAAAATTGATATTATTTTGTCTTTGCCTTACCCCTCATATGTGAGGGATGTTCGTTCTTTCCTTGGTCATGCAAGATTTTATTGACGCTTCATTAAGGATTTTTCGAAGATTACTGCGCCCCTTTGCAAACATTTTGTAAAGGACGTCGAGTTTGTTTTCCATGATGCATGCAAACAGGCATTCAAAACTTTGAAACAAAGCCTTACATCTGCTTCCATCATCCAACCACTGAATTGGGAGCTTCCTTTTGAGATTATGTGCGATGTAAGTGACTTTGTGGTGGGAGCAGTCCTTAGATAGTGAGAGGGGAGACTTTTGTACGTCATTTCCTACGCTTCTCGCACTCTCGATGACGCACAACTCAACTACCACACGACTGAAAAAGAGCTATTTGCTATTGTGTTTTCTTTAGAAAAGTTTCTGTCATATTTATTAGGTACTAAGTTATTGTTTTTTCTGATCATGCAGCCCTTAGGTACCTTATGCAGAAAAAGGAGACCAAACTGAGGCTTATCTACTAGATTTTGCTTCTACAAGAGTTTGATCTAGAAATCAGGGACAAGAGAGGTGCTGAGAAACTTGTTGCTAACCACTTGAGTAGATTACGCAACAATGATGCCAAGACCGAATCTATTCTTGCCGAATTCCCTGATGAGAAGTTGTTTGCGCTGACTTCGTCCTCATCGCGGTTGTGGTACATTGATTTGGTTAATTTTCTAGTTGCCTATGAGCTGCCTGTAAGTATGACAAAAGCCTAATATGATAAATTTCGCACTAATTCTAGATTTTACTTTTGGGATAATCCATACTTGTGGAAAATTTGTTCGGATCAAGTGATTAGGCGTTGTATGCATCAATATGAGTTTCATTCTATTTTAACTTTTTGTTACACTTATTCTTGCGCTGGCCACTTTGGTGCCAAGCATACAGCACATAAGGTACTTGATAGTGGATTCTTTTGGCCTTCGTTGTTTAAAGACGCATTCGAATTTTGCAAGACATGTGATCAATGCCAAAAGGTAGGAAATATTACTCGTAAGAATAAGATGCCGCAAACCTTCTTGTTATTTGGTGAGGTCTTTGATGTTTAGGGCATTGATTTTATGGGTCCTTTTCCTTTATCTAACAGAAATTTATAAATCCTTCTTACAGTCGATTATGTATCTAAGTGGATCAAGGTATTAGTGACAGAAAATAATGATGCTAAAGTTGTTGTCGATTTTGTGAAATCTAACATCTTTGACCAATATGGCATTCCCAAAGCGATTATTATTGACTGAGGAACCCATTTTTGCAACTGATCTTTTGAGGCCCTACAGAAAAAGTTCCACTTCATCCATCGAACTTTAACCGCCTACCATCTGCAAACCAGTGGTCAAGTGGAATTATCAAACCGCGAAATCAAGTCCATCCTTGAGAAGACTATGCAACCTAATCGGAAAGATTGGAGTCTTTGATTAGGTGATGCACTATGGGCTTATTGCACTACATATAAATCACCTATAAGCATGTCGCCTTTTAGGATGGTTTATGGAAAGAATTGTCATCTTTCCGTGGAGCTTGAACATTGCGCATTTTGGGCCATTAAACAGTGTAACTTGGATTATGACAATGCTGGAATCCATTGCTAGTTACAGCTTCAAGAACTTGAGGAGTTACGGAATGACACGTATGAGAACCCGTGAATTGCGAAGGAAAAGGCAAAAGCATACCATGACCGAATGGTTGGAGGTAAGGAATTTCGGTGGGTAAGAAAGTTCTTCTCTTCCAATCGCATACCAAGCTCTTTGCTGGTAAGTTACGTTCTTGATGGCAGGTCCTTTCATTGTTACTAATGTATTTCCATATAGTGTTATTGAAATTTGTGACATAGGCAGCAACCGAAGCTTCAAAGTTAATGGCCATCGATTGAAACCTTTTTACGAAGGTTTCAAGGACATTTGTGGTAGTGGACATGCCGAACTATGGAGAATGATGCGCACACAATGTCGAGCTAAAGACTATAATCAAAAGCGCTTAATGGGAGGCAAACCATTAGAGATAAATTAGATTTGATTTCTTCTTCCCTTCTTTCTCATTTCAGTTTTTGTTGCTTTTTCTAGATTTTGGATTATGTTTATGGTTTTTTAGATTTGGTGTGCATCTTCCTTCTTGCATTTACTTCACCATTGAGGGAAATGTTGTGTTTAAGTGTGGGGGGAGACTTTAGTTCGTTTCTAGGTTAAAATGGTAGTCTAGGTTCGGATTTATGCTGTCTTTTAAGGGGCAAATTGCCACACCTTCTTACTCTTGCTTGAACTTGAGAAAATTTTCACTTTAGTTGCATATTTTGCATCAAATAAACCATAAAATTTGAAAAAAAAGAATTCTCAAAAATTACAAAAATTTTTCTGTTTTTCTTGCATCTTATGTGTTTTAGCTTTCTTCAGATTCCCACCATTGAACGAGTTCGAGTATTATGCGTGAGATTTGGTTAATAACAATGAATGCATAAAATTGATGAATGGGTTTTCTTGTAAAACTTGAGCTTGCTAGATAGTAGAGTGACCTTGAAACTATGTTTTATCGACTTAATAGATGACTTATGTGGCTCTTGTGCCTTTAACATTATTCTTTGTTGTGTGCATTCTTTCGATAATATAATTCTCTAGAACTTACTTAATATCTTGAATTAGCATGCTTGCATGAACATGATAAAAGCATCAAGGTTAAACCACTGGAACTTAAATAGCCAACCTAATGCATGATTTCCATTAGAAAGCCCCTTTTAGCTTTTATCCATTTCTTTGCTTTCCACATTATTAATTTAGCCTTGATCTCATTTTTATACTCTATACCCTATGGCCAAGGTTAGTAGAGCATCTATTTGGCAAAGTTGAAGATGTGAGTTGGTTAATATATGATGATGTGGTGTTAATCCAAATGTTTGGCTATGAACATAACTCAGCATTGTTGAAAAAAAAGAAAAAAAAGAAAAAAGTTTTTGCTGTGATATGAGAAAGAAAAAGCAAAGTTTCCCAAGTGTTTTGAATTATATACTTGTCTATTGGAAGTCTGAATGGAATGAAAAGAAGTGGAGTTGTTTGTTTTTAATTTGCATAATTGTGTGCCTGGATCCATACATGTACATAAGTTTTATGATATTCTGTATAGCTCTACTTCCTTTGCTTTAGCACTCTATTATCTTTCTTTTACCTCACCTTTAGTCAAACCCCATCACAACCATGTTAAAGACCTTTTGATTTGTGTATAGTATATGCGCACTTTAATAGTGTTGTTAAGGTTGAAAAGCAAGCATATGGTAGAATGTATTCGTTGATCAAATTTTTAGAGTTACACATTTGAGCCTAAACAGTTTGAGGGTTGGAGTGTATGTTAATGAGAGGACTTATTATTTTGATATGGCATAGATTTCCTCTAACTCTATTATGCTAGAATAGCTCGACTGTTACATGTAAATTGAGTTCATTAATTTTAGGTGTTGATCATGGTAAACCGAGTTCTAATTATCATGTTTGAATTGCTTGATATGGTTGGGGGTCTGATTTGAATGCTACATACTTAAGTATTTTTCTTCGCATTGCATTATTTTGTTTTTTATGCACCTTGTTTTTTAGGTTTTCTGTAGTTCTACTTTATGTTCTTTTTCTTACTTAAGGACAAGTAAAAGCTAAGTGTCAGGGAATTTGATACACTCATATTTTCATATATCTTTAGGAATTAATTAAGAGTAATTTGCGTTCATTTTATGTTCATCTATAGCTTCTTTATCATGACTTATCATTATTCGAGTTTCGTTGATGTAAAATGCACAAATGAAACAAATAGACTCGAATTGCACTGTTTTTGGGTTTCTGGTATACTTGACCTTTAGTCAATGTGGGATCTTTATCTCGATATTAGTTTTACCAAAAATTCTGAAATTTCATAGTTAAATTCTTGACTCATTGTCGGATTTTTTGAGATAAATTGTAGAATTTTCTAAGCTGGAACTCAAGAGAAAAAAATCCCAAAATTTGCATCAGATTCTGGATCGCCGAAATGACCTTTCGATGATGTTTCAATCATAACTTTTGACTTAGATTGTGGAATTTAGTGATTCAAGTCTCAGATTGAAGCTAACTTAAAGAACAATCTACTAATAAAATTTTAGCTCCTAAATCGTCATTGTTAGGTTAGTATGCAATGTCGAAATTGACCCTGATAAATTGGTAGGAACGTGTTTCGTTGTTTATCTCAAAAAATTAGGTTAGCAACCTCATCATTGGGGGGGATATAAAAAACCAACTTTTGTCTCTAAGGAGGCAGCTCTTCTCTTGATTGCTCTCTCTAAATTCCTGGATGAAATCCTTCTTTTCTTTTTTCTGTTTTTAGACGCAAATTCTTTGGAAAATTGGGTGGTAATCGAATTGTACAAGGTTTGTGTGGCTAAGCTTTTAATTTGATTGTAAAGGGTAGTACCCTTCGAACCTATATTAATTCATGAGGATTTAATCTTAATCAATTCTTATGTTTATGATTTGCAATCATGTGTTTGAATTCTGGCACTTTAATAACTGAATTGAACTTGTAAATCTTAAAATCCAAATTAAGATTTATAAGGAATTTTTGGACGCTATTCGATTAATTGATGGTAGTAGTTTCCAAATTAATTGATTTATAGCTAGGTTGTTGATACTAGTTGTCAAGCTTGCTCTGAGAGAATTTGAACTTTGTCTTAAACTGATGATATTAGTTGTCAAAGTTTTCAAAGCAAGATCATTAAACCAACTATAGTAACACTCGTACGCAACATAGGTGGATTAGTAGTTATGAATCCTATAATTGTTTACGAAGATTTGTTTTCTTAGTAGTTAAGAAGGATAAAATTAGTAAGTTGGTGATTCTTTGATTATGTAAACCCAATGCACGAATAATCCCTCGAGTTCGATGAATGAATTAATTGGCTTCATTGGCGAAATCCTTTGCAATTGAAGTTTCCATAATTTTGCTTTTATCCTAATCTTTCAATTGTGGTTTCTTTCAAATTTTGATTTAGCACTTGTTTAATTTCGTGTTCTTTAAATTATGAATTGCCAAGATCAAAAACCCCTCCCCCTTATCATTTATTTTCGTGCATTGGTTTGAGTTCAATTTAGTTAATTTCATTTGGTTTTTGTTTGCATCAAATCTGATTCTGTTCGCGTTAGATTATCTTTTAATTTTTGTTTTTTCGTTAGTTGTTTGTGTTTTCTAGCTTAGTAGTAGCTTGCATTCGATAATGAATTAGTTTGGTCAGATTAAATTTTAGATTTTAGATTTTTATTTCGTTTATGTTATATGTCTGCTTTTGTTGATTGAAATTTAGTTGACATTTCTGACAATAGTTAGCATTCTATTTTCAGATCTTCGAGGGAATGATCCCTACTCCCATATACTACTTGTAATTCGTGTCGGGTTAATTTGCAAGAGTACGACGTCTTGTCAGTGGCTCTTAAAGGTAAGTGGGTTTTTGCATATGTATGCATGGGTCTTCAAGCTGACGGTGTGTGTGATATCCATTTAATTTGATGGAGACTGAATTGAGAAAGATTTGTGGAGTGACTATTGGGTGGACTGCTTTCCCATTGTTGTTGTGACGACTTCCAGATTTATTTCAGTAGAGCTTAACCTTTTGGGAAGTTGTTCTTTTTTTTCTCAAGTGTGTTTGTTTTTGTTTCTAGTTATTTTAATTACTTAAGTTGTTCGTTAATTATTTTAATAATTGTCTTTCATTAAGAGTAGTAGAGAAAAATCATCTGACGAGGTTAACATGATTTGGTCGTGTTATTAGGTGTGAAAATCTTTCACAGAAAGTAAGGTTGAGAGATAGTGTCAAGGGTTGAGTGGTGTCAACTCAGTAAAGCCTTAGGTAAATCTATTGTACTTCGGTGAAAATGATTAAGCTGGGTGAGGGCCCCGCAAACATAGACAAGAAGTGCCGAACTGTGTTACTAAATTTCTGGTGTCACTTATTATTTTGTTTCTGACTAATTTTGTTTTTGTTTATGCTAGAGACTACCACGATAAAATCGGAAAATTTGCAAAATTATTACCCCCTATAGTTTTTCACAATCAACTCAGGTTTCTCTTCTAAGTCTTTATAATCTCTTATGTTGTCTCGTATTTTTCAGTAGTCTTGTTCTTAGGTCCTTATAAAAGGGGTTTAAAAGGGTTAATGAGGCCCCTCTATCAGACCTAGTTTAAGATATTGTTTAACAATGCATTCAGTTGGGTTAGATCTATATTCCTCTTTCAATGACTTTGTTTTTGTTTGTCGTATCTTAACATCTTTTCAACAGTTTGTTACATGAATGCTTTATCACTCAACCTTTTCAGTTATTAAACCTGTTTGATTTTTTCAAAGTATGTACATCTATCTGGGATCTTTCGACCTCCTCTAAGTCTATATATCTTTAAGCTATTTATTATATTTTTTTAAAGTCTATGTGCTTTCTCTAATAACGGTGACCTCCAAGTGGATTAATGTCTATGCAACCCCTTCTAGTAAGTATCACTATTATTACGAGATTTAGATTTAGATATGAGTTGCTTACATATTAAAATCCCAATTATACAAATTCGTGGGCTCTTTTTGTATCTTTGAACTATGTGGAAGAGTGTTGCAGATTACCTAGGCCTACATTTTTTGCTTGTTAAGTGAGGTTTAAAACATGTACTGACCCATCAATTCTTGCTGAAGACCTGCGAGGCAAAGTTTTATGTCAATTTTTTACATTTTAGTTCACATAAGGTACTTTGTAAGTCTCTAGTCTCCTTGCAGTACCAATAGGGTTTGTTAACCCATTGTACATCTATAAAATTGGGAGCTTAAATTTCAATTATAGTAGTTCACTCATGTTGGCTGAATAAGTTGTTGAAGTCCTCAAAATTAATTTTTGATTTACTAAACTTTTGCAGTAATCAAAGAACTAGGTTAAATCTCAAGAGAACTAAAAACTTGTTTTTTAATTTCAATTGATAAAATAGAATGGAGATTTAAGATTAATTAACTAATTATCTAAAATTAACAAGGAATCAAAATAAATTAATTAAGTATAAATGTGAGAGTTTCAATTGTCTTAACTCTGATTCAAGGAAATGACCTCATCCAATTGTAAGTTTGATGATTGGTCTAAAAATAATAAAATTTGCCAACTCTAGTTGTTATTTTGAAACCTATTAGGAAATCTAGAATAAGTCTTAACTTTTCCTAAATTAATTGATTGAAACCTAGCATTTAAATCAAAACTTACTATTGGTTGATTGGTTATAATATCATTCTATATCAATTAAATGATAGCAATAAGCATTGAGTAAAAGACTAAACCATAAATTAATTGAGATAATTACAACTATTCAATTTAGTTTTTTTGTTTCACATAAGTTAAATATGCAAATACATAAACACCTACTTGCTACTTGTTTAATCATTCTGACAATTATAGATCAAAGAACTCATGGATAGCAATATAATAATTAACATCGAATTAATTTATCAAATTAAGCAATATTAATTATTCATAAAATATAGTAACAAGAAACAAGAAATACTTGAATTGAAATAAAAATCTAGGTGTAGAACAAAACCTATTAAGGTTAAAACTAGAGTTTTAATTCCCTTTGAATCATAAAATTTAGATTTAGCCACATTAGTTCCACCATTAAAATGAAAGAAAGAAGAAGAAAAGATAAAATAAAGATAGAAGGGAATTATAGAGCAAGTGTTTGTAACATTCTCCTCTTCTTTTCCTATGTAAATAACATTTTCCCTTTCTTTTCTTATGCAAAAACTAACTTCTTTTAATATTCTAGAGATGATCCTTTTAACAAATCAAAATCCCTACATATTAAGGCTAGGAATAAATCTCCTAATTGAATAGAACTTCTTAGAGTGAATATGACTCTAAGCGTGATCTCACGTCATCCATTGTAGCGGTATGTCATCTTTGACTTTATCTTTCCAAAATTTGTTGTTTTCACAGATAGTGGTCCAATTAGACATTTCAGGTCAAATTTGGTCCAATCTCCACTTATTACCTCATAAAATAAAATATAATTTAATTTTATCAATTAACAACCAAAAATAAACCCAAAATTAAAGAAACCAGTCCAATTAATATATTCTAATTACATGCTATCAAATTTCTCCACACATTACTCTTGATTTTACTCAAGCATACACTAATTCGATACATCAATCATCCTCTTAATAGCCTCTCATCATATTTCATATTATCCATATATATCCCAAAATTTATTATACAGTCAAGGTTTAAGATAAAATAGCAATTAAGAGAACAAGCACTCATACGATACATTTTTAGAAAGAAAACATAAAATCTTGTCAATTCTATCATAAATCAAATGAAACAAGACTCAACACCCTCCCTTGGATTTCGCTCAATATACTTAAAGTGTTTAGAGTTCATTAAGCTCTTAAATCAAAACATAGTAGGTTATTTTCATAAGGTTGCTTATGAATTATAAGGGTTGTAATATGGCTTAGGTAAGGTATGGTAAAAAGAAGATTTTAGGATAAACAAATTGAAGGAAACTACACAAACTTATCTACATAAGTTTTAACTCAAATCAGTCCAAATTTTATTTGATTCAAACATCATCCTTTTAATCACCTCATCATTTTTTCTCATTTTCTTTTATTTTCTTTTTTCTTCTTTCATTGTTTCGAAGAAAAAGAAACATCAAATAGGAGTTTTTTTTAGTTTACTTATCCCTTATTCAATAAAAATGGAGCAATCAAAATATTACAACTTAAATGATCAACTAATATATTTTTCATAGAAATAATTAAAATTTTAAGCAAATAAGCTTTATCTAATTTCTTCAATTTAAGACTCAAAATTATTAAGGTAATCAAGGATAAGAAGGATAAAATTGTCTTATAACAAGGTTAATATGCAAGAAAAGAAAGGATAAGGCTCAAATTGGTTGTTTAGTAGTAAAAATTAAGGTACGCTTTAATGGGTTAAAAATGGTTATACCCAAGTGCCCCTATCTTCTTCATGCATAAATTCACATAAATGTGGTCTCAAATTTTGTATAAAAGTAACTTATAGTATAAACAAGCCATGTTTGATAACACACACGACAATGAAAAATGAATGAGCATAAATGTAATAAATTTCTTTTAGGCTCAAAAGCACACTAAGTATCAAAATGCATCAAGTCTTGTACATTTTCATTCAATAAAACCTATGAAATACTTTAACACAATTTATAGAAAAACACTAATCATGCTCACATCTCTCATATATTAAAAATCAAATAAAAAAATGTATCCTCACTACAATAAACATGAGTTTTGGCTATGTTTTTTGGCTACAATTTGAAATTTGTAGCTAAAAGTTACTATTTGGGTACGAAATTCGAAAATTGTATCGTATTGAAGCAGTACCTCTAACATTAAAAATTTTAAGTTTTTTAAAACTATTAGTTACATTTAGAATAGGCTACAATTGATATTCCTAGCTAATAAGATTTAGTGACTTTTTTTTAACTATTAACTTATTTTTATAGCAAAAACTTTTTAGCTATGTAATATTTTCATAGCTAATAAACTTTAGCGAAGTTTTTTAATTGTGAATTTTGTTTTGTAACAAAATTGTAGCTTATTGAAGTAGTACCTCTAATTTTAAAAATTTTGCAAGTTTTTAAAACTATTAACTACTTTTAGAATAAGCTATATTTGATTTTTGTAGCTAATAATATTTAGTAATGATTTTTTACTATTAACTTAGTTTCGTAGCAAAAAAATTTAAGTACGAATTATTTTTCATGGCTAATAAGCTTTAGTGATGATTTTAAATGTGAACTTTGTTTTGTAACAAAAAACTTAAAAAAAAATAGCTACAAAATATATTTCATAGAAAAAACATAAATTTCTTTTAGATCCCATAGCTATCAGCTACATTTCAAATCATGAAATAAATTTCATAGGCAAATCATTTCGGTTACAAAAATATTTCTGTAGTGAAAAAAGAAGAATACAAAAATAATGAACAAACTGATAACCCAAAGGCACTTATCTCCTCTGGCTTTTCTTCTTATGTCTTTGTGTTCCAATTGCTCTAATGTCTTTGTCTTATGTCTTGGTGGTATTCCTCTTATGTTTTCGTGTTCTGGGCATTGCCTTCTATCTTCATGCTTTTAATTTATTCTAGAGAGTTCTTCTTTTTTGTGTTCTAAGTTTCAGTTAATGAGTGGTTAATGTATGTTAGGGATGAGTCAATTAGTTTATATAGAGTTCTATTATGCTCTTTAATGAACTTGATATTTATACAGCTTATCAATTGGGTCTGCAAGTCAATTCTTCTCTACTGAATTTCTTGGATTGAACTTTGCCAAAATTTTTGTTTGTTGTTATTCCCACATTGACAGATACTCCAATTTTAAGAGGGATATACAGTGGGATCATCTTTTGGTAGGTGAGAATTAGAAAGGCCTTAGAACTTTAACTTTAGATGTACTTTGAGAGGACCATTGTGGACTCTCAAATACCTTGGCAACTTCAAGCCTTGTCTTAAAACCATTTCTTTCAGCTTGATAATCAACAATAACCTAAACTAGTTAGTTGCTGGTTATCAGTTGCACTGAACATTTCTTGCTGTATCACTACAACAAAGTAGCCTTTTGGCTACATTTCTTTTGATGATTATTTGAAAATCATAGCCAAAAGTCACCCTTTTGGCTACTTTTTTCTAGAATCTTAGCTAAAAGTCAAACTTTTGGCTATATTTTTCCAAAATTGTAACTTATTGTATTAAAAATGATGATGCATGAGCAAATGTTTTTATCTATGAAAATATATTTGTACCCAAATGTCTTCATTCTTCTTCTTTTAGATACAAATATATCTTCATATCCGAAATTGTTTAGCTGTGAAATGATTTTTGTACCTAAAAGACACAAATTTTATAACATAAGTTAAAAAGTTTGACCACAAAAACATATTCTTAGCCAAATGAAGAATGAATACATTTGGCTACGAATATAATTTCATAGCCAAATTGGTCTAACTATAAAATGGCTTTCGTAGCTAAAAGAAAAAGATACTATAATTTGAGTTAAATATTTGTAGTTAAATGTTCTCTTTCTTCTTTTTTTGGCTCTGAATATGTTTTTATAGCCAAATGTGATTAACTACGAAATGGTTTTATTAATTAAAATAAATATGCAGATGGTATAATTTAAGTTAGAACATTTGACTACAAAAATATATTTGCATCTAAATGTTTTCATTATCTTCTTTTGGCTATGAATATATTTTCGTAGCCAAATGTATTTAGCTACAAAATGATTTTATAGCTAAAAGGCACAAACTCTACAATTTAAGTTATGAATATATTTTCTTAGCCAAATGTGTTTAGCTACGAAGACACATATTTTATGGTATGAGTTTTTTACTACGAATATGTTTTCGTATCCAAATGTGCTTGGCTACGAAATGGTTTTCATAGCTAAAAGACAAAGATGACATAATTTGAGTTAAAAACATTTGGCTAAGAAAATATATTCATAGCCAAATGTTTTCAATCTTTTTCTTTTTGCTATGAATATATTTTTGTAGGCAATATTTCATAGCTAAAAAATTTTGGCTAGAAAAATGTAATAAAAACATAAGATATATTCATAGCCAATTTTAGCTATAAAAGATATTTTGTAGCTAAAAACATTTGGCTACAAAAATATATTTGTGGCCAAAACATCAACAAAGACTATGAAAATATTTAACTATTAATATATTTTTGTAGTCAATTAATGTTAATGTGAATAATGTTAATGATTCAATGTATGTTGATTATGATTGAGTGATTAATATTGTCTCAAATGATTAATGTTGATGATTGAATGTAAGTTGATTATGATGATTGGATTTAACATGAAAGTGTTATTGCTTTTGTTTTATTGTGGTGTTACTAAGGTTTATATTTTTTTATAGATATCAAATATTATGACACCTGGTAGAAACAAAGGAAGAAGGTGGCAGATATGGAAATTGTAGAATCGAGGAATTCACAAGTTGAATTAGTGGTCAGGAAGTCAAAGCCCCCAAAATATATCCAATTCTCCAAAATTTTGTAGTAGTTGTGAGACCAAGTAGAATCCCTAGAGAACTAAACACCAGCTTCTTAATTTCAAGTAAACTTAAATAGGGTTTTTGATTAAATAATTGATTAACTAAAATTAATATGAAAACAAATTAAATCAATTGAATTTAAAAATAGAAAGTCAAGATTACCAAACTCCAATTCAAGGGAAAGATCTCATCTAATTGTAACATTGATCATTGATCTAAGAAGAATATTTTCATGATTCAAGTAGTTAGTTTGAAACATATTAGGATAGCCATAATTAGTCTTAAATTTTCCTAAATTAATTGGTTCAAACCTGTGTCCAAACCAAAAATTATCATCTATTAACTGGGTGTGGTAACATTCCATATCAAATAAATGATGGCAATAAACTATGTGAAAAAGACTAAAGCCTAAATTAAATAATCGAGATAGCTACAACTATTCAATTTAGTTTTCTTGTTTATCATAAGTTAAATATGGAAATTCATAAGTAACCTATTTGCTACTTGTACCAATCCTTCATTACAATTACGAATCATTGAATTCCTGGATAGTGATAGAATAATCAATTTTAAATTAAATTGTTAGATTAATTGAATATCAATCATTCATGAAATATGAGAACTCAAAACAAGAAAAACTTGAATTAAAACATGAGTAAAAGTTTGAAACATAAAACCTCATAAAATTACAATCAGTGTATTGAATCCCCTTGAATAAGAAAGATTGAGTTTAGCCACGCATAACTTTCGCTCCTAAAACAAAAATAGAAGAAAGACAGAGAATGCAAAAAAAAGTAAGAGGAGAGAACCTCTTTCTATTGTGAGGAACATCCCTTTTATAGGGTTTTCTAATCTAATCCTAATATGACTTTAACTTGTAAATATGTCTATCTAAAACAAATTCATATTCAAACTCCTACATGATAGGGATAAGAAGTTTCCCAGTTAAATTCTAACTCTACAAGTGATTTGCCTTATCCATTACAACAATCTCTTCGCTTTATCCAAAGTTTGTGATTATCATCAATAGAGCCCTAATTTAATGTAATCTTCGTGTTTCATCTCATAAAGCAAAACAAACATTAATTTTCATATCGAAGCACCAAAATAAATCTAAAACAAAGAAGATAATATTAAATAATAGAGCAAGATAAGATCTTATCAAATTCCCCCACACTGGACTTTTTCTTATCCTTAAGCATACATCAATTAGATACGTTAATCATCTTCACAACAACTTTTCATCTCCTTTTATGTCATCCAAAAATATTTAAAAGCTAATTCACATTTAAAGGTTAAGATAAAATAACAATTGAGAGAATAAGCATTCAAAGGACACATTGTTAAAAAAATAACATCTCATCAATTCTATCAAAATCAAATGAATAAGACTTAACACCCTCATAAGGATTTCACTCTATACGATCGAAGTGTTTAGGGTTCATTAGGCTCTCAAATCAAAACATAGCAAGTTATTTCCATAAGCTTGCTCAAGAATCGTATCTCCATTGTTAAACAATAATGAACCTAATGTATAAATCAAAAGGACTTTATAGTGGTTGTAATGTGACTTAGGTAAGGTATAAAAAAAAGAAATTTTTGGCTAAATAAATTGAAGGGAATAATATAAACTTGTCCACACAAGTTTCAACTTAAATCAAATTCATTTGATTCAAATGAATTTGATTTAAGTTGAAACATGTCAAATGACATCTCTTTCAGTCACTTTGTCTTTTATTTTCTTTTTTTATTTTTAAAATAAAAATATCAAAGAGGAGATTTTTTTATTTTTTAATGTTTCTCCTTCATTCTATAAAAAATCAAAACAATGCAACTTGAATTACCTAATTTACCTTTCACGTAATTAGTCAAGATCTTATACAAATAAGCTAATATAATTCCTTCAATTTAGGCATTTAAAATTATTAAGGACATTAATAGCAAAAAGGGTAACTTACGCTTGTAGCAAGGCTGTTGTGAAAGAAAGAAAGGTTAAGGCTCAAATTAGTTTTCTAAGGATAAAAAGTGAGGTAAGTTTGCTTATATCAAAAAATGGTTATCCTAAATGCCCTCATCATTTTTATACACAAATTCATAAAAAATGTGGTCTCAGCACGTATTCAAAAGCAAGTTCTAGCTTAGACAAGCTATATTTGATAACACACAACAAAAAGATATATATGAGCCCATATATGATGAATTCTCTTAGGCTCAAAGATCTTGTAGGTGTCAAAAATTGCATCAAGTCTTGCACACTTTTCATTTAACAAAATCGATGAGATACTTGAAATAATTTAATGAAAACACTAATCATGCTTATCTCTCTTATGCATTAGATCTTAAACCAAAAATGTATCCTAACTTAAGAATTATTCATGAACAATAATAAAAAATTATAAAGATATCATGAGAAATAATTAATATATGAGTTAACATATCATGAGTCTAAACACAAATCACAATGTTTATTGAAATGAAAACACTTGCTCCCCCACACTTAAATCATACATTGTCCCTAATGTATATATAAGATATATACAACTCAATAAAGATAATCAAAGAAAATAAATAATTAAGGACTTCCTTGAAGTGTGAGCATCGAAAAGGATGTGTACTATAGTGATAAAAGGCATACGGGTTGTACCCTTAAGAATTGAAGTAGAGCATCCAAAATTTTCTCCATTTTTGAAATTTTGTGTTCCAATTTATCCAACCGAGAATGATAATCCTGTTGGATCTGCAAGCCAAAAGATATAAAGTTAGGCAAATGGTACTATACTCTCGTTGTGTTGATGATAAACCTCTCTCGGTGTGATCACGACATGTCCTCCGTTGTTTTTCAATGACACTCATTTTGCTTATACAAATTTTATCCAAAGGTTCCATCTAACAAGCTATATGCATATTGGTGTCAGTCACATCAAGCAAATTCAAATTAATAGCCAAATGAGTGATAAAAGGAACGAGACATAAATGTTTGTTTGAAGATAAAACAACGTTAAATTGCATTGCCAACCATGCACCAAAATTGACATGTATTTTATTCACCATACACAAAATAAAGAACAATTCAACCTTAGTACATGTACATGTAGTAGCCTTTCGGCCGAAATACCTAAAGGCTAAGAAACGTTGCGTATAAATCCACTCCATTTTATTGAGATCACTACTCTTAGATTAACTGGGATTATAAGGAAAATGATCAAAAGACATTGATTTCCATGCTTAAAAAGAGTTGAGCTCCCCTTAGTCCATGACAGATTCGTTATAAAGAGTCAAGTTAGCTAAATCTTCATCTATTAACCCTAAGGCTAAATTGAACTCAGTGACACTCTTTTTGAAATTGACTCCCATTAATCTGTATTGAATCATCTTAGGACTAATTAAAGTAAAATTGTTTGATTTGTCAAATTTAAAAGTAATGTAGAATTGCCTAGTTAATTTAATAAAAATAGGACAACTAATCAACGCAAAGTACTTCAACTCATCAATTAGAAAATTGTCAAATTTTTCATTAATATCCAATTCTTTTAGGGAAGGGTAGTGTATATACTTACAAGCAACAATATGTCGAGTTTTGATAACAGCGTACCACCTTTTTGTTCTTTGGTGTTGAAAGTGAGACATCATCATAAATTCGACTTAGCAGGTGGTAGAACAAACGTATTTTTTGCAATCCACTCATGCTTCCTTTTGTTACCAACTTCAAACCTTTCAGCAGATTTAACATTCATTGTTGATTTGCCTTTTGCTACAGTCTTAGTAGTAGCCTTAAAACACCCCATTACATTAACCTAATAAAAAATTACTGCAAAAAATAAAAATAACTGGATGATAATTGAACTAAACTAAAAGAAAGATTAACTGAAAGTAAATAATAAGAATAAAAATTAAAAACAGTAACAATAAAACTTTCTTAAATAATAATAATGGGGTGTGGGTGGAAGAAAGGGTATTGGTTGACTAAGGAGGTTGCTGGCCTGCTAGTGAGTTGTGCAAGTGTTTATGTACTGCATCTTTAGTGCGTATTATTGGTGAGTGGATGTTCCATGTGGCTACGTGGGTTTGCTTGTGTGTTGGGTGGAAGAGAACTACGTGAGGGTTTGTGTGAGGCTACGTGGGTGGAAGAGAGTTGTGTGGATATGGGCTACTAGTGCATGGGTTATTGGGTTATGTGAGTGTTGAGCAGTGGCATGCTGAGCAGTGGAGAGGGCTGCGTGCTTATGCAGTGGTTGTGTGATGTGTGGGTGGAAGAAAATTAATGTTAGGTTGTGTAATGCGAGGGTGGAAAAAAATTAATGCTAGGTTGTGTGATGCACAAGGGTAGCAAGAGTTGGGAGGAGGGGGTTGTGTGAGGGCTACTTCGATGGAGAGAGCTAGCAAGGGTCTGTTAAGTTTTAACGTTCTTGCAAAGAAGAAATAAAATATTAGAGCCCTTTTTTAATAAATACATAAATAAATAAAGTAAAAGTGAAAATAATGAAGGACAAAAAATTATGATTCTTTTTTTAATTTTTAATTTTTAACTTTTTTAATTTTTTGAAATATTAGATTATCAATCCAGAACACTAAATCGTATAAGGCTAGATCTCGCCTTATGAGATTTAGTAATCTAGAATTCCAAAACACTAAATCGCATAAGGCGAGGTCACGTCTTATGACCTCGCCCTATGCGATTTAGTCATTTTGAATTTTAAAATCCTCATTCTAGAACACTAAATCATATAAGGCGAGATCATGCCTTATGAGATTTAGTAGTCTAAATTTTTTTTGCCAATAATTTATGTTTCGAAAACAAACAAATGCATTCTAGAAAGAACCAAAACAAAGTCAAATAAAACTATCATATTTTAGGTTGCCTCCCGAAAAGTGCAATTGTTTAACATTGTTATGCTTGATGTCGTTGGTTCTTCCCAAACTTTTATCTAATTGTAGTTTTGTACTCCTTAAATAGTGTTACTAGCCTTTCCTCTTGCTTTTTAGTCAACTTTTTGAAATGGTTGTGGATAATGACTTTCCATCACGTAAATAGATATACTTTAGGCGATTAGGTAATACCTTTAATTCTGTCTTCAGTGCCTGCAAAACAAAAGATAAAATTTTATTGTGAGTTATAGTGAGCCCTTCATTCGAAGTTTTCGAATCGATTAGCATTGTTGATCTTTGCAATTTTTCTGTAATTTCCTATTTATAACAATTGAAACATTCTTACCCAAAATAATTCTCTTCTTGTCCTTCAACTTCCTTTTATTTTTGCATAACTCCTTTAAGAATTTTGCACATTTTGGAACTTCCTTGATGATTTCCAAAAGTGGTATATTGATTTTTTCCTTTTTAAAAGTTTCTAAGATCTCTCTTTCATATGCATCATCTTTTAGTTTAGCCAACCTACTAGGAAAAGGAGGTAAGCATGCTTTAATTGATATTGATGAACATAGATCATTTTTTTCACCTTTATCGATTATTGAGTTGGAAGTTCATCCTTCTTTTCTCCATCATTTTGCTTTTCTATCTCCATTGGTAAAAAAAGTTTTAGATTGAATTTCCTTGCCACTTATAAAAGTCATTGCACTCATATTCTCCTTAGGATTTACCACCATTTGGGAAGGTAATTTCCTCGATGCTTATGCTTCCAATTTACTTACCGAGGTGGCTATTTAAGTGATCTAATTTCCTAATTTTTGAAGGCTTGCCCTTGTTTCCTATTGAAATTGTTAAGTATTGTTAGCAAGTGCCTTAACAATTTCATCTAAAAACATAACTAGATTTAAAGATTAAGGTTGAGCTTATGTAGGAGCTTGAGGTTGTTTAAAAATGTGAGGTTGATATCGTTGTTGGCTTCCTTGATTTCTATAGCTCAAATTTGGTGATACCTCGATCCTGGATTGTAGTAATTGGAATATAAGTCATATTTTCGTTAAGGTTGAATAGGAAAGCCCCCTATTGTGTTAGCTTCTTAAAGAGAGTTTTGTTGTAATGTAGGGCACATATATGTAGGATGTCCAGAGGATAAGCATATTCCATTTACTCTTGCCAATTGCAATTGACCTATAGTTACTTGATGAATTAGAGCGATTAAATCAAAAATTTTATCCTCAAGCTTTGTGTTACTTACCTCATTCACAAGCTTAATAGCTCTATCCATCCTTGTCCCAAACTGTTGAGAATTTTTTGCTATAATTGATATCAACTGTCTTGCTACCTCAGGTTTTTTGTTTACCGAAGCTCCTCGACTAGATGCATCAAGCATACTGTAATCCATTCACAATAGTCCTTCGTAAAAGCATTGAAATAGAACTTGATTGGGGAATTTGATGATGTGGACAACTAGCACTTAACTCCTTAAACCTTTCCCAATATTTATATAATGTTTCTCTTAAAATTTATCTTATCTCATATATCTCCTTTTTTATATTTGCTACTTTTGATGCAGGAAAGAACTTTTCAAGAAACATTCTTTTCATCTCATTCCATCTTATTACTGAGCTAGGTGGAAGATAATATAGCTAATCTTTTTCCTTATCTTTCAATGAGAATGGAAAGGCCCTGAGATTAATTTGTTATTCTGTCAACCCTTGTGGTTTCATACTAGAACAAACAACATGAAATTCTTTCAAGTGTTTATGTGGATCTTCACCTGCAAGAACATGAAAAAAGGCAGTAAGTGAATTAAACCAATTTAATTCTACCTTAACATCTGGAAATTTAATGCATAAGGGTTGTTGATTCAAATTTGGTGCCGCTAACTCCCTTAACGTTCTATGATTAAGATCTATCATCTTTTCATCTACTTCCTGAAAATTAGAGTCTTCACTAATTGTTAGATCAACTTTAACTTTCACGTTTGAAGGTGAACGACTGCTTTATTGCTTGGTCTCTTTTATCTGACGACATGCTGTCTTACATGTATGAGAAGCACGAGTCATACAAAACAAGAGGTTAACAGTATTCTAAAAACAAAAACATAAAGAAACTAAAAAACTTGAAATAGTTACTGATAATGGCATCAAATTTTGATCGGGTTGTTAATGCCCCCAAAATAATTTTGATTCTCCAAACTTTTGTAGTAGTTGTGGAACCAGGTCGAATCCCTAAAGAACTAAACACTAGCTTTTTAATTTTAAGTAAAATTAAATGAGGGATTTTTTATTCAATAATTGATTAACTAAAATTAATAAAAAATAAAATAAATTAACTGAATTTAAAAATAAGAAAGTCTAGATTACCAAACTTCGATTTAAACGAAAGATCTTATCTAATTGTAACATTTATCATTGGTCTAAAAAGAATATTTTCACGATTTAAGTAGTTAGTTTGAAATATATTAGGATAGCCGTAATAAGTCTCAAATTTTCCTAAATTAATTGGTTCAAACCCAGCATCCAAACTAAAACTTATCATCTATTAACTGGCCATGATAGCATTCCATATCAAATAAATGATAGCAATAACTATGTGAAAAGACTAAACCCTAAATTAAATAATCGAGACAAATGCAATTATTCAATATAGTTTTCTTGTTTATCATATGTTAAATATGGAAATTCATAAATAACATATTTGCTACTTGTACCAATCCTTTATGACAATTACAGATCATTAAATTCCTGGATAGCAATAGAATAATCAATATTAAATTAAATTATAAAATTAATCGAATATCAATCATTCATGAAATATGAGAACTCAAAATAAGTTGAATTAAAATGTGAATAAAAGTTTAAAACATAAAACTTCACAAAGTTACAATCAAAGTATTGAATCCCCTTGAATAAAAAAGATTGAGTTTAGCCACACATGGTTTTCGCTCCCATAAGAAAAGTAGAAAAAAGACAGAGAATTGCGAAAAACATAAACGAAGAGAACCTCTTTCTATTGTGAGGAACTTCCCTTTTATAGGGTTTTCTAATCTAATCCTAATCTAACTCCAACTTGTAAAGTTGTCTATCTAAAACAAATTCAAATTCAAACTCCTACACAATAGGGATAAGAAGATGTTTCCTAGTTAAACTCCAACTCTTCAAGTGATCGGCCATATCTATTTTAACAATCTTTTCATTTTATCTAAATTTGTGATTATCATTAATAAAGTCCCAATTTAATGTAATCTCTATGTTTCATCTCCTAAAACAAAACAAACATAAATTTTCATATTTAAGCACCAAAATAGATCTTAAAAAAAAGAAGATAATATCAAATAATAAAGCAAGATAAGATCTTATTAACTAGATTAATCAGTTGGTGCCATTGGTCAGGTGTTTGTTATGCGTAAGTTTTAATATTAAACCATAAAATATAAGGCTAGAAATGAGAATTCAATTCAATCAATCAAATTAAGAATCAAAGAAGAATATACTAATTATTAAGCAATAGCAACACACCAAGAATCAACCGAAAGAAACTACCAATTAAGAGAAAAAGAGTTTTAACTATCCTTAATGTTAACCTAACTGATTATGAATTATTAGATTGTTAGTTTTAGACTATCTTAGGGTTGATTACTCTCTTTTGAGTTTTAACAATTAACCCTAATTGGATTATAGGAGTTGCAATCTCTTAAGTTACAACGTATCCAAAGCCTTAGTTAGTTTTGAAGTTTTCTAATAAACTATCGGAAACTTATGCAAGATCTCTCTTTACACACTTTCTCGATCTAATTCAAGTCTTTTTCTATCAAATAACCTAACTCTCGTTAGTCCAATTTAATCATTTTTCATTTGATTCACCCTCTCTATTTAGTAGTGAATTATGAAAATGCAGAATTAAACCACAACAAATCCAAATAAGACATAATAATCAGATTTTCATTAATTCAATGATGAAAGTTCGAAGGTAAGTTTAGAACACCCTCAACATTCTAGATCCTATCATCACTATTAAATCCAATTCTATACAACAATAAAACTAAAAATAAATAAGAAATATAATCGAATGGAAGATGGGAGGCAATGATGTCAAAAACCTCCTGGTCTAGCAAGTACGTCGAGTCAGCTTTTTCTCCTTTTCTCTCTTCCTTCTTCTCTTCCTCAACCCCTTGTGTTCTGAGCAACTCTGGGTTTTTTCCAGACTCAAAAGGTTCAAAAATCACTTGAAACTTAACATTTTTTGGTGTCTACACGTTTACCTGACGCAGGCCACGACCGTGGCCCTACAGTCCACAATTGTGGGCGACATCCGAGCCTTCTGTCATAATTATGGCATGCAAACCATGACCATGGGCCATATCCTGAGTTTCCGTCACAATCATGGCATGTGGGCCATGATAGTGGGCCAACTTTGGTGTTTCTCTCACGATCGTAGCCTGTTGTGGCATAATCATGAGCCATTGTTTCAACCTGAATGTCTCCAAAACTTCTCTATTCTTCGATGTTGACCCTAAAACACTAGCAAACACATTAAGGTACCTAAAAAACATAATATTTAAGCTCAAAGACTTGTACTAACCCATAAAATGCTTAAAATACAAATAATTAACAAATTAACACAATTCTAACCTAAACACATACTAAATGATTGAATTAATAACTGCACATATATCAAACTAAACCCTAAAACAAGATGCAATTCATACTTATCAACCTCCCTACACTTAAAGTCCTCAAGTAAACAAAACAACAAACACACAAAATCACAAAGCACACAATGCACTAACAAGACAATGACTTCAACTTCATCAACACAATCATTCAAGTTATTCCAAATCATTAATATGCAAAATCTACATCTAGAGCTCTAGATTAATCATACATATCAATCAAGACTTAAATGTCAAGTTATTCAACCTTTTTAAATGTACACACAAATTAATAATTATTTAGTCATTTAAACTCTATAACTACTCCTAACTACGTTTCCATGAAAAGTCAAGCTATTTACAGGTTCAGTAGGTTTTTATTAAAAAACACACATTTTTAATTTTATTTTATTTACTTTTTTTTTAGTTTTGGACCTAGTCTTTCACAGAGCGGCAAACATTGGTGATAAATGTTGATTCAGTTACTCATCTAAGTCATGTTTTTATTAAGCTGATTGGTTGGAACATCATTATAGCCTTTTAATGCGAAGACACATATTTGTGATGCGCGTCAATCCGGTTACTCGGTTACATCATGTTCTCAACTGGCTACTAACTTTGTTCGTAACCAAAGGGCAGCGGAAGAGTTATTTATTTAAAATTAAAAAAATATTTTTTAATTAATTTATTTAATGTCTACCTTATTGCTTTAACTACTCGTTTTCATGAAAAAAAAACTAGCAAAGCTACTTTAGTTAAAAGACCTAAAATTATGAATGAATATAAAAATTTAGAGGGTGACAAACTAACACTAATTCCTAATTAACTTGCACATTTAACCAAATAATCCTATTCACTAATTTTGCGAGCTACTGACTCTTCATAACCTAATAGTTTATGTTCAAAATTAAATCAACTTCAATCCATATAAGCTGATGACACATTCATACAATTCACAATATGTAACCTAACAAACTATCATACAATATGCAAAATTCACACTGAAAGCAAAACACACAACCCTCCCCACACTTGAACGACACTTTGTCCTCAATGAGAGAAGGAAACAAATAAACACACATGGAAAGAAGAAACATAAAATAAAATGAAACAAAAATAAAACAAAGATTAAAATGAAAAGAAAAGGGTTAGAAACGAAATCGCATGGTGATGGAAGCGAGGATGGTGTCAGAGATGGCAATTGGATGCCTTAAGCCTTGAAGTAACGATGGATACGATTTATATCTTGGCTCTAACATTGATGTGTTCGAGCCATCTTCTTCATCTTTCTAGAGTTCTCTGCAAGTGCATCTATAATTAACTTAGTGTTTATGGAGATTGTATAGAGCACTTTCTTCCAACTAGGCTCCTCTGTATCATCTTCCATTTCGAACTCCCACTGGTTGAGTCCTCTTATGCTTGTTGAGGTGGTGTTGCCATGTCCAAGAGTTCCATGTTATGGGATTTAAGGATTTCAGCATGCCACAAATGATGCTAATTTAGAAAATCTGGGAGATAGACGATTAAACCACTATGGTCCATGCCATAATACTCAACAATGATAGAAACCAAGTACCCCATACCCAAATTGTTGATCATCTTGTGTAGAGTTGCAATAATAGCATTCAACACATGTGTGGAGGTGCACACTAGGATGTTATGATCCATGCACCACAACAAGAAAAGTTTCTTTCTTGAGAACTTGTTGGTTTTTGATTTGTCAAATACTATTTGACATATGAATTTATTCAATAACAAGTGCTCATGGGTTCTTATGATGTTGTTGAGGGCATTTTTAGGGTTGAATCGCTCTAACTCAGTGAGCTTATTCCAGTAGCTTGAAGCGTGAAAATCATCAGGTTGATCATTAGTGGAAGACTTGGGGAACGTACAAATATCACACATGATTTCAATGTTCAACTTGTAATTTCATCCTCATAACCTAAACCACAATTCCTTAGGCTTACTAGGTTCTTAATACAGGGAAGTGAAGAATTCAAGAGTAAGCTCTTAGTAGACAGGATATTGGAAATATATGAACTTCACCCACTACATTCTTTCTGCTAGATTCTCTACCTATGTCGTAATTCTAGCTTATCAAGTGTAAAAAAATCAAAATATTTTGGGAATACTATTTGTTCAGCATTAAGGGATTGGAAACGAATACCTTCCTCCTCTATGTAGATTAGGAAGGGTGCTCTGAAATTTACCACCCTATTCCTTCGCCCTCATCCCAAGATTTGATTTTGTCCCGATGACTGGTCGCGCTTTGCTGACTGCTTGATACACTTCACACTAGCTTGCAACTAGGTGAAGGTTAGAATAAAATGAAAAATTGGAATTTGGTTAGAGGGAAGTGAGAACCTTTGGAGGTTCTAAACTTAAAGAGATAAAGTTAAAATGAAACTGAGTGAAAAAGAGAAGTAAGAAACGAAAATATAGGCGAATGAAGGATAAAATGGTAAAGATTATCCGGCTGTAGGCCACGATCGTGGCTGAGTAATAATTTCACCAATTTATGCTTTTTTCTTTTGTCCTTCTACACTTTCCTGAGATCACTTTCTAACTTTTTATAGCTTTTTCACCTCTCTTATGCTTACTTCCTTGATCACCTAATTCATGTCAAAGCCCTATGCCTTCCTGACTTTATTTAAAAATGAAATAATCTAATTACGGAATTCAAAACAGCTAAAAAATCAAAGGAAATGACATGGAATCCACAATCCATAGTTTTTCTCCCATGTAGTGCTTCTTTTAACATCAGTAGCTCGATGCTTTTCTTGTGCTCAAGGGGTTTCAAATGAATATTGCGATGGTAGCACAGTCATCGATCTTACCATATGCATATGAGCTACCATGCCCTGGGTTCCATATTTCTTCTACTTTACCTTCCTTCGCTTTCTCCTCTTCCATTGTTCCTTTCGAAATGCATTCCTAGGATCCTCAATATCTTCCCGTTATCCTCGAGTTTGGTTTCTTTGATGTTAACTAGAAGTAAAGGAGAATTGTTGTCATTCTGCAACACAATGAAGGTTGATTGATGCTTTCTGACCTTCAGAGTTAGTTCACACCCATCAACATTAATTATTAAGTGAGTAGTAGCCAAGAATGATTGTATAAGGACTATAGGGGTTTCCACATCTTCTCCAATATCCAATACAAAGAAGTCTATGGGGAAGGTGAACATATCAATCTGTACTTGGACATCTTTGATAATCTGCTTTGACAAATTAACTGTTCTATCTGTCGTCTTCACTAGCAACTTTGTGGCTTCTAACTCTTCTAACCCTAATTTTTGACTAAAGGTATAAGGCATCATATTGATACTTGCTACCAAATCTACAAATGCCCTGTCTACTTTGCCTCCATTGATAGTGCAAAGAATGTAAAAATCCTCTAGATCCTCTTTCTTTAATGCTATATTAGGCTTTTCTTCTGCTATGCACTCTTTAACCTTCTTCTTAATTGATTCCTTTAGTGTGAGTCTCATTTGTAATTGTTTTGTTATGTCCTCAACATTATTTAATTCATACTTTTTAGAATTCCACGTCTCTTTACGTAAATATGAATTCAGCTAAGCTAGAATAAGGTATGGAATTTTAGGTCGAGGTTTCTCGATTGGTTTAATCATGAGCTCAATTGGAAGGAATTCCATAATTTCTTGTCCCTCTCCTTTGTTTCCATCTTCTTTCATACGTTCAAGTTTCTTTTCTTAGGTTTGAGTAATGGCTATGATCCATTCTTTCGGCTAGATTGGGTATTGCTTGGTAGTGTTTCTACATTTCAAGTAGAAATTGTCTCCGCTAGTTAACCTACTTAGACCTCTAGATTGTGTATTGAAGAAGCGTGGTTCTTAGTGACTTGCTTGAACTTGCTTTCAAGCCTCCTATGTGCATCCTCCATGTCTCCAATTTTATCTAAAATCCTATCTAACTTGGATTCCATTGAGCTACGTTGATCTTGATGGAAGACTGGTTGTCCTTGAGGTTTGAACTATCCTCCAACATTGTTTGTCCATAAGAAGTTAGGGTGATTCTACCACCCAGGGTTGTATGTGTTTGAGTAGGATTATTTCCCCCTCCTTGTTCATATTGAGCTCTTATATAATTAACTTGCTTTGGATTGTTTTCCTTCATCAGGAAATAGTCTATCGTATTATGATCCATCTGTCCATATAGTTCATACTTTAGTTACACAGCTTTTATCGAAACTGAGGACTAAGCCTTCATGTTGTTGATCTGTTGAGTTAAGTTGTCAATTTTTGACTACTTCTCTATCATTTAATCAAAAATGTTTGTTCTTGGAAGGTAATGGGTGGTCTAATTTACTCGTCATCTATAGGCAGATATTACTCACCATCTCCTCTATCAACTCTTCTGCTTCATCTACCGTCTTTCTTGTCAGTGATCCTCTTGAAGTTACATCAAGCATGCCTCTCATATATGGGGTTACTCCATTATAGAATGTTTGTAACAAGAATTCCTTAGGTAAGTTATGGTATGGGTATTTTTATTACGAATCCTTATATCTTTCCCAGTCTTCATAGATCGATTCCCCGTCACTTTGCTAGAAGTTGGTAATCTCCTTGATATTCTTAGTGGTCTTGTTAAGGGAAAAATATTTATCTAAAAAGGCATGAACTAGTTGATCCCAAGTTATGACATTGACTAATTGAGAGAATGGTACCAGGCCTTTACTCTTTCTCTTAGGGTAAAGGAGAAAGAGCCTAATTCTTACCGCATCCTCAGACATCTGATGGTACCAAAAGGTATCATAAATTTCAAAGAAATTTACTATATTTTCATTAGGATCTTCATTTGTTAGTCTATAGAATTCCATTTCTATTAAAGCATGTATAGGAGGGCTGGTTTAATTTTAAAAGAGCCTGCTTATACAGGTGGCCTAGTGACTCCTTGGTTAGCCACATTAGACCCTAGTCTTATGGAATCGATAAGGGTTCTTCGTTGACATCCTTGGTTTGCTCCGTGATCCAAATTTTATTGAAATTCCTAGACCTTCTTCACGCTGAGCTTTCCTAATTTATCTTTCTAATCGAGTGATGTCTAACTCTAAGGTTTTAGTTGCTTGACTTGAAATTCTCATTACTCTTATATTCATACAAGAGTACAATTTCAAAAATATAAAGAAAGAACATAAACTAAAAATTAACTAAAATGCTTAAACTAAAGAATTAAACTAATCGACTCTCCGACAACAATGCCAAAAAGTTGATTGGGCATTTGTTGTATGTAAATTCAAATATTAAAACCTCGATAATTCGCAAGCACACAATTCATTAGCGTAGTACCAAAGGTGTTGATCTCACAAAGAGGGAGTTAATTTAATCCTAAAATATAGGGTTAAAGACAAAAAAAAAATCTAAGATGCAATAAAACTAAAAACGAATTCAATTCAATCAATCAAATTAAGAATCAAAGATGAATGTACTAATTATTAAGCAATTACAACAAACTAAGAATCAGTCGAAAGAAATTACCAATTCAGAGAAAGGGAGTTTTGCCTATCCTTAATGCTAACCTAACAGATTATGAATTATCAAATTGTTGGTTCTAGGCTATCCTATGGTTGATTACTCTCTCTCAAGTTATAACCATTATCCCTAAATCATAAACCTTAATCAGATTATGGAAGCTGCAATCTCTCAATTTACAACCTATCTAAAGCCCTAATTAGTTCACAAGTTTTCTAATAAACTATCGAAAACCTATGCAAGATCTCTCTTTGCATAGTTTCTCGATCTGATTCAATTATTGCTCTATTAAATCACCTAACTCTCATTAGTCCAATTTAATTATTTTTTCATTCGATTCACCCTCTCAGTTTATTATCGACCACAACAAATCTAAATAACACATAACAATTAGATTTTCATTAATTCAAGAATAAAAGTTCGAAGATGAGTTTAGAACATCCTCAACATTCTAGATCCTATCATCACTATTCAATCCAATTCTATATAACAATAAAACTGAAAATAAACAAAAAATACAATTAAATGGAGGATGGGAGGTAGTGATGTCGAGAAACATCCTAGTATGAAAAGTATGTTGAGTTAGCTTCTTCTCCACTTCACTCTTCCTTCTTCTCTTCCTCAATCTCTCGATGAATTCTCTCTAGGGTTTTTCAAGGTGGATGATGTAAAAACTCCCTCTCTACATCTTTTCTTGTTCTTTTTATATTCCCCTTTGTTTGGAGTAGCTCTAGGTTTTTTGGGGTCCAAAAGGTCCAAAAATACCTCAAAACTTGATGTTTTCTAGTGTCTATGCATCTGCTCGATACAAGACATAATCGTGGGCCATGTCCAAACCTTTTGTCATAATTGTGACATGCAGACCACAATCATGGACCATAATCGTAGGCCAAATTTTGTGCTTCTATCACGATGAGTCATTGTTTAAGCACGAATGTCTCCAAAACTTCTTCATTTTTTATGTTGACCCTAAAACACTAGTAAACCATCAAGGTACCTCAAAAACAAAATATTTAAGCTCAAAGACCTATACTAACCCATAATACTCTTAAAATAAAAATAATTAACAAATTAACACAGTTCTAACCTAAACATAAACTAATGATTGAATTAATAGCTACATGATAAGTGTAAATTGCATCATGCTTTAGGGCATAGTTAATATGTGTTTAGCCGTTAATTTGATCATTTAGTATGTGGTCAGGTTAGAATTGTGTTAGTTTATTAATTATTTGTTTTTAAAATGTTTTAAGGGTTAGTATAAGCTTTTCAGCTTAAATATTATGTTTTTAAGGTACCTTAATGTGATTGCTAGTGTTTTAGGTTCAATATTGAAGAACAAACGAGTTTCGAAAGACATTTGAGCCAAAACAATGGGCCATGATCCTAACCTATTTAGCCATTATCGTGATAAAAGCTCCAGGAAAGGCCTACGTGTTAGGGATGTCATGGATGCATGTGTTACATGCATAAGATTGTAGTAAAAGTTTCGAAATCTAAATTCCAATGCCATGACAACCCGAAAAAATACATAATCATACATGCATACATGGATATGTAAAAGAACATAAAATATAAAAAAATTTTACCTTTTGTTTCTCTTCCTTTCTTGTTTGTTCTACTTGTTTAGGTTGTTACAAACACCAAAGCCTTCCTTGATCACCTAAGAATGTGTAAAGATCAAAAAGAAACAATGTGTAAGGGTGATTTGAGTACCAAACTAGATGAGTTCTAATGGATGCTCAAAATGAAAAGCACGATCATGAGTCTTGTTACATGCACTTTAGTTCTACATAATTTGCAAGAACAAGACTCAAGATACCTTCCTTTCACTCTAAAACTCTTTTAGAGCCCTTATGCTCTCACTTAAGTGTATAAGAAGTGGTTAAACTCTTCTGTACATAAGTGAAGATGTCTCATTCGTGCCCTCTGCCTACTTTTTAAAAAAGCCATACATACTATATTTTTCATCTTATTTTTTATGCCTGTGGACCCTTTGGTTCTTGGTTATTTTAGGAAATTGAATTAACTCTTAATTCAAGCAAATCATTAAGGCTTTTGTGATGCTAATTTTCCATAATATAAGTGGATTAACTCATAAACTCTTTGATAGTTACATATCAAAATTACGAACCTTTTCGCAGATAATTACCATGCATTTCATCCTTTCACCATACTATACCCCACTTGGTTCAGAGTATGGGCTATGTGTCAACTCCCACTAGACTGACTACATCACATCTAGGCTAAGTGATGTTAGTTCTTATCCTAGGATCTCATTACTCTATGTGTCTTTGAAGACTCTCTTCATGACACATAACTACTCTAGCTAGAGACTCCTGAGTAATGACCTCGACAAAAGGTCGTGGGTATCATCTCTTTCTATCAAGAGTGGTGAATCCTTTATTGGCTACCCAATTACCTTCGAATACTAATAGTTGTACCCAATCATCACCCTAAGAGTGACCTCGTCTTAAGGTAACAAAGAATGATGTCAATACACAGGATCAGTATCTAATATATCCTTGAGTACCTAAAGTCTAAGGATATTTGCTCCATTTCTATAATAAGATTAATCATGAACATTTGATAGATCATCCATATGATAATCTCATATTGGGTCATCCGATGTACTTACTACCCTTAGTAAGCATTCACTGTTAACTCTAAACATCTCATGCTAACAGTTTGTGAGATCTACTATTTGATCAAATCATGGAGTATAACATGTCTAGATTAATAATGTCCTGTCTTATTAATCCTATGACTAGGGATTATTTAGATGCTAACATAATTGCATAGGATAGGAATCTCATTATCATGATCTCATCATTATTTCCTTCATGCTATGATTTGTACCATAGACTTCACTAATTCGATTTAAGGTTAATATTAATTCATACATAAAAGAATATCAAGTGTTTGCTTAAGGTTACACGCACTAAGTTTTATTATTTATAACCTTGGTAATTATCGTAAGTGCATGGGTCACTCTCGTAGTACCTAAAGTATCGATCCCACGAGGAAGGAAAATAATCCTAAAATCTACGGTCATCCTACACTATAATAATTCTAAACAAATACTAATGTAGAAATTTAAGCAATCAATAATCGAATATGAGAAATTAAAGTGTCAAAAGAGTAAACAAAACAGCATTTCACATAACAATCTGAGACTCAACCTAGAAATCACCAAGTGAGAAATCTACCCAATTATATAATTTCCAATTTAACGGATCAAGACGGTCCTAAGGTAAATTACTCTCTCTCGATTTATAAGTCTTATCCCTAATTCAAATTATGGGAATTATGATCTCTCGATCGGTTTTCAGTTATTTTAGGTAAATAAACTAACTTTTAATTCAATCAAATCATGAAAGATTTAATGATGCCATTTTGCCAAAATATAAGTGGCTTAACAAATGAACTCTTCAATAGTTAATTATCCAACTTATGAACCTTTCTATAGACAATTACCATGCAATTCATCCTTTTACCATACTATACCCCACTTATTTCAAAGTATGGGCTATATGTCAACTCCCACTCGACTGATTACATCACATCTAGTCCAAGTGATGTTAGTTCTTATCCTGAGATCTCATTACTCTATGTGTCATTGAAGACTCTCTTCACAACACATAACAACTCTGGCTAGAGATTCCTGAGTAATGAACCCAACAAAAGGTCATGGGTATCATCTCCTTCTATCAGGAGTGGTGAATCCTTTATTGGCTACCCAATTACCTTTGAATACCAATAGTTGTACCCAATCACTAGCCCAAGAGTGGCCTCGTCTTAAGGTAACAAGGAATGATGTCAAAGCACAGGATTGGTATCCAAGGTATCCTTGAGTACCTCAAGTCTAAGGATATTTACACCATTGTTATGATGAGATTAATCATTGACATTAGATAGAACATCCATATGAGAATCTCATAACGGGTCATCTAATGTACTTACTAAACTTAGTAAGCATCCATATGCTAACTATAAACATCTCATGTTTATAGTTTATGAGATACACTACATGATCAAATCAAGAAGTATAACATGTGCTAATCTATCTGGATTAATAATGTCCTGTCTTATTAATCCTATGACTAGTGATTATTTAGATACTAACATAATTGCACATGATAGGAATCTTATTGTCTTGATCTCCTTCATTCTATGTTTTGTATCATGGACTTCATTAATTCAATTTAAGATCAACATCAATTCATTTATAAAAAGAATATCAAATTAATGAAAAATTCCTTTTAGTTTATTAATCAAAATAAAGTTTGTACAAAAGTGTTAAAGGTGATTGCCTTTAGAGCACTACTCTAACATAAATCATAATATTCACAAGTTTAAGCACAAATAATAGATTTTTAAGAAATAAATATAAAGAATTATTGAATGATAACTTTCCCTTGCATCTATTTAATACATTGTCCCTAATATATACTCATGATGTTCACATTCACAACACTAATCACATAAAATAAGTGAAAGATTTTAATCCTCCCCTTAGTTATGAGCATCTAAAATAGTATGGTGTAGATGGACATAAAGATCCTATGTGGCACATAATAGAATTGTCTATTTTGTTTCTTAATTAACCTCATATTACTCAAAGAAGCATATTTAATTAGCTACACAAGTTGACAATTGATAATAGTAATTATTATAGTCTTAGATTGGCTTTTGTCATAGAGTTAAATCTTGCCATTATTTTATTGGATTCTCCCTATAAAAAATGTTTTTGTGGAAAGCCATTGGCTGGAGTAATGGACTCCAAAGAGTTAGATGTGTGCTTAATGAATGAATGGAATGAGTATCTAGTTGTTGGTGCTTGGATACTTTCGCTGTCAAATGTCATTGGACTGTTACTGTGCACTAAAAGATAGGTGGAATGCTACTTCAACGTTGGGGAAGAGTGGACTAGGGATTGGTGTTCGAGGACTTTCCTTGTTACTTAATGCATGTTGGGTGCTAGTGAGAGTGTTATTAGTAGGCTAGGAGGCTTGTTGCTTGCCTGGGTCTCTGATGGATATGGGCGTGTGGTTGCATTAGACTAATGCGTTGGTGGAGAGTTGTCTATACACATTCATACCTTGCAAGATCATCCTATAGATAAGGGTTAATCAGCAAAATTGCCTAATGAGTTAGGGTAATTGTCAAAACTAAATTAACTTGCCTTAAGCATGTCAAGCAGTTGAAGGAAGACAACTTGTTAAAGAATGCTTTAGATAAATTTTGATAAATTTTCAATTCATTTAATTATATGCAATATTGTTTTTAAAGATTATATCATATCAAACTCTTCTCAGTGAACTTACCCCCTTTCTAGAAGCAGATTTCTAACCTACCTCTCAGGTGAGCTCTAGAAAATCTTCCATGGATATGGGTGAAGGCACTCCATCTACTTCTATAAAGATCAATTTGGCCTATAAAAGGCCCTCCCTGTGGATATCAAATTCCTCAATTTAATTTTCAGATAAAGACCAGAGAGGAGCATGGAGGGGAAAGCAGGAGAAACTAGTCATCACTCTCTCTGGGTCACCACTGTCCTCTTTGTCACATGGGTTGCCACGGTTCCATCACCACTTTCACTAGGGTTGTTGCTCACCTAAGTCGTAGCTCACCTCCGTTTCACATGAGTCTCCATTTCTAGTTTCGATTTTTCTTAAGTTTCATGACTTGTATATTTAGATTGCCTCCCAAAGAGTGCAATTGCTTAAGGTCGTTATTCTCAATCTTCTACTTAATAGGAAAATGCCAAATTAATATCCATCAAAATTGAAAATGCTATATCCTTGTAAAGTGATTTCAATCTATGACCATTCACCTTAAAGATCATTATGGTATCTAAACTCTTTATTTTCAATGAACCATAAGGAAATACATTAATGATAATAAAAGGAACAATCCATCTTGAACGTAATTTACCTTAAATGAGCTTTAATCGAGAATTATATAATAGCACTTTTCTTGGATTTATCATCTTTAACAAAATAGATTTCACTTTTCTTTTTAATACTTTGTTTTTCTATTTTTATGGAAGATATACAATGGCTACTCAATGATGCAATCTATACTTTTTAAACAAAGCCTCCAAATGTATTGAAATATTAGACTTTAAAAAATCTACAATAGTTGTAGAATCATCAGTCTTGGTAGCTTTCGGTACCAACCAAAAACATAATCAATTGCTAACAGTATGTAAGAAAAACTACGAGATGAAATAAAAGAGCCTAGAAAATCAATGCACTATACATCAAATATATGTACTATAAGAATAAGGTTTTAAGGCATTTCATTTCTACGAGACAACGTACCTATCTTCTGACATTTGTCATAAATTTTAAAAAATAAGTAAACATCTTTAAATAAATTTTCCCAATACAAACTACTATCTAAAACCTTTCTAATCCACATGCATAATTGTGACAAAAATTTAAGATTAAGTGGTATTCACTCTCTGCCACACAACATTTAATAACTTGATCAAAGCATAACTTCCATAAATAAGGTTCACCCAAAAATATTATTTTACCTCATACGTATCTTTTCCTTCCTAAACTTAAAGGGTGAGCCTTGGAGCAACCGTTAAAGGTTTCTTCATTGTGACTAGAAGGTTAAAGGTTCCAGCTACAAAAATAGTCTCTTTTGAAAAAAAATGTAAAGAGAAGGTTGTGTACATTAATGATCCTCCCCTAGCCCTCACAAAGTGGGGAAGCCTTGTCCAATAGGGTACGTTGTTGTGTTTGTGTTTACTTACTAAAGTAGTCAAATAAAGTTCCAGTAACTAAATAATTCATAAGGTATATATTCCATAGAATCTTTTTCTTTATTTAAAATAATTGCTCATTAGAAAATTTTCAAAATAGCTAAAATATCTTTATCAGTTACCAACTTACTCAAGTGGTCTACCAATAAATTTTCAGCTCCTTTTCATTCCCTAATTACCAAAATCAAATTCTTGAAGTAGCAAAATCTGTCGTACCAACCTTGGTTTAATGCATTAAATGATATTTTACATAATTCAACACGATGACTTGATCAATCATAAAATGATATTTACATAATTCAACACCAAAATTGTTTTAATGCATTAGAATCATTAAATGAATATCCATAAATAGTGAATTCATCCACGATTACGACAATGCAATTCTCTATATACACAGAAAATCTACTCATCAAGCATATTTAAAATGTACCTAGAGCATTGCAAATACTGGAGGGCATTTACCTAAAAGTATGCATTCTGAAAGGTTATGTCAAAGTAGTCTTTTAATGATCTTGTTAACCAATTGTTATTTAATAGTACCCTAAAAACTATCTAAAAAGGAAAAACGTGATTCAATCATAATTCTTTCTAATATTTGATCTATAAAGGAGATTAGGAAATGATCCTTTCTAATAGTTACATTAGGTTTCCTAAAATCTATACACACTTGCCACCCATTTTTCACCCTCAACAACGACAGTTCTTCTTTGGCACAACATGAATTGGGCTCACTCACTCGCTATCTGAGATTGGATATATTATAAATATATCAAAAAGTTTTAAATTTTTTTTATTACCTTGTCTTTTATTGTTGGATTGAGTCTCCTTTTTGGTTCCTTAATTGGTTTAGCATTTTTTTCCAAAAGAATCCCATGCATGCAAATTGATGGACTTATGTCTTTTATATCAAATAACATCTAATTGATTGCAATTATGTACTCCTTTAAATGTTTTACTAGCCTTTCTCATTACTCTTTTGTCAACTTTTTTTATATGATTGCAAGTAATGACTTTTCTTCACCAAAATACATATATTTTGGGTGATTAGGTAGGACTTTCAATTCTATCTTTAGAGCCTGAAAAACATAAGGAAACATTTTCTTATGAGATATAACAATTTTAACATTTAAAGTTTTTGAATCCAATAACATCATTGACAATGATTCTACAACTTCACAACTTTCATCAACTCGCTCATTCACTTTTAATTAACATTAAACTCTTTACTCATTATCAACACTCTCTTCGTCAGAATGTCCTGCATAATTGAATCCATAACATTCATATTATAAATGGAGAGAAAATTGTTAAGGTACTTCATTACTTCAAAAATATTAAATTTCACTATCTCTTTATCAAACTCAATGGAAATGGTATCTTCATTCACATACATTTTTACTTTAACCATTTTTATGAAGACCTTCCCATTAAAATAGAAGCTAAATGTTCTACACTATCTTTATCCATCATTAAGATTTAAAAGTTCATTGAAAATACCAAAAGTATTAACTTGAACCAAAATATCCTCGATAACACAAGTAGGGCGTACAAAAGAGTGATAATTGAGCTGATTCATCGCAATAGTTTCTCACAAAGAATTCAAATTTAGAACTTTATAAATTGAGTATGGGATTACATTAATATATGCAACTAAGTCTAGTATGTCACGCTCGATTTTCTTATCATCAATGACATTAGGAAGTGTAAACATACTGAGATCTTTGCATTTTTCTGGTAGTTTTCAATTTATTATAGCTGATACATTACCCAAAATTATTCTCTCTTTATCTTTCAATTTTCTTGTATTTGTGCATAATTCTTTTAAGAACTTCTCATATTTTGGAATTTTCTTGGTGACTTCTAGAAGTGGTTTATTGATTTTCACCTTTAAAAAGTCTTTAATATATCTCTCTCTCTCTCATTTATAAGTAGAAATTATAGCACACTTTACACACCCATTTTATGATATTTACATAGCACATTTGCTTTTAAATATTGCATTTTCTTGTTAATTATTAAAGTTATTTAATTCTTTATTTTTTCTAAAAAGGGTTTAAATTGTACTAAATATTTTCTTATGGGTTTAGTGAACTTAAGTAAAGGAAGCTAAAAGAAAATATGACCCAAAACAAAGCATAGTAGAAAAATCACAAGCAAACAACCTAATAAAAGAAGAAAAAAAGCAACAGAAAAACTCCATCAGTAGAAGAACAAAATGACAGCACCCAAAAGAAAACTGCAGCATCTAAAAGAAGCTCACTAAAGGATAGTACCAAAATGACATAGTAGAGAGCAATTAGCAAAACGCAATAGTAAAAGCAAAGACAAAACATAGAGCAACAAATTCCAACAGCCAGAACAAGACGATGCAGCGTGACAAATAGCCAGAGGATAAGCAGCAGAACAACAAAATGTGAAAGAGGGAAAAAAATAGGAAAGAGTATAGAGGAATAAAATGCAAAAGCCAAAATAGAGTAAAATGCATATCAGAAGAAGAGAAAATAAATGCAGTAATATAGCAAGAGAAAGACACTCACCCACTCGACATCTTTATCTCCATCTTAAAAACCTAGCTCCAAATCATTTAAAATGGGAGAGATAAGAGGAAAATCATCAAAGATCCAGTAATGTGTGACTTTTGAAGACATTTTTTAGGCTATAAAAATATAGTAGCAAGGAGTAGAAGATGAGCAAGTAGTCACATGAGGAAAGGGTTTGTCCGAGAGATTTAGCACTCTTCCAAGGTTAGTTGAAACTAATAATCGTTCCAAGGAGTGATTAAGGGTCATAAAGAACTAATTCCTACTTGTTCTGAGCTAGTTCGTGACTAGTGGAGAGAGAAATTTTAGACCTTTAGGGCAAGTCCGAGGTATGTGAAGTCAAACACAGCCAATGAGTTTTATTGAAACTCTTATTCCATTTGTTTATGATTTCCTATGCATAGTTAATTCTAATTGTTAAATTTAGTTTAGAGATGCACTTTGAATATTTAGATTATTAATTTTTTGAATTAATTTATTTATTATTGAGTTAATTTAATACTTATACAATGTATGAATTCTTTGATTTCTAATTCACATCGTTTATAAGATTGGAGATGTCCTTGATTATATGAATGTGGTTCTTAAAGCATTAATTCAAAAATGCATTGCATGAGTTGGAATTTATTTGTTCTTTAAATAAATTATCGATGGATGAATGTATCTCTTAGTTCATAATGTACTTGAGTTGGGATTAAGTTGGTTCAATTCTAAAAATTGTAGGGAGACAAATAGGAGCTAGATGGTTAGATAGTTTTCTACACTTAACCTGTTAAATAACTCAGATGATCCAAGCATGTCAAATAGCAGTGATAAACTGAAACTAAAACATGCTTGTTCATTTGTAAATATTATGTTAGATTTATGTTTTATTTTTTAATTTCTTGATTTGATTTAGACTGTAAAACCTCCCTTCTTTTTATATATACTTATTGGTTTAGTTAAATTTATAGGTTTCGTTATTATTGTTATCATTTCACATTTTTTGCTAATTTCATGTCAATGACAAAATTAATATTTTATGTAAAGTTAGTTTTATGAATATGGACAACCCAATTAGTTAAGATAATTCTCTCTTAAGGCTAAATTACAAGTGTTACACTTAAAGTGGGCAAAAATAAGATTTTTAGCTTAATAAGGTTAAAGAGTGTCGTTGAGCATGCCGATGATATGACAATGGCTTCTACGGCTTTTTGGGCTTCCTATTTTAACAACTACCGTAGCTCTCTTACTTGGAATATACATATTATCATTTCTATATGTCTTATAGTTGAAATTTTCATATTTGTATAATTTGATTTCATTATTAAATAATTCAGCATTATATAATTTGAATGATTATCACTTTGTGACAAAGAAATTAAATTTCTAGCTTTAAAATATTGATTGTGTGATTCCAAAAATGTATTATAAGTTTATTTCTTAAGTTTTGATGTTGTATCTTATTACGTAGGTTAAAGAGGATATTATGTTTTTATATTTTGTTTGGAAATCCTTTCATATGAGTGAAACTATTAGGATGTAATTATTTCTTTTAAAATTATTATAATTAATAAAATAAATTAGTAAATTAACTTTCTTTTTGGGATTGACTCTTATTTGCTCTATTCTAAATTGATTAATAATTTGAAATTAAAATAAAGATTTAATTTGTGTATGTATAACGACATGTATCAAATTTTGGCACCATTACTGGTGAAAGTTTTATTTGCTTAGTTTATTTATTTATTTTTGAATCATAACTAACAATTCTTTTTTTTTAAGGTAAGGTGATTTTTTATGAAATTAAGAGATAGAAAAGAAACTAAACTATAAATCAAATTGGAAAAGGAAGATAAAAGTATAGAAATGTTCATAACTACCATAAAGCAACTTTTAGAGCCAAACTAAAAAGATCAACTTTTATGCATTGTCTTTCTAGTCTTGGAAAGACCCTTGAAACTAAATTCAGATTTCTCAAATTTATTGCCTAAATTTTATGGACGTGCAAGTGAGGATCCCCATAGGCATTTAAAAAAAATTTTGTTGTTTATTCTTCTATGAGACCTAAAGGAATTGATGAAGAACAAGTGAAATTACGTGCTTTTCCATTTTCATCGCATGATTTTGCTAAAGATTGATTAAATTATTTGCCTCCTAGATCTATAAATTTGATGGGAGCTTTTGATGAAAATATTTTCCTACTAGTAAAATAGGATCTATTAGGAAAGAAATATGTGGAATTAGATAAAACATGATTGAGATATTATATGAATAATGGGAAAGATTTAAAAGACTGTGTGCTAGTTGCCACAATCATCTAATTAGTGACCAATTATTAACACAATATTTCTATGAGGGATTTTTACTACATAATAGGAGCATGATAGACGCAGCTAGTGGTAAGGCATTAGTTGATAAAACTCCTACACAAGCTAGACAAGTAATCTCTTACATGGCTAAAAATTCACAACATTTTAGAACTAAAAATGAGATTAATCAAGTTAGGAGAGTTAACAAAATAAATGTCCATGCCATTCAAGATCAATTAAAGAAAAATTCTCAATGAGTAGCTCATTTGAATACTTTAATGTTGAAACTTGTAGCAGGTGGTATTACCCAAGCTTAAGCTTGTAGAATTTGCACTGATTTGATTCACACTACTGATACATGTCCTTCTTTGCAAGTTCCAGATGTGAATGTTGTGGATAGTTATCCATGTTCTTCTTTTCAACTTTATAAAAGCCTCTAATAGCTTTCTCTCTCTCATACTGCTCATCTTTTTATTTAGCCAACTTGCAAAGTAAAGGAGGGACATGCAAAATTAGATGGTATAGATAAAGATAAATCAACCTTTACCTTTGTTACATCTTCAGCCATCTTTCTTCTCTCCTTTGTCATGTTTTTCCATCTTCATTGTTAAAGAAGAGTTCGATTGGATTTCCTTCCCACTTCTCAACATTATTACACTCACATTCTCTTCAAGATTCACCATCATTTGTGAAGGTAATTTTCCTAATTCTTGCACTTCTAATTTACTAATAAAGGTGGCTAACTGAGTGATCTAATTTCTTAAATTCTAAAGGATTGTTCTTGCTTCCAAATGAAATTGTTGAGTATTAGTAGCAAATGCCTTAACAATTTCATCCAAAGAAATACCTAAATTTGAGGGTTGAGAGTGAGCATGTATAGGTGCTTGAGTTTATCTATTGAAATTTTTATGTTGGTATTTTTATTGCCCTCCTTAATTTCCATAGCTAAAATTTAGGTGATCCCTCCATCCTGAACTATAATGATTTAAATAAGGGTCATATTTCCTCTAAGATTGACTAAAAAATCCCCCTACTGCATTAACTTCTTGAATGGATTCTTATTACAACGTAAGGCATATATTTGTAAGATAGATAAAGAAAGAGAATATTCCACACACTTGTGTGAGTTGTAATTAACCTACAACTATTTAACAAATTAAATCAGTCAAATGTTAAATTTTATCCTCAAGGTTTGTAGCACTTACCTCATTTACTTACTTAATAGTACCATTCATCCTTATCCGGAATTGTTGAGAATTTTTTGCTATATTTGAAATTAGTTTTCTAGTGTTTTATTTAGCAAAGCTCCTCAATTTGCTACATCAACTGTACTCCTATCTATTGGTAATAGCCTTTCATCAATTTCTTAGGAATTTATGATGTGGAAAGCTAACATATAATTCCTTAAACCTCTCCTAATATTTGTAAATGTTTCTCCAGTGAATTATCTTCCCTATATATTTCATTTCTGAAATTAGTTGCTCATGATGTAGGAATGATCTTTTCATTTTGTTCCATGAGGTCACTGAGCTAGAGCGAAGGTAATAAAGTATATCCTTTTCCTTATATTTCAACGTGATTGAAAAGGCTCAAAAATTAATTTATTCTTTTATCACTCCCTAAGGATTCATTCTATAGCAAAAGATATAGAATTATATCAAGTGTTTATATTCACCTAAAAGATCACAAAATAAGGGAGTACGTGAATTAAACCAGATTTTAGTTTCAAATATACGTTAACATCTGAAAATCTTATGCATAAGGGATGTTGATTCAAAATTGTTGCAGTTAACTCCCTCAATGTTCTAGCATTAAGATTTATCATCTTTGCTTTAACTTTTTGAAAATTAAAGTCTTCATTAATTATTAGATCTATCTTAACTTTCATCATTAAAGGTGAAATAATTTTTCCGTAATCTCTTTTCTTAAACAACACAAAGTCTTCTGAATCTCTAAATTATATTACAATTCACTTTTCTGAGAAGAACAAGTTATACAAGACAAGATATTAGCAGTCAGCTACAAAATAAAACAAAGCTAAAAAAACTAAACCAAAATTTTGAGCAGGATATCAAAGCCCTCAAAATTAACCTCTGATTTGCTAATCTTTTATAGTAGTCGTTGGATTAGGTCAAATCTTAAGAAAACTCAAATTTTTGTTTTTCAATTTCAATTGAAAAAATAGAACAGGTTTATGATCAACTAACTAATTACCTAAAATAAACATTGAATCAAAATAAATTAATTGAGTATAAAATTACGAGATTCAGTTTTACTTAACTTTGATTTGAGGAAAGGATTTCATAACTTTAACTCTGATTTAAGGAAAGGATTTCATAACTCTGATTCAAGGAAAGGATTTCATCCATTTATAAATTTGGTCATTGGTATAAAAAAAATAATTTTCATAACTAAAGTTGTTAGTATAAAACCTATTAGGATATCTATAATAAGTCTTAATTCTTCCTAAATTAATTGACTTAAACTTATGCATTCAAATCATAACTTACCATTAATTATTATGTATGATAACATTCCATATTAATTAAATGACAACAATAAGCATAAGGAAAGTGAATAAGCCATAAATTAAATATTTGAAATAGCTATAACTATTAAATTTAGTTTTCTTGTTTCTTATAAGTTAAAAATGCAAATACATAAATAACTTACTTATTACTTGTAACAAACATTCATGACAATTACATATTACTAAACTTATAGATAACAATAGAATAATCAACAGCAAAATAATTTCTCAGATCAATCAATATTAATTCATGAAATATGAAGAATAAGAAGTAAGAAATACTTGAATTGAAATAAAAATGTAGGCTTAGAACAGAACATCCTAAAGTTATAACTAGAGTTTTGAATTCTCTTGAATCAAGAAATTCTGATTTAGCTACTCTTGGCTTTAGTTCCACTAAAAAATTAGAAAGAAGAAGAAGAAAAGACAAAGAAAGATAAAAGGGAATTATGGAGAGTGTGTGTAACGTTCTCCTCTTCTTTTCCTACCAAAAAATTAATGTCTTTCAATATTCTAGACATAATTCTTTTTAAAAATCAAAATCCTTAAATAATAGTGCTAGGATCAATTATTTTAATTGAACTGAACTTTTTAGAGTGAATATAGCTCTATGCATGATTTAGTCTTATCTGTTGTCTTTGATATTATCTTTCCAAATTTTGTGTATTTTACCAATCATGCTCCAATTAGACATTTTAATTCAAATTTTGTCCAATCTCCACTTTTCACCTCGTAAAATAAATTTTATTTTATTTTATTTATTTAGCACCAAAAATCAATTCAAAACTAAAGAGATAAGTCTAATTAATATAAAAAAATCAAATCTTATCATCAGTTAGTGTGAAAAGCTTTTCATAATCAGCCTTTTGATTCTCTTCACATGACATGTCTAAGGGTGCACATACACAACGCTATTTCTCTAGTTTCTCATTGAATTGTTTGCATACTAATCTATGGGTTGCTCTCTATAAGTAGGTCTATATTTTCCATGCTTTAATTTAGTTAAGACACATACTTGCTTCTATAGATGTCAAATTGATAATGAAGAAAAGCTAATTAAAGAAACAAAATTCTCACCAACTCATGCCTATTATCAAGAGTTAATATAGTATACAACCTGTATTTTGTTATTTTAGTTTACCTTTCTCTTGTATATATATCTGTCTTGTATTTAAGCAAAATATTTATAAAAAAGAGAAAAACATAATACTCAAGTTCATAGAGTTTTCCATGGTATCAGAGCCTTGAAACTCGCAATCATAATAACCCAGTTCCTCCATTTTCTTGTTGATCAATTATGGAAGAACCCAATCTTACAATACAATCATTCCATCAATGTGCCAGTTTGGTTTCAATCAAAATTAGGCTCTAATAATTATCTTATGTGGTGATCACAAATCCTTCATCTAACTTGTAGTCTCAACGTGCTTCATCATTTAGAAAAGAATGGAGACCAACCTAAATGTTCACTAAAAGATGGGGCTGTGAATCCAGATTATACCTTGTGGTTAACAAATGATGGTCTTCTTATTTCATGGTTGGCACAATAAAGGAAGAAGCTCAACCATCCATTACAGAAGATGCTACTGCCTATGATGTGTGGAGTTCTTTAGAAGAATAACTACTACCAATCACAATTGAAAAGAAAGGTCTTTTGAAAAACATGCTAATGACCATCAAGAAAGGATCATGATCCTTAGATGACTACACAAAAGAATTCAAATCTATCTACGACAACCTAGTAGCTATCAAGAAACCAATGGATGTTCTTGATAAAGTCTTTCAATTTGCATGTGGACTAGGATCAAAATATGAAAACTTCCATCTAGCTATGGCAATTAAACCTCCTTATCCTACATTTAACCAATTTTTACTTGCTCTTCAATGGTATGAGCAGACTCTAGCTTCTTAGAAGGAAGAAGAGAAAAGTTAAATTGAATAAAATTAGGCATTTTTTAGCCAATGTGGACGTGGACGTCGCGGAGGTTTTAATTCAAAAGGTAAAGGTTTCACTCCAAACGGACGTTACAACAACACTAGTTTTAATAACTTTGGGAAAGAAGGAACGAAAGTAGCTAGACAATAAGCAAAAAGTAATAAACCAATGTGTCAAATTTTTTATAAGATGAATCATGTTCCTCTTGATTGTTGGTATAGATTTGACTATTCCTACTAATTAGAAGACCTACCACAAGCTTTGACAGCTCTTACCTTAAACAACAATGACCTTCTATTTACATGGACTCAGGAGCTACCACTCACATGACTAACAACACAGGTATGCTGTCATATATAAAAGTATAAAACCATATAAAGGAGATGATGTCATTTATGTTGATAATGGAAACAAACTTGATATAAAACATACTGGAAGTGCATGTGTTAGAGAATTAAATTTAAAGGATGCTCTTTATGTTCCAAAAATGAAAAGGAATTTAATTTAAGTAAGTAAAATCACTAGTGATAACCCTTGTGCTGTTGAATTCACATCATCTGATTTTGTTATTAAGGATCAAAACAAGAGAGCAATAAGGAAGGGGCATAACAAGGACAACTATATGCTTTGGAATCAAGTTTTCAAAAGGCTTTATTTGCAATAAAAGGGGGCAACTCATTCTCTTTGTGGCACCAACGGCGACTTGGACATCCAAGCATAAAGATTCTATCTTTGTTAAAAGGAAAGAAAGTTAATGATGTCACTAATTGGCAAACTAAGCCTTCCATTTATGCTAGTTGTCAATTTGAAAAGAGTTGTAAACTTCCCTTTAACTTGAATAATGATATTTCTAATTATCCTTTACAAAAAGTGCCTTGTAATCTTTGGGGACTAGATCCTACTACCTCAAATCAAGGTTTTCGATTTTATGACATATTTATAGATGATTTCTCAAGATTTTCTTGGTTATACCTGTTACAGAAAAAGTCAGTTTTTTTCCTCTGTTTTCATAAATTTCAAGAATTTGTAGAAAATCAATTTGACAGAAAAATAAAATTTTTCAATGTGATGGGGGTAGAGGATTTAACTCTTTTGATTTTCTCAATCATATCAGTAATTGTGGAATTCAACTCCAAGTTTCATATCTTGGAACACCAGAACAAAATAGAGTAGTTAAGAGAAAACATCGGCACATTGTTAAGACAGGTTTAACTATGATGTTTCATGTTAACTTGCCATTGTTTTTATGGATTAAGGCTTTTCTTGTAGCTATTTATCCAATCAACAAAATGCTGACTTTAATTTTACAAAATCAATCATCATACTCTAAACTACATGATAAGGAACCAAATTACAAAAGCTTGCGAGTGTTTAGATGCTTATGCTTCCCTTCTCTAAAACATCAAGGAGGTAATAAATTTTTTAAGAAAACTTATCCATGTATGTTCATTGGTTACAGTGCTATTCACAAGGCTATAGGTGCTATGATCCTCGAACAAAAAGAGTCTATACATCAAGACACGTTGTCTTCAATGGAGGTAAATTTCTTTACAAACCCTCTCCTTAAGAATTAATTTTTGCACCATTAAAACTTGCTGAATTTCCAGCATTTGATGAATGGCTTAAAATCACACCTGAAGCTGAACCTACAAAACTTCAAACAAATGCACAATTAGTAACATAAACACCTGTTATGACTACTATTGTTGTGAAAATAGTGATCATGGTAGATGTTGTGATGACAATAATATTGAATCTCCTAACAATAATGGAGTATTGCCTACTGTTAATATACCTTACGAAGATGAAACATTAGTTGCTGCTAAACCAGTAGATACACAAACTCTCGCTTTGTTTGATAACATATCTAGACATATTGTTGAAACAAATATCAACAATAATGAAAGTGAAACTTATGTTCCTCCTCAACTCCATAGGCAACCTCCAAAACATTTTTAGGATTATGAATGTTATCTATCTCAAGTTGCATTACATATTAAACCCTAAAATTATCATGTTGCACTAAAAGATCCCCGATAGATCATGGTCATAGAAGAGGAACCAAAGGCTCTTCATTCAAATCAAACCTGGTTACTAGTTCCTTGACCACAAAATGTGAATGTTGTCGGGTCAAAATGGATTTATAGCATAAAGTAACGAGATGATGGATCTTTAAATGTTTAAAAGCTCGTCTTGTTGCTTGTTGTTTTACAGAAGTCTCAGCTATTGACTTTGATGAAACTTACAGCCTAGTATTCGTCACACTACTATTCACCTTGTGATAGCTCTTTCAACTTCTCTGTATTGGTGCATGAGAGAACTAGATGTGAAGAACACCTTTGTATATGGAAATTTAAAAGAGATTGTGTATATGGAACAACCTCCTGGTTTTATGGATCCACACAAGCCTAATCATGTATGCCTTTTTCACAAGTCTCTCTATAGACTAAAGTAAGCTCTTTGAGCCTGGCTTGATCGCTTATCTCTGTTTTTTCTTCATTTTGGTTTTTGCTATTGTAAGGAAAATTCTTCTCTATTTGTTTATCGTCAAAATTTAGTTACAATATTGATTATTATCTATGTAGATTACATATTGGTGACAGGAAAAAATGACTCATTTGTCTCTAACTTAATTCAAAAATTGAGTGCAGAATTTGCAATAAAGGATCTTAGATGTCTAACTTTCTTTTTAGGCGTGGAAGTTAAATATTTCAATGGAAGCATTATTCTCTCTCAAGGAAATACATCAAGGATCTTCTTTACCGTTCAGAGATGGAAAATTGTACTCCTAATGCTACTCCTATGGTTCTAATGGAAAAGGCTCATATCTCAAAAGAAAAGGGTAGATGCAACTTATTATAGAAGTATTGTTGGCACCCTTCAATACCTCACATTCACTCGACCAGACATTTAACATAATGTAAATAAAGTTTGTCAATTCTTCAACTCCCCCATAGAACTACACCTCAACATCGTCAAGCGCATTCTTCGTTATCTTATAGGTACACAAGACTATGGCTTTAAGATTCATTTCTAATGATCCTATCTCTTTTTATGCTTTTTCAGATGCCGATTGGGTAGGATGTCCTTTGACACGACGAAGAAAAATTGGTTTCTTTGCATTCCTCGGTGTAAATTGTATCTCTTGGTGTTAAAAAAAGCAACCTACGGTTGCTCAATATAGTTCAAAAGTAGAATATCGCTCTATGGCTTCCACCACAACTGAATAAATTTGGCTTACATTCTTATTGTAGGACATTGGCATCCCTTTACATCATCCTCCACAATTATTCTATGATAATCTTAGTGCTCTTTATATGGCAGTTAATCCTCTTTTTCATACAAGGACAAAGCATATAAAAATAGACTATCATTTCATCCGAGAAAAGGTGACCATGGGTAATCTCATCACTCGTTTTATGCCATCTTTAAATCAAATAGCAAATATTCTCACCAAGTCTTTACCTACAACACCTTTTTTTTTCCTTTGCACAAGATAGGACTCCATTTACACTCTGTCTCCACCTTGAAAGGGGATGATAGGGAAGCTGTTCAAACTTTTCTTAGAAGACTAAAACTAATAAATGAGAATTTGGTGCTTTTAGTAAATAAGAGATTTTGAAATGAGAAGAATTAAGGTGAAAGTTAGAAGTAGAATGTAAAAAAATGAAATTGAATTTGTGTAGTAAGTTGATGAAGAATATGTACATATGTGTATGTTTTGTTATTTGTGTTCATGATTAATCATGGGTTAAAATTTCCTTATGGATGATATTGATTTCAAATGGAGATGAGAATGAGGAATAAATGAAGTAGAAAAGGTGATCTTGGTATGAGTTGTGTTAAAGAAAGATTGTGAAACAAAATGGGTGGTTGATCTGAAACTGTTTTCAAGGATTATGCTTCAGTCCATTAGTCACAACTTTTTCTCTAGTTATCCACACGAAATGATTCTTAATTTGGATTAAACTAGAAATATATTGCTACATTTCTTATGAAGACATTGAATTTAAATTCTATCTTTAAGAATCGCAAAGTTTGTCATGAAGTTGAGAACTGGGTGTAGTACATTGATGAATGTAAAAATTCATCTTCCGTATTCGAGGGGAAAATCTGTATTAATCTAGGCTGATTTAGACAAATTTTTCTTTTTGGAAGTGGTAGTTTATCCTCTTAGCTTTCTAACGGTATTTAGTAGGAAATTTTTTAGACCTTTGGATTAAAAGTTAGGGTCCTTAGAAAAGGGGAATGCGTAGGAATGTAAAGACGTATCGTCTGTAATGACGTCATATCATCTTAAGTGTTACATCGTCTTAAGTTGACTTTGCTTCATCTTAAGTTGACCACCTAAATCATCTATTTTTTGCATTCATCTATCGTCTGTAAAGACATATCTTCTGTATTGCATCGTCTTAAGTTGACTTTGCATCGTCTTAAGTTGACCACTTAAATCATCTGCTTAGTGCATTCGTCTATCGTCTGTAAAGATGTATCATCTGTGTTGCATCGTCTTAAGTTGACTTTGCATTGTCTTAAATTGACCACCTAAATTGTTTGCTTTCTGCATTCGTCTATTATATGTAAAGACGTATCGTCTATGTTGCATCGTCTTAAGTTGACTTTGCATCATCTTAAGTTGACCACCTAAATCGTCTGCTTAGTGCATTCGTCTATCGTCTGTAAAGACGCATCATCTGTATTGCATCGTCTTAAGTTGACCACCTAAATCGTCTGCTTTTTGCATTCATCTATCGTCTGTAAAGACGTATCGTCTGTGTTGCATCGTCTTAAGTTGACTTTGCTTCATCTTAAGCTGGCCACCTAAATCGTCTGCTTTTTGGATTCGTCTGTCGTCTGTGTTGCATCGTCCTAAGTTGACCTTGCTTCGTCTTAAGTTGACCACCTAAATCATCTACTTAGTGCATTTGTCTATCGTCTGTAAAGACGTATCGTCTGTGTTGCATAGTCTTAAGTTAACTTTGCATCGTCTTAAGTTGACCACCTAAATCGTCTGCTTTTTGCATTCGTCTATCGTTTGTAAAGACATATTGTCTATGTTGCATCGTCTTAAATTGACTTTGCATCATCTTAAGTTGACCACCTAAATCGTCTGGTTAATGCATTCGTCTATCGTCTGTAAAGACGTGTCGTCTGTGCTGCATCGTCTTCAGTTGAGTTTGCTTCGTCTTAAGTTGACCACCTAAATCGTCTACTTTTTGCATTCATCTATCGTCTGTAAAGACATATCGTCTATGTTGCTTATCGTCTTAAGGACTTTTGCTTTGTCTTAAGTTGACCATCTGAATCGTCTACTTTCTGAAGAATTTCGTCTACCTTCTGAAAAATTTCGTCTACCTTTTTGCTTCGTCTACCTTTTGACGAATTTCATCTACCGTAAAGACGTATCGTCTGTGTTGCTTATCTTCTTAAGTTGACTTTTGCTTCGTCTTAAGTTGACCATCTGAATCGTCTACTTTTTGAAGAACTTCGTCTACCCTTTTGCTTCGTCTACCTTCTGACAAATTTCGTCTACCTTCTAACGAATCTCATCTACCGTAAAGACGTATCGTTTGTGTTGCTTATCGTCTTAAGTTGACTTTTGATTCGTCTTAAGTTGACCATCTGAATCCTCTACTTTCTGAAGAACTTCATCTACCTTTTTGCTTCGTCTACCTTCTGATGAACTTCGTCTACCTTTTCGCTACGTCTACCTTTTGACAAATTTCGTCTATCTTTTTGTTTCATCTACTCTTGCATTTGTCTGCTTATTGCTTCGTCTGCTTCTGGCATTCGTCTGTTTCGACATTCATCTACTTATTGCTTCGTTTGCTTCTTGCATTTGTCTATTTATTGCTTCTTCTGCTTATTGCATTCGTCTGCTTTCTGCTCAAGTGACCGAGACTTCTTCTTCTGTATACTATTCATTTTGTATCATTTGGTCCATCTTTGACCCTTCAAATGATAGAATTTGTTCCTAAGGTCTTCAAGAAAGTTATAGACCTATAAGTCCTCTTTCAAACTATCGAACAAGGATCTTGATCGGATACCTATAGCAAAAGTTATGTTAGTTGCCCCAATAGAAAAAGGTTTAATATGATTGAGAACAGAACCAAATTGAATGATTTTGGTGTCGATGGAGACATAAGACATAGGGGAATATGTTTCTAGAGGAAAGTGTTACAAAATGACTTCAGTGACGGGGTCAAGAAGAGAACGTAAAGTTGACCCGAAATGATGTGCTATAGGAAAAATCTGAAAGTGAGTAAGAGGTTAT
>JAOSBN010000002.1:21592417-21604845 GCA_027563595.1 Erythroxylum suave | reverse complement strand
AAGTGGATAAGAATTGGACAGGTGTCGTAGCTAGTTAAGATCTTTATTGCCTATAAAAGACAAGCTACTATCCTTGTTTTTATCTTTCCTGAAACTTCTTTCTTTAGAATTCCCCCAACCCAGAGCTTTTCATCAAATATTCACCGAAGCTAATCCTTACTTTTCTCTGTTTTTCCCCACGTCTACTTGGATATTCCTTTCTTTCATTCCAAGAAAAGCCAAGCGTCCTTGTCAACTTTCAAGTTTATGTACATGGGTGCATGAGAGATTAGGGTTACATGATTTTGTAGAGATTAGAGCTTCAAGCAAGGATCAAAGAGGCAAGAGGAACACGAGAAGAGGCATGTTTGAGCAAGGCCATAAGCAAGGAAATCAAGTGGATACATGTTTATAATAGAGTAAATAAGCCACTAAATGTGTTCTTTGAATCAAGAAAATTTAATGATTTTAAATTGCATCATAAGTATTGCATATATTTGCTTCTTGAATGAAATAAGAAATTGTTATATGTTTACTACATGTTTTGTTTATGATTTGGGTTATTGATTTATGAAAAGGGATGTTTTGGAAATGCGTCATTTGGGCAACATGTTTACAAGCTAAGAAATGCATGTTATATGGGTTTGGTTTGGTCCCTTAAGTATGTCAAGTGCACTTTGATTAAAGGCTTTTCCCGCTTGCTCGCTAGCGGCATGGAGCTCCTTCACGGACTCCCATAAGTTCACGGCTATGAAAAAATCATTTTTTGGGAATGCGTTAGTACGTTCTATTCACGGCTACATAGGATCCTTAAGGGAAATGTGTATTACGTTCTTCTTTGGACCAACCCAAACCATTCTGATGTGCTTATGCGTTTATGATTTGCAAATAAGTTGAAAAATGCATAAATTGTGTTATTTGTGATTTTGATTACTTGATAAGACAAGAATTCTGAGAAACATGTGTTTTACAAACTCAATGAAAGTTTTCTATGGAAAGTAAAATGGTTTCAAAAGTTTTTGCTTATCTTTTTATTATAAACTGTTACCCACGAGCTTTCAAGCTCACCCCCTTCTTGTCCCCACCTTCAGGTGATGAACAAGAGATGGAGTGAAAGAGAGTCAAGGCATCACTCCTAGTTTGCTTATGTTGTATTTTGAGTTAGTTTTGGAAAACACAAGGCTTTAGTCACATTTTAAGAATTTGTAGTTCATGTAACTTTTGTATTTTGAGGTTTCGGATTATGTTGTAATGTGGCTTAAAAGGCCTTATATCTTTGTAAAACCCTTTGTTTTAAGGGTATTGAAATGTGAATGATGAAAATTAGTTGTAAGTAATGTATTAAAGAGTATGATGGTTAAGGATATATCATTAGTTTACGCTCACGTTATATGGTTTCGATTAAGAGTTGGGGGTTCCGGAATCGGTGCCCAACAGAAGCAAAGATAATTAAAGAAACAAAACATTCCACAAGACAAAGGGAGCAAATATCACTGCAGAAAATCAAGAGAATAGTCTAAAGAATCATTCTCACCAACTTATACCTATTATCAAGGAGTTAATATAGTATACAGCCTGTATCTTACTATTTCAGTTTACCTTTCTCTTGTATATATATTTGTCTTCTATTTAAGCAAAATACATATATAAAAAGAAAAACAGAATATCAAGTTGATAGAGTTTTTCACAAATATATATTTTTGCAGAGGGTTCAACGCTAATGGAAGGGGCTTCCAGTAGTGACTGTTAAGATAGTTAGTTGTTGTATCTGTTGTTTTAATACCTAAAGTGAAGTGTTGTCGTTTTAGCTTGTACGTAATAGAGTAGTTTTTGTTTTGTACAGTTGTTTAGCTCAGTTGTATATATTATGAAATCTAGCTTTTGTGCAATATACACGATATAATAAAAAGCTAGTTTATTTTACTCTTTTTTCCCTTTCTCTCTCGAACCTTCTGTTCATGGTATCAGAGCAGTAACGATCCCGGTGATTGATCGTTACTGAAGGTTGATTAGAGCTAAATACTACACAAAGGAGTGTGTTTAAGGTCTTCGGTAGCTGTATTTTCTTCAGTGGTGAAGAAAGAAGCTTTATCTTAACGAATTGAGAGGCTAGGGTTTCGCGATTTGAACTCGGCATCTATGACTGCTATGATAATGGAGGGTGTCTCTGTGGAATTTCCTTCTAGCTCAATAATGGACCCCCAATTACGAGGTATGTATGAAGAAAATCAGGTGTATCTCCAAGGTTCGGATTATCCAGGTATGAGTTTAGTTACCGTAGTACTGAATGGGAGCAATTTTTTGAGCTAGAGTAGATCTATAAAAATTGCCCTAAGAGCTAAGATGAAATTAGGGTTCATAGATGGAACCTTTCCGAAACCTAGTCCAGGCTCAATTGAGTGTGATAGGTGGATTAGGACTGACTATATGGTTAGATCCTGGATCTTAAATTCAATATCAAAGGAGATAGTTGAAGCCTTTATCTACACAAATTATGCCTAAGAACTGTGGTCAGATTTGATAGAAAGGTTTGGGGAGAGCAATGGGCCTTTATTGTATCACCTACAGAGGCAGATTAGTGTTGCATCTCAAGGTAATATGATTGTAGCAAAATATTTCACTAGTTTAAAGATATTGTGGGATGAACTTTGGTGTCTCATGCCTGTCCCGTGGTGAACTTGTGGGGCGACAGCACAATGCATTTGTGGAGCACCTAAAGCTTTGGCTGATTTAACTTCAATGAATCAGTTAATGCAATTTCTGATGGGATTGAATGAAAGCTATGATCATGTTAGGAACCGGATACTGGTTATGGAACCTCTACCTTCTATGAATAAGGCCTATTCTATAGTGTTGAGGGTAGAAAAGCAAAGAGAAGTTCATATGGTTTTTAGTGAAGGAATCGATTATAGTGCATTGTTAGCAAATACTGGAGGTGGTAAGAGAGGTGTAGATGGAGGAGGAAAACAGACCAAACCAAAATGGGGGAATGGTGATAAAAGTGAGTTGTTTTGTAACTATTGTAAGAAAAATGGACATTTAAAGGAGAATTGTTTTAAACTCACTGGTGTACCCGATTGGTACAAGGAGTTACAAAGCAGAAGAGGGAAAGGGACTGGGAAATTTTATAATGCTAATACAGTAAATGATACTAATTCATTCACTGTAGATAGCAGTAAATCAGTTATGGACAGTACTGTCAATGCTAATAATCCTCCACTATCTGAATTGATTAAGCAAGAGTTGTTGAAGCTAGTTAAGAACAACTGATCCTCTCATGGTGAACCTTACACAGACCTCAGATTTTACAAGTACCCTTCCTATGTTAGCTCTTTCTAGTCTTGGTGATATAGATTTAGATTCTTGGATATTAGATACAAGAGCTTCTAATCACATGTGTGTGGATGTTTCTTTGTTAACCAAGCCTATTATTCCTGCCAAATACATACCTGTTTTTCTCCCTGATGGTACTCAGAATCAAGTCCATCATATTGGTGATGTTGTGCTGCCAAATGACATTATTTTGACAGATACCTTGCATATTGCTACTTTCAAATTTAATCTGTTATCTGTGAACAAACTTGCCACTTCATCATCTATTACCTTTACATTCTTTCCAAATAACTGCATTTTGTAGGACCAGAAGACTTATCACATTTTAGCAGTAGGAAGGGTTATAGGCAAGTTGTATATCCTTGACAAGGATTCTTTTAAGGCAAACACAGTAGCCAAATATTCATTGTGTAGTGTTGCAAGTGATATTGATAATGTACAATCTATCAACATATAAACTTTGTCATAAACGCTTAGGGCATGTTTCAGATACTGTACTTAAACATATTCTTCCTCTTGATAATAAAAATGTTGAAGCAATTGATGTTTGTGATATTTTCCCACTTGCCAAGCAACATCGATTAAAGTTTCCTCATAGTCACATTCATACTGTGTCCATTTTTCAGTTGATTCATGTTGATATATGGGGACCTTATAGTCAACCTACTCTTTTTGGGGGGAAATTCTTTTTAGCAATTGTGGATGATTTTAGTAGGGCGACTTGGACTTATTTCATGACTCATAAGTGTCAAGTTCTCAGGTGTTTAGACAGTTTTTTTAAGATGGTAAAGACCCAATTTCAAAATTCTGTTAAGATAGTCCGAATTAATAATAGGGCAGAATTTTTGAGTAGAGACTGCCAGAAATTATTTACTGCTTTGGGTATTTTACATCATAGGTCTTGTATCTATACACCTCAATAGAATGGGATTGTGGAGAGGAAACACAAACATTTGTTACAAATAGCTAGAGCTCTCATGTTTCAGGCTTCCTTACCTAAACGTTTTTAGGGTAAATCAATTCTTACTTCTGCTTATCTCATCAATAGGCTACCTACTCCACTACTCCAGTGGAAAACCCCTTATGAGATTTTATATGGTTTTCCTCCTAAGTATGATCATTTAAAATCTTTTAATTGTTTGTGTTTTGCTACAAATGTCAAACCTCATAAAGATAAGTTTGATCCGAGAGCTTCCAAATGTGTTTTCTTGGGATATAGTGCAGGGAAAAAGGGGTAAAAGTTATTTGATATCACTTCTGGTTCATGAAACTACTTATAAGTCATTGTCTACTTCCCCCGTGGATGTTCCACTTCCTTTAGTTTCTTCTGATCAGTTTTCAGATGTTTTGGGTGAATCTTCATCTATTCCTACCTTCCCTCCTTCCAGCACTGATCATTCTTCTCCTAATCTTGCTTCTTCTTCTTCTTCTCTGCCATGTCTCATTCTTCCTCCTCCTACGTTGCGTAGGAGTATAAGAGTCCCATCTAAACCTGCCTGGCTTAATGATTTTGTTTCTCATGCTTCTACCAACCAACTTCATCCTTTTGTGGTTCGTTCCTCCAATTATTCCCTTCCTACTTTCCCTTTTATACCTATACCCATCTTTCCTCCACATACATGTCTTTTTTAGCTAATGTTTCTATTATTGAGGAACCTCAATCTTATCATCAGGCTAAGGTTCATGATTATTGGATAAGGGCAATGCAGCAGGAGTTAGCTACATTGGAGTCCAACAATACTTGGGTGTTAACTTCTTTACCAGCTGGTAAGAAGGTCATTGGTTCCCGATGGGTTTTTAAAGTCAAGCTTAAGCCTGATGGGACTGTTGATAGATATAAGGTCAGGTTAGTGGCCAAAGGGTTTCATCAAGTTGAGGGAGTTGATTTTACTGACAGTTTTTCCCCAGTGGCAAAAATTGTCACTGTCCGTATATTATTAGCTGTAGCTGATCAATTTTCCTGGCCTTTACATCAATTCGATGTTAATAATATCTTTCTACATAGGCATATTAATGAGGAGGTCTATATGTTACCTCCGGATGGGTATGCTACAGCTGGTCCTAATCAAGTTTACAAGCTAAATCAGTCTTTATATGGTTTGAAGCAAGCCTCCCGTCAGTGGAATTATGAATTCACTAATTGTTTGCTTTCTTATGGTTTTCTTCAATCTCAACATGATCACTATTTGTTTATTAAGTCTACTGGTCTTCATTTTGTAGCTCTGCTTATCTATGTGGATGATATCTTATTGACTGGGCCTTCTGTGGATATTTTGGCTGATGTTAAACATTTTTTAGCGTCTGCATTTTCTGTGAAGGATCTTGGTCCTGCTAGGTATTTTTTGGGATTGGAGATTGCTAGGTCTTCTATTGGTTTATAGGTTAATCAACGCAAGTATGTGCTTGATCTATTATCTTATGCGAGTTTGACTGGTGCTAAAACAGTGTTTAGCCCATTGCCCATTGCCTAAAGGCTTGAAGTTCTCGACTAATTCTGGTTCTATCTTGGAGGATGTTGGGCAGTACCGTCGGCTGGTTGGTCGGTTGTTGTATTTAGGTTTTACCTGACTTGATATTACTTTTGCAGTTCAGCAATTGAGTCAGTTTGTGAATGCTCCACATCAGGCTCATTGGGATGCTGCTATGCATCTATTGCAATCCTTGAAGGGTTACCCTTCTAAGAGTTTGTTTTTTCATGCTTCATCTGTTTCTTCTGTACCTGTTGATTCTTCTCCCTGTTCTCTTGTTACTTATTGTGATGCTGATTGGGGTTCATATTTGACTACTCGTCATTCTGTTTCGGGTTTTTGTGTTTTTTTGGACCATTCTTTGATTTCTTGGAAGACCAAGAAATAGGCTACGGTTTCTAGATCCTCAGTTGAAGCTAAGTATTGGAGTATGGCTTCAACTGTTTGTGAGTTGATGTGGATTTCCTATTTGTTGAAGGATTTATAGCTTTCATTTTCCCGTCCAATTCCTTTGTTGTGTGATAATCAGGCTACACTTCATATTGCTGCTAATCCAGTATTTCATGAACATACCAAGCATCTTGATATTGATTGCTATGTTGTTCTTGATCAATTCAAGTTGGGTTTTATCGCCCCTACTCATGTTTCTTCCAAGCATCAATTGGTTCACTTATTTACAAAGGCGTTGGTTGCTCCTCTTTTTACTTCCCTTTTGTCCAAGTTGAGTTTGGTTAATGTTCACCAACCTACAACTTGAAGGGGAGATGTTAAGATAGTTGTTGTTTCTGTTGTTTTAATACCCGAAGTAAAGTGTTGTCGTTTTAGCTTGTACATAATAGAGTGTTTAGTTTCTGTTTTATATAGTTGTTTAGCTTAGTTGTATATATTATGAAATCTAACTTTTGTACGATATACACGATATAATAAAAAGCTAGTTTATTTTACTCTCTTTTCCCTTTCTCTCTCGAACCTTCTGTTCAGTGTCCCTACAACTGTCGGAACTCTAATGCTGAGTTCTTTGACTACTGCATTTCCACAGACGGGAAGCGAACACAACTCTTCTTTTGATTTCCGCAAATGATGCCAATTGATGTCTTTAATTGTACTGGATTGAACTTCAAGTCTTCGTATGAGACTAGTGATTCGAGCTCTTCGTTGAATTGTTGCTAAAAATAAAAGAACGTCAGAATGATTTGACGGTAACACTACAATACACACATTAGTGCAGATTTAAGAAGTCAGAAAGTTTGAAGTTTAGAGAGAAACATTATCTTCATAAGTGTGGAGCTGTACGGTTTGGGGAAACATGTGTACCCATTTCCTTTTCATGATAAAAGCGTGTAATGTTTTTGTAGGTAGTTGAGGCGTTGTAAAAATGTGTTTTTATCTGAAATGTACTGACAATCAGTTATCTTTTAAATGCATTGACAGTATATTATCTCTTAAATGCACTACCATATTCACTAAAAGGTTTTTGGTGGTATTATAGGGTTATCATTCTGTTTAAATTAGAGTTTGTGACCTCAAACACTTTCAATTTGTAAAATAATTTTTTGCGCAATCTACTGAATTTATATGACTCTTTAAAATAATTGTTATGTCTAGGATTATAGAAACATGGCCTATTTTATTTTATTTTTTTCAGTTGTATCAATCTATAATAAAACCAACGATTGCATGAATTTTGTATTCCTCTGATATGTGTTACATATAACTTACACAGTTATCCTCCATCCTTTTGCGATGGCCTATCTATTGGGCAAGATAGTCTAAAAAACACTCCACAACATTTCTTCCGAGGTGCGGCCTTGTATGATTGTCGAAGGAAAGGATGGAAGAAACAATAAAAAACTAATTTCTCCAACGATATCCCAAGTTCTGTCAACTTTTTATTGGTCCCACCCACAACATTGTATTAGATTTCCGAACATGGGAATGTTTATGTTTTACCGTAAATTCAGCCTAATATAAAGAGGTCAAACTCTATGTCAATTACCTGTACAAGTGCCGTAAGTACCTCCTGTAATCATCACCGTCACCATCCTCAACTCCCAAGCCAAAGAGACCAAATGCTTGAAGACGTTTAGCCTACTTGTAGGTGTAAGGTAAGATATACAAGGGCATTATTAATTATTCTATTCATGGTGGAAAGCTATGTGGGGACTCCTATTCCATCCACATCAAATTCACTTTGATCACCTAGTTCAAGTATAATTTGAATATGGGCAACACAGATGATGTGATGAGTATCTGCTAGAGATGCAACAGATCAAAAATTGTTCGATTGATCGGAACAAGATTCCTGTTCTCAGTTGACGTTATGCTTTAACCCTTTTGCATTAACAATTAATTCAAAAGAGAGAATATGTTAGTCAAATGGAAAGTCAAGTAATCTATTTATATAAGGGTAAATCCCATTTATGGGGAGAGTGATGAAAGCCTCATGTCACTTGATCAACTATTGAATGATCAAACGTCGTCATCATTATTCCCAATGTAGCTCATACGCACTCCCCTTTCTGATAACTGCAAAGCATTTCTTCTGACGGAGATGGGAAATTGGTTATAAAGGATTTCTATGGCTGTCAAAATGATCATGACATTGAAATCACCGTTGAAGTCCTATCAAGACAAAGCAAAGTTCTGTTCCCTGCTAGAACTGGGATCTTCCTCAAAACCATTTTCTTTTCTGCCTTCTTACAAATGAAACCAAAATCCCGAGATAGCTTGGTTTCTCTTAGTTATTTCTTGCAAAAAGTAACAGCTTTCCATGTATTTCTGCTCTTCAGACCAGAGCGACCGCTTATAACCATACATATGGAGTACCAAGATCCCAGAACGACTGCTTATTTTAGGCTGACCATCATCGTAATTAATCCCAATTTGCGGTTTTTTTTTTTTTTGGTGCCTGCATATACAGACACTAAAGGCAAATTCTATAGGAAAAAGACAAAGATAGAAGCAACTTGAATAATAGACAGTTTCTTGAACCCTAATGGAGAGGAACTTCCAAAATGAAGTTTATCACAAAAAGAAAAACTATAACTGATATATGTCAACCCTTTTCGCTAGGCATCATTTTGTGACTCGGATATGCTCTCTAAATGAGGCCTCCACACTCCGACACGTCCTCTTCTCCGATCTCTCTGAGTTGATATCCTCTCCGAAAGTATCTCGCTCAAGTACTGATCAGAAATGAGAAGATTTGTGGTAATTGAAATGGAGTTGTTAATGTTACTGCTCAACTTGTTGCTTCCGTCATTAGTTATGCTAATAGTGTTACCACTCTCTCTTCTTTTCCTTCTCGCGCCAGACCCTCTTGAGGAGCGAGTAGTACTCTTAGTGTCTGGAGTCGATGGCACCGGCATGAGAAAATAGATCTTCCCACGTTGAAGCTCTGCATCTGGAGCGACTATAACGATCTTTGGGGCCGTATCGCCGTCTTCTCCAGGTGAGGAGGGTTTCTTCAAGACATGTTTAGGATGTGCTTTCATGACCTCACTTGCACGAATTGTGCCACTGATCTCTTCTACACGTCCACTAGTGTGTACTATTCGTACCACGTCCAAAGCTCCACACGGTAGAATGCAAGAGACACAACATCTAACGGTGTTCTTCATAGCTGCACCAAAACTCTCTCGCTCAGTCCTCTTATCTATGTTGCTTATTAGTGTTTCATGGGGCCAGAATAGGAAGAGTTTTAAGGGAAAGGTATACGAGGATAAAGAGAATGAACTTCCTATTTTTTCTTCGGGCACCAAATATCCTATTTTTGTGGCATTCCTTCTGTTTGTCTGTGTTCTTTCTTTTCCTATTTTCTTTTCTTTTATCTAGCTTTTGGGGGTGTGTGTGGAATTTAGCTATCACTTGCTTAGGATGAAGTTCATGCCATGAATAATTGCACCTCAATCTGTACTTAGGCTTTTGGATCCATGATTCAGGGGGACCCCCATCTCTCTCTCTGTATACTTTTGTGGCTTGGGTTTTAGCGAGGGTGTGGGAGGGGGTGTATGATTAGGACTGCCAAGTAGACTGAAACAAGAGCCTTTTGCAAAGTGGGCCATAATAGACATGGCTCTCAATCATTATCTAACACGTGTCAAAACCCGCTGAGTAAACCATGTCATTAGGTGGAGAGGCTATTAAAAAAGTAAATATCCTTGTCCGGATTGAAGAAGTAATTCGATGTCGTGTTGAGTTACCGCAAGATTGAAGAAGTAATTCGATGTCGTGGTTTTGTGGTTTTCATTGGAAAGTGAGGGATGGTAAGCTTTTTTTAACCTTTCTGATGATGGGATTTAGGCTTGTGAACAGCCCTGACTCTCGCTATGCCCACCAACAAAGATTTACCTGCGCTCTCTACTCAAATAATACAAAGCTTCCCAGAGATTTTTAACCAAAGTTTGTCTTCATTACTATAATCATGAGTTCCAACATTTTACTGTGATAAAATTAAAAAATTAAGACAATATGATTTTTAGTAGTCCAACGGAGTTTGTCAAAATGTAGGCAGCTAAAACTGTTTAAAAGAGCTTCATCGCACAATTGAGAATTGACCTTTGGTGATGTCCCATCCAAGACATGACCCATCCATTAAATGCTTCAGATGTAGATGCTAGTGGGAAACATGTGAAGTACGAGAAAGGAGGGTCCATGTATGTGTTTTATTATTGTATCAACTCCCTCAAATCCTCTGGCCATCTACTCTGAACTACCCATTTCTCAGATGGATAACATCATATGGGACAAAGGTGGTACAGAGTAAATAGGCCAGAGGATCAAGTCCCGTATCTGCTCTCTGTAACTCTTAACGGAATTTCCCAACTAAAGGAATTATTTAATTAGATATTTCAAATTGTTCCTTCTGATTCTTTTTTATATATATTATTTTCAGATGCGGGACCCTCATACACGTAATTAAGTTGTTTCGATCAACATTAAAGAGTATCAAAGTTGCGAAATTTAATTTTTTAAGAAATAGGAAAACTTAAGGATCAATTTGAAAAAAAAAAGAGCAAAGCCTATTGTCACTTTGAAGTTGAAACAGTAGCTAAATTGTGTCACTTTGATTTTTTAAATGTGATATTATTTTCTTGAATTCCACCTAAGTTGATGTGTATTAATGAAATGCAACGTGATAACATTAGTTATGTGTTATGTTGATTTGAATGGTCCTGTTTGATATGGTTTGTTGAGTGCATCGATGATAGTTCTCTCATTGAGTTTGTAAAACTCATCAAAATTTCAACGTTTTTTTCCAACTTCAGAAGAGGTTTAAAGTTAGTTGGAGTATAACCCCTACATTTTGAAAATCATAGCTCAAAGGTTCAATCAGTTGAATTTGCAGAGTCTAGTAATAGTTTTGCATCTACAAATTACAGCACGTTGCTCCATTGTATATAATGTGTTAATAACTTTGTAATTGATATTTGTAGCTTGGTCTACTATATTTCTGTATACTAATATTCACAATATATGTAAATTTGTGCTGAGACTAAATTGTTCCCTGATGTACGTGTTTGGTAGTAATATAATGAAAAGTTCCATAAATTTATTCGTTATCAGATAGTGGAAATGTCTAAGAATATGAGAATTGATAAAGGGGATAATAGAAATGTTTTGCTATACATCTTTACTAAGATCTTTAAAGAGGAAAGTTGAGCTTCCTTGAAATGTTTTTACACACGTTGAATTTAGGAAAGTTATGAATTTTAGGTTGAACTCTGGCAATTTATTAATTAAAATGCCTCTGTGTTATATGATATTATATTTAAGGTGGAAAATCCTTATGAATTGTTTGCTAACATATCATATCTGTACAGTATGTCCCGACTATTCTCTGATGCTTTCAAGAATATGTCCTATGAGTATGGTATGTTACAGACACATTAAGTTCATAATATATTAATAATGAATACAAATTATAAATATAATTCATAATTAAAATTACATAAGTTAAAGCTCTTTTTATTTAATTTTCAATCCTCTAAATAAACAAATTATAATTATATATTAAAATTGATGTTTATTAACATGTCATGATAACCTAAATATTATGATTATTAAAGTAGTTTGACTAAAATTGTTCACATATAATCTATAATTTAATTGTTTCATCATCCAATGTTTCAATTTGAAATAGAGTATGAAATTAGTGTATAGTCAATTTAAATATAGTTATGTTTGTTCTTACTAATTAGTAATTATTTTATAATTGATATTTGAAAATATTTTTTTCAAATCTCAATTTACTCTAATTAGAGAATTTTCTTAAATCTGTATTAACTAAGAAAATTAAAAAAATTTTGCTAATTGCTTCAGGGTGACGAATTCTTTATCAACTTACTGAGCTATATCTTTACAGTTCATACTATATTTAAGTATTATTGACTAAGTTATCCTTAATAAAATAGATCATAAGCACTATCAAAATTTTGTAATGTTTATCATGTTTCCACTATCTCCCTTATCAAGTAAAAATTCTAGATTATATGCTTGGACACTATCAAACCACTCTAATTTTAGCGACCTAAATAGTTTCCTTTGCTACCTAAAACATTAAGGTGTACTCTATCTAGGCCGTAAAATCAATAATGGTTGGTTATTTAGAACTTTTCTAACTTGTTACACCATCATTTAGAATAAAGA
>JAOSBN010000002.1:21574826-21587730 GCA_027563595.1 Erythroxylum suave | reverse complement strand
ATTCTAAGTACCATTGTCATTCTTTTTTTTTTTTTGAAGTTAAAAATAATATTATATTACCTTAGCAAAAGCTATTACATATCTCTGTATAAAGAAATTTTCTTTGCTATTAGATATCTACGTATAAAGAAATTTTCTAGCTACAACATACAATCTAGTTAACTAGTACACCACTTAACTAACTCGACCCTACAATAGAAAGCATTATAACAACCAATTCCTTCTTAGTTCCTAGCTAACTGACTTGTGTTTGTCATTGGCTATAATGACCGCTCGGACCCAATTTATAATAACTTTTGCGAATTGCGGATTACTTGTTTCCATACCCTTAAAAATTCTTCAATTACATTCTTGCCATATGGAGTAAACCATATTATGAAAAGTAGTCTTAATAATTATTCCAATTCAATGACCAAGTTTTGTACACCTTATAATTAAATTCAACATTTCTATCCACTCAAATTTGTAACGAGGTAGTTGCAACATAACCATAAGTCATGCTTCAAATTGCTTTATTATATTGAGAATAAAAGAAGAGATGGTTCGAACTCTCATTGATTTGCTTGCAAAGGACACAAATGGCGTCAAAGCCTCCAAACCATCAGTCTTTTGTTTGGATTCGATGCTTTATCACCAACCATGTGAATATCACAACTTTTGGAATTAAAATAGCTATCCAAGTAATTTTTGTCCAAGGTACGCTATCGACAGCATGGACCAGCAACTTGTACCAAGAGCCGTTTTTGAATACACCACTGGAATGAGGCATCCAGACTAATCTATCCTGCATCGGGGTAAGTATTCTGTTAGTAGATTAAAACCTCAAAAATGTTCCAGCTCATTCACCATTATGAATTAGCATAAATACCCTAGCATCAGAGGGGATGCAGTTTCTGGGACTAGACAGTTCATTTCGTTGAATAAGAGGACTGAAATTGGTCCAATAATCATACCAAAATTAGATATCCTCGCCATCACCCAACTAGTATTTGATGTGGGAATAAATCATATCTCGCAAGCTAAACAAATGAATGAAGATCGCAAGCTAAACAAATGAGTGGAGATCAAAGAAAAGTCCCTGGACCGTTGGAGTCGCCAAATTTTCGATTATGAAAATGATAGGCATTAACCCATTTGGTCCACGATGCTTTTTTATCTGTAAATAGTCTCCAAATCCTCTTCAAAAGCAAGACGTTCTGCATTTGAGTGATAGGAATGATCTCAAGTCCCCCTAGTTATGGTGGAAGAGTTAGATCACACCATTTCACCTTGGCTTTCTTTCCATTCTTAGTTTTTCCATACCATAAAAATGCTTCGAGTATTCGATTCATCTCCTTAATGACCCTCTTAGGAAGAACTAAGTGTGCTGACTAAAGAATATGCATATTATTCAACAATGATCGAATTATAGTCAACCTGCCTCCTATAGATAAAAATTTATATTGCCATGCATTAATTCTGACTTTAAGTTTCTCAATCAAGGGAAGAAAATCAGAAAATTTTGGCTTACGAGATGTTACTGGGATGCCTATATAACGGAATGGTATAGAGTGCAACGCAAATCCAACCAGCGACTAATTTGTTCAGGGTCCTTGACACCCGAAGATATATGTAATCCACTCTTCTGTGTATTTATTTCCAAACCAAACCACATCAAAAACGTCCGCATCATATTCATCAACATTCGAAGTGAGTGAGGTCAGCCTTACATAGAAGGAATAAATCATCAATATACAACAAATGTGACAGCTTTACTTCTCTACATTTATAGTGATACCGAAATAGACAAGTGCACTCCACAAGCTTTGATATAAGTCGAGACAAACTTTCCATAGCTAAGGAAAATAGGTAAGGGCAGAGGGAATCCCCTCGCTTTATCCCTCTAGTGTTTTAAAATGGTAATGAAGGAACTCCATTCACCAATATACTGAGGGACATAGATTGGATGCATTGGAGAATCCAATTCCTGAATTAAGCCAGCAACTCGATCGCTTCCAAACAAGCTTGCAAATAGGACCAAGCTTTAAATAGATCAATCTTTAGCACAAAACTGTTAATAGGTTTACCTGTTGGATAATCCCCCAAGAGCTCTTGTAGAATTAGAATGTTGTCCCCCATATTGCGCTCAGGAAAGAAAACTCCTTGAGCCACACTAATGATCTCTGTCAAAATTAATTTCAGTCTTGATGCGAGAAGTTTCACAATTGTCTTATACATTGTGGTACAACACGATATAGGTCTGAAATCAGCAATAGAGGAAGGGTTTCTCTTCTTAGGAATGAGGCAAATGTAAGTCTGATTGACTTCCCGCAGCATCTAAGCTGAAGAAACAAATTCCAAAACTGCAACCATGAAGAGAGAACCGATTATTTCCCAGGTTTTTTGAAAAACCCTGGTAGTAAGTCCATCCGGACCAGGGGATTTCAAAGCATTGAAACTGAATAGCATATCTTTGACATCTTGTGGCCTGAAGGGATCTATCAACATGTCCTGTTGCGCCTGAGTGAGCGTAGCTATCAAAACATCTTTCACACTATAATCCCTCGGTTGATTTCCTTGACTACTCATTAATTATTGAAAATAATCTTGAATACCACTGGTCAGCTCCAGTTGTTCTGAGAAAACATTCCTACCCTTGTCAATTCAGAATTGTATTGACATTGCATCGGGCCAGTAAGGATGCATGGAAAACTGTGAGTTGAAGTCTCCACCTTTGAGCCAAATCTATCTAGCTTTCTGCCTTATAATCGAACTATTAAGATTCAAACCATCTTGGTAATCCTTCAACCAAGCACCTCAGTATGTCTTAAGGCAAAATTGCATAGATCCATGTAACAAGCCTTCTGTGCCTCTGCCAATTTTTGTTTTAAATGACTGATATTTGGATCCTTCACCTTAAGGAATTGCTTAACTTCTTGTTTGACGAGTCTGAGTCTTTGCATTAGCTGAAACATCTTATTCCTACACCTCATGCCGCCAACATCTGCTAATTATCGCCATAAAACCTTCCAGTCAAGTAATGCCACTAAAAAATTTGAAGGGAGTGCCACCTCTAGCCATTGCTTGCAAGTTCTATATAAGAATAAAGGAATGATCTGACATTATCCTATCGCCAAGATTTACAAATGCCTGTGGAAAGTACCTGAGCAATGAAGGATTCACCAATGCTCTATCCATTTCTTTCAGATCAATATGGGTCCTTGCTGTTTGTTGGTCCAGGTAAACAAGCGACTCGTTCCCCTCAAATTAAGCAGATTAACCTATTGAAGAAGCTGTGTAAGTTCTCTGCCAGTCCCTATTGTGAAGCCAGCTCCACTTTTGACCTCACAAGTATTCAGCGAGCAATTAAAATCTCCAATGATTAACCATGGATTCTGCATGCCAGATTGTATAATCTGAAGATCCATCCATAACTTCACTCGTTGAAAAGCAAAATTTGATGCATAAACTAGGGGGACTTCAAAAGGATGCGACTGTCCCTTCAACAGACAATGAAGATTAATGTGTTGATCACTAGTAGTACTACATGGTGTAACCTCAAAGAAATCAGAATTAAATAAACATGTAATACGACCATTATAGTGGTAGGAATGATTGGTAAGTGTTTTCCATTGAGGGCCCAAAAAAGGTAAATCCCGATTGTACAAAAGTTGCCTTTATTTCTATCTCAAGTAGACCAACTAAAAATGATCTCTTTTCTGCTACTAAATCCTTTACCATTAGTCCTTTTCAGAGGGTCATTTAACCCCTTGTGTTCAACACAAGTATTGTCACCCAAGGGGAAACCCCTTTGGACTTATCTTTCCACCTAGCTGATCTTCTCCTTGATTTAGTATGAGTTGCTTGAAAAGTTTCTGCTCCAATAACCTGGTTAGGATTGTCAGGTTGTTACACATCCAGGTTGTCATTGTCCTCTGATATCTCGGATTGATCCTCTATAGCCTCTGCAGACGGAACCTCAACCACCAGATCCTGATTGCCAACAACCAAAGTAGGATCTTTGCTAGGCAAACCCTCTGGAATATCATCCATGGTAATTATATTATCTGACACCTTAGTAGTATCCTCCCTAACATCTACATGTATAGAATTCGACTCCTCTAGAGTATCTGTCAGAGTAAGAGTAATCCCTTGCCACTCTGATCATCCTCCCCCTCATCTACAATCTGAGACTGCGACCCTTGCCTCTTGTTCCTTGGAACCATTGTACAAATGCTGATGCATATTCGTTTCTGCACAGTTGTGTCTCCCTGCATCACCCATTTCAATACTTACTGATGGTGGGTTCAGTTGATCAATCATTACCCTCGAAGAAACTGGCGGATCAACATTTTGACTATCACTCTCCCTTGAATGAGCTGCGATCCCCATTAACTCCTCCTGTCGTCCTATTTTAAAAATTCGCCAAGAAGGGATCCACTTCTTCATAGTATGCTGCGGTTTTCATGGATAAGAAAGTTCAATCTCAGTAGAAGTCAATTCCCCATCTTCACCAAGTCGCTGAAGAGACAAAGTCTCTGGCGAATGGCATTTCTACTGACTTCAACACAAATCTTAGCATATCCAAGTCTTGCCATACTAGAAGTTTGAGCGTCCATGCCTAAAGGCTTTCTAAAAGAGCTGGCTACTTAGCCTAACCTATCAACCTTCCAGAAGTCCAAAGGAAAATTATGAAAATTAATCCAGATGGAAAAAAACTCTACACATTCTCACTTAAATTCAACTCCAAGTTGCCACTTTTGGTTGGCCACCAATATGCCACAACCCCATTTCCAGAATTTCTTCTAAATTACTATCAACAACAAATTTAATCACAATCGTGCCATTATCCATGAGCAATGTCTTTTTCTAATCCCTTCTTACCCCAGCTAGCATTTGCCCATGCCTGAATTAGAGGAAACGCTGGCCTTTTGCTCAAGAAGGAACCGAACAAGGTCGTCGACCATGCCCGCGCGCCTGCTTTCAATAAGTCAATGGGTGGAAGAAAGAATTCATCTTTCATTTCATCTGAATCAGTGGCTGGTTAATAACAATCTTCTTCTGCCAAGCTCCAAGAAGTGGAAGCCCCTTCATGACTGACGTCTTTAGCCAGCCCTTTCAGTGGATCTAGCTCTCGGGTTAAGACAGGAGAATCATCTGGAGATAGTCGAGCACGGTCACCATCCTTAGAGGAGGCAGTATCGGCCTTTGATAGGCCCTCTATGGAGGAAGAATCGTCAGCCGTAAAAACCGACCGTCGAGTAAGGCGGGAAGGAAATGCTCAAAACAAGCTGAAGTTCAAAGGTCAAAAGGTAAAATCCGAAGAGTGAAGTTCTTTGGTGCCACTGTCTTAGTTTAACTAGTTTGTCAATTTTGTTGATTATTTTAATTTTTAATTTGATTAATGATAAACATATGACGTATCAGAATAGATAAGCATGTCGCTTGGTCGGGTTAGGCCCGGGATGAGAATAGATAAGGATGTCAATGGGCTGGGCCTAGGGTCGTGGTGGGCCGCAAGCTGACTAGTGGCCTATGCTAGCCAAGATGGGCGGGCTACTAGCTGGCCGGCGGGCCGACCCATGAGTAGGCTGACAGGCCAGTGGTCCACCAGCGAGCAAGGCGGCTCATCTATTATTTTAAAAAAAAAGAAACAAAAAGACGTCGTTTCGGAAAAGTAAGCGGGCTAGATCGAGCTAGCCCGTGTGGGCCGATCTTGGTTGGCCCGTGGCTCGCCCGTGGTCCTCCCAACCTAGGCTAAAACACGGGCCGAGCCGAACAAGTCGGGTCGAAATTGCTATCCCTAAGAATAGATAATATATATAAAAATATATATTATGACTATTGGCTACAAATTTTATAGCCTGATGAAGCACGTGTCATAGGTTTTTTTTCAAAAACCACGAATTAATTTTTATAACGAAAGCAATAAAGATGGGATTAGCACTTCTTTTCTTATTGTAAATGAGTGCGGCTAGGTTGATCACATTATTAGGCAACCTCATTTTTCCTGTTTAATTTTTTTTTGTTGGGTTTCTGTTTGCACCTCTAATATGTTCTTTTAAAGGTTTTGTTAAATAACTTGAAATTGTTCTTTAGGGATTGGCAGATATCCCCAAGTCTAGGGTAAATGTGACATCAGCTACAATATCTGTGGAGGGGGAATTCAAATAGGTTGTTATGATGCTTGTAGCATACACCTTCAAGCCTTTTGCAGCAGTGATATTTCAACTGTGTTTTAATCTCTTATTAGAATAATTATTTATTACTAAATTTCATATTTTCTTTTTCCATAATTATCTTAATATTTCTTTTACAGTTCACTAATTGCAAGCATAAATTCCACCTTTAGTGCATCCTTGAATGGTATTTTTTATTATCATAAATTTTGATATCGTTCAATATTAGTTTAGTAATGACATTTACAGTTGGTATTTGGTGATTGGTTTAAATAGTTATTGGGTGTTAACAATGTTGAACTAAAAGAGTGTATGATTCAACACCTAGTTGCGGGACAATACCATATTACAAGAATGACAGGCTAGAGGATTAGGTCATTAGCTCAGGGTCATTCACAATTCTTGTTATTGTCAAATCATCATAATGTGCCTCCTATTGGTCCAATCTCATCTTCTCCTAGTCGGGGAGGAGATGGTGAACCTACCCCTCTAATCACAATAGTCAACCCATCTCTTCAAACCAATGATGGGCAAGAATCATCACAACTTGTTACACCATAATACTATGATGCCATATCTAATATTTCATTTCAGTTTCTAAACCTAGTGGTGATGGTAGTTATTGACCGAAGGGACGTTCCAGTTGAAGTTTTGGTGATGACAAAACATAATTACTACTAGTGTGTTTATTATTTTGATGAAAAGAAATATTAGAACAAAATGAAATCATAAACTCAAGAAAATAGTGTATGAAGATAATAAAAAGAAGTTAAATTTTGTAACTAATGAAATGAAGATCAAAACAAGAAAAAAAAAGATCTAGGCTCATCAAGTTCATTTCACATTTTGTATTATTATTTGTAAAATCATTTTGTTAATTTGATGATCTAAAAGGCTCACTATGCAAAATCATTCTTCTCACTTCATTGCATAAATCTTTACACTCATCAAGAGGCATTGAAGCTTTTGATTTTAACATAAAAGCCTCTTGCTCTTTCAAACAATCTTTGGGGAATATTTTGGGAAGTGTTTTAATCATATTTAGATTTAAAATTGGTTTTTAAGAATTTGAAATTTCTAAAATTATGTTTTTGGGGTGATTAGTTGACCAATATAGGTTAGTAGTTGACCAATATAGCTTAAAGTTGTTAAATATGATGTACCTAGAGTTTATAGCAACATTGGTTGATGTATTAGTCAACCAATATGCCATATTGGTCAACCAATGTGTGTACTGGTTGACCTGTTTTATTGGCTAGGGAATTTGGTGATGTAAATGCATACTGGTTGACTAGTACATCAAATATAGTAGTTATAATGACTAATTCTTAGCTCCAATGTCTATTTCGGGTCCCAAAACATTATAAATAGGTATTTTCTCATTAGTTTTACCTTTAAAAAGGATTTAAATGTTGTATACAAATATTTCAAAAAGTTTTTCAATCATTTAAGCATCATTTTGTCATATTTGTGTGAATGATCTACTTAGGATTTATAAAGTAAATAAGTGCAATATTTTTTGGTTGTAATACTTCGGTTGTTTCTTAAATATTGTACTTGGAGATGATCTAAGTCGGATGGAGGTTCCTATTTACATTGGAAGAATAATGTAAAAAGTCCTCTTTACTAAGAAATATTGTACAAAGGTTATTCTTCCTTTTGAAAGAAGAATTATAGAGGAATTCTAAAAAGAGTCTTGGGAAGTTGTTTATCGAACCACTATAAATTAGTTTACATTTTGTCTTTCCTATCCTTTCTAAATTATTGTTCAATTGGTTGATTAATTTATATTAAGGAATTTTCTCGTCCTTATTTATATCGATTGTTATTAATTAAGCACATAGGTTAGCAAATTTATTAAATTTTATGAACATATTTAGAAAATTTATTAAATTTTGTAAACACCAAATTCTACCCCCTTTTGGGTGCCATTAGGAATTAATATTAATGATAAGATTGATATTGTAAACAATACACAAACTTATTATAGTGCAAGTTTTAGTTCAAATTAAAGCTAATTTTATTCCATTGTTATACTTAACATCTAATCTAAGAAGGTAATTTTCTCATGATAGCACTACAAATTAAAGTTGATCTTAGTGATGTTATTAGTTGAGGGTTAATTGGTTGAGTTAAATCTAGAGACAAACATACACATATTAATTTGATTAGGAACAAAGGATCATCTATTAATGTTATATTGATTTTTTTGGTACAATTTGATGATAACTATATAAATAATGCTCGACATTTTGAATTAATAATATTTGTCTATGACTTAATTTCATAGTAGCAACTAAATAATCCACATTAAAATATTTGTTGATACATTATATAAAAAAAGTTGCAAATTGCTCAATATTATAGATTATGTAAAAAACTACAAAAATGGTTTAACAATATTTTCACACGCTCGTTGTTAAAAGACTTTACTTACGACATTACAAAGCAAATTTAAAGGTTTTACTTATGAAACTAGAAAAAACATAACAAACCTTATATGACTACAAATACATAAAATGTAATTAAAAGTATTGGTTGTACTTTTTTCGTTGCTTATCATATGACACCAAATTTTTTTCTACTATCATTAACTTATAATTGATATTTGGCTATGTATTTATAATATTTTAGGTACAAAACAAATTTCTAGCTACTAATATTTGTCTACATTTCTTGAAACATCACCTTTAATTTTCTGCTATGGGGAATTGACGATATTTCATGTGACAAAATTTAAACGTCATAGATAATTATGCACAACGTGTTTTGAAATTTGGTTATGTTTTTATTTGTTACATATAGTCTAATTTGTTATAATGTAAAGGGATTTGAATTCCAAATACCTCTATCTTCTTTGATCGTTTCTTAGTTTAGTCTTTGTTCTAGTTAATTAATTATGTTCATTTATAGTAGTTTATTATTTTAGTTTTGAATTTGATTAATCATAATCATACAATTTATTAGACTAGATAATATAAAGACAGTTAATAGATGGAATTTTCTAATAATTGTAGTTACTTCTACAATGTAAAACCTTGTAACAATTGTCGTTTCTTTAACAACATAAAAAGTTGACAACTGAATATTAAAGTTATAGGTGATTAAATAAAAGATAAAAAGAGTCACAATAGACATAATAGTTACGTTTGCTCTTCTAGCTATTACAATGTCTCCATTTTTTTTGTATACAACAAAGCTATGAAATCGTATGGGACCTACAAAATAAAGATATAAACACAAATATTAGGACTTATGACAAATTTGCATTATGCACGTAAATTTTTACACATACTTACTTCTTGCGAACAGCAATATATCTTCCAAACAAGACTCTTACCCCAACGCATATAACTTGTTTGGACAAAAACATTCATCTCTTTCACAAACACCAAATACCTACAAGAGACCTTCAATTTGAATATTGATTAACATTAATATATACGTTGGCATTGCTACAAACAATAATTGAATTACTTACTTTCATATTAATGCATTCATAAAAATGTTGACCAATGTTAGGCTTAGCATTTGAAATATATAGCTTCATTAAGGCATTAAGGGCAATTAATATTCAACATCGATATTATGTATATAAATATCAATATTAATTATATTTGAATCCAATTAAATTATCAAATATAACAAATAATATACATTACAGTTATTTTACCATTCAACATAATGCTTTCTCTTCACAAAATTTAGAATATATCCTTCCAACTTTTGCTACACTATCAAAAGAACAATAAATGCCACCCTTGAATCCATTAACAACACCTTGATGATCTTCCTATGTGAAACATATACCAAGTGCATACCCAACAAAAACTACAGATACTTTATTTTTGCCTACAAATGGTTACCTTGTTACAAGATCATCATACAAATATTTAATTACTACCTTAAATGCAACACTATTATGATTTCTTTTCGTAAACTCGCCTAAAAAAGAATTAAATTTCCAAAATGTTAGCATAATGTACCCAATATTAAGATTTTAGTTAAATTACCATTGTATTTACAAAATGAAAGAAAGGAAGCTTCTTTCCTGCAAATTAGGATGAAGTATCACATAATTGAAAATTTAGGCTATGGATTATGTAATGTCATATTTTTCAGTAATTACCAAGATGCATATATTCTGTATACACCACAAAACAAAGTATGAATTGACCATCATGCATTCAGTTACTCTTATTATTATTTATTCAATTTGCATTTCATACTGAAAATTAAGTGTAGGAGTATTCAAGGTTTTTACTGTTCAATTTGCTATGTACACAAACAAGCCAATCCTCCTTTTCAATAACAAACAAATAGTACCATAGCACTATAACATCTCATCTCTCAAATGATTGAGAGATTTAAAAAATTAGACTAATGAGTCCAATGAGTGTCAGCATATAACATGTAAATGGTGTATTTATGACATGAGTTCATAAGTGTATTCAAAGGCATAATATGAGCAGACATACATAAATTCTAAGTTAGACAAAGTGCACTCAATTGACATATTCCAGGGTATGAAATTGAATGTAATATAAGATATGAATATGATTTTCTAGTGTCTTGTGTTTTGGTTTACCAAAGACAAGAATTGATGGATTATAATTAGCAACTTGGAATTGATTGTTATAATTGGGAGATTGATAAATTAACATGTACATTTATTCTTGGAAAAATGCCAAGTGGTAAGACTAATTGAGACATGATAAATTAGGATGATTAAGCCTAAAATTGAGTGACATTTGGTATAGTTAAATATGTGACCAATGGATTAGTAAATGTGTGATAAATGGACCAATTATTATGTGACAAGTGGAGCAATTAGTAAGTGACATATGGACTAATCATTTAATGACAAATGGCAATTTATGGAGTGGATTAGTGGCAGCATTTTGATTAAGCAAATGTAATACATGTCTTAGCATAAATGTTGAGCTTAGATGTTGAAACCTAGTAGTTTGACCGGTGATGATATGTGCTAGAAAAAAATGATCCTTATATGATAATTTCTTGTTTTGATTTGTGGAAGTTATTGATTTGTAAGTTACTTAATGAATGATTTTTGAATTGGTTCTGGACATGAAATTGATGTGGAATTGACGCATGAATAAGGTAAAATTGAAGTTGAATTGATGAACTATGGTGAAGGGGTGTTGAAGGTGCATACCGTGAGTTAATTGTAGTGGTTCCACTGAACAAATATCAGTATTTTAACCATAACTTGACCTATAGTTATCCAAATGAGGTGATTTTAATTTTAGATTAAACTAAATACACATGTATAAAATTTTCATGAAGCAATATAATTTTATATATGTCTTTAAGGGTTTTGAAATTTGGCTTGAAGTTGAGTTTTGGTTATTGTCATTGTTTAAGAATAGTTTGTAGTATTTTGGGTATAACTCTAATAATAATGAACCAAATTGTATTAAATTTAGTTAATTAGAAACTTAAGACATATAGGAACATTTGTTTAGAAGAACATATTGCCTAGAAACCTCCATTTTTATGCTAAAATGGCCGTATAAAACTGACCCGAACCCCATCCTAAAAAAATCTAGAAAAAGTGCAGGAAAAGGATGTGGACAGATGCAATAGCTTCTATCACGATTGTGGGGAGGTACCCCATGATCGTGGGCAATGTTTTTATATGGTAATGTTTTGATTTGTGTAATGGTTGAACCAATTAAGGATAAGGTACTTAACTATGATGCATTTGGACTTAATTAGGGCTTAGAATGAACATAATTTGATGTTGGAAAAGTTGATTAAATGTGTGATAAGTTTTTATTGATCTTTGATATTATACTTTAAGGAAAAGGATGATTGATACCAATGCATTTAAGTTTTGAATGAAGGAATGTTAAAGAAATGAAGATGTCCTTATGAATGCAAATGTATTCCAAGAGTTATGAATGTGAATAAGAATTGGGAAGTATGTGAAATACTTGTAATACTAGAAAAGAATGTGTGGTTAATGAATGAAGCATGATCAAGTGTACTTAATGTATTAATCTAAATGCAACCAAGACCTATCTAAGAGACAATATTTAGCACCCCATTCCCATAGGGCATATTCTTGAACAGATCATCGATATTCGAGAACATACTCTACAAGGGTGGCATGCTAGGACAGTTACTCAACCATATTAATTATAAATGTTTCACGCACATCATATGCATTTTTAGAAAAACTCATAATCATTTTCGACCCATTTTATTTACAAACATTTTCAGTCCCAAGTGTTACAAACCATATGCATATCATCAGAGTTTCAGTAATCATTTAGGCTTATTACAAATACATAACATTTTTAGTCATAATGTTATTACATTACAAAATCATTCACATACATATTGTACAGTAATTGTGAATATGCATTTAAACACAAAATAATGAAATACATATGCAGATATAAATTGATCCCGATCTCTATCTCTTATTCGAATGCAGTGGCTAGACTTCAATTTGTTTAACTGGAGATCTCCTCTGAGCCTGAAAGATAATGTTGCAATTTTGGTGAGTCTTACAAACTTAATGAGTGGACCATCCTCGATGGCTCACTCAAATCACATAACATATTAGTTCATACTTCAATTTCACATACACTTTATGTCATCATATAATACACATCATTTCATCAATAATCATATAGCATCACGTAACACTTTGATCACTTATTTTGCATTTCACATTCAGAGCAGTCAAACAGTTCATTTCGATCATTTAAAACACA
>JAOSBN010000002.1:21558642-21569552 GCA_027563595.1 Erythroxylum suave | reverse complement strand
GAAAATGTCAAATGAGTGCATGAACAATCATTATAATGTGTATAAAGCAATCAAATTCGCATATGTCTATGCTGATATTATACATAAGTATGAACTGCATTTTTCTAATCTCTCATTATTATTTCTCATTTATAAAAATCTAAGGTTCTAAACCTTTGTATGGAAATGGAATGTTACACAATATGTGAATAATTATGAATTATGATTTAGGAAATATACCCGGGATATTCATTAAGCATGCATTAAACATGGCACATATATATGTGCATAATGAAGTATATATTTGCTTAATCGACTTTGTAATGTGAATTATGTGTCGAATTTGTAATGTGAATTATGTGTAAAATGTGTGTGCATTCAGATGCTTAAAACAAACACCATCATCAAGACACTGCTGAACCATCCAAACAATAGCATGTACGGGAGTGTACTGTGAGTCAACCTAGATGATATTCCTAGAATTGATTTATTCTATTTAACTTCTAATTACTGAATTGTTTATGATCTGAATGTGAATCCTAAACTTTAATAGTCCGAGGAGATTGACATTTGGGAATGTATTGGAAGTGTTCTGATAGCATATGAGCATATGATTATGAATGATTTCTAAATACTTAACGAAAGTTGAATGCTAGACTGAGGTCTGATGAATATGAGATTATGTCTGTGCCTCATAAATAAATGTTATTCATGGCATATTCTGTGATTTGATGGATTACATGAAACAAATGTTCAAATAAAGGCTTTGTGATTGAGTAGCCAGTTTTAAAGAACTTTAAGCTCAAAATTCTGCATGTAAAGCTTTGCTCAATGATTTTTATATCTGACTGAGCCTAATGGGCCAGTATCTATGTCTGTATGTGTATGTGTATGTGTATCTGTATCTAAAAAGCACTTGGTGACAACAAATAATAACGAATTTGAATTCTTATATGCATCTACATTTGAATATTTATGAATTATATGATTATGAAACCTTTTCTAAAGTTGTGATGATAAAAGTGATATGTCATGATAATGTGATTGATTGGGTCATACATGTTCTAAAAGAATGTATGTGAAATGTGTGACATTCATTATGTCTGTTTGAGATGGAAAATGTTGTGAAATTGGTTAGATATATGAAATTGGAGTATTTGACTTGAGTGAGATCATCAATGATGGTTCACTCACTGAGTTCTCAAAACTCATCAAAAATTGCAACATGGCTTTTTAGGTTTAGAAGAGATATCCAGTTAGACCAATTAGAGTAAATCCATTGCATATGAACATGAGCTAGTGGTCGGGATGAGTTTGCACCTGCATATGTCTGTAGTTAATTTTGTATTAAACATTATATTCTGGTTCTAATGTACATTGTATAAGTGAATTCTAAAATGTAAAGAATTTTTCGACTAAATATGTTTGTAATGAAAAAGGCCTAAATGAAATATGAGTTGCTTAAGATGTGTTTGATGTGTGGAAATTTTGCAATAAATATTTTCAATCGTCTTAACATGTCATCCTCGTAGCGTATATTCTCGATTATTGTTAATGTGTTCAGGCATATGCTCTATGAAAGTAGTGTGTTACAGGCAAAATCCAATTTGAAACCCTAGTACCCTAGCATGATACAACTCAAATTTCTGGAAGTACAAATCGAATTTAAAACCCCACTACAAGAAATTGGATTTGTGCTTTCAGAACCTTAGCATAATACAAGTCAATTTTTTAGAAGCACAAATCCAATTTAAAACTTTAATACAACAAATTGGATTTGTGCTCTCGGAACCCTAGTGTAATTTAAGTTGAAACCCTAGTGTAACAACACACCATTTCATACCCTAGTCGGAGTTGAAACCTTAATACAACAACGCACCATTTCATACAAAAACTGAATTGAAGTGGAAAGAACAATATAGAGAGAGAGGATCAATCGTACCCTAGTTGGTGCCACAAGAAGTTCGGCAAAGAAATCTTCAGTTTTTACCTAATGACGAAATCACTATCTTATGAAGCACCCACACACGAAGTCACAAAGAATGTTTGTTGGTCTGATGGAGCAAATAACTTTACAATAGAAGAAGCACCAACATACGAATTCACTCTCTTATGAACGTTAGGGATTTGGGGGATTTTAGGTTACAAATTAGGGATTTCAGAGTAAGAGTTTTAAGCATTGATCAACAGAGAAGAGATGGAAAAGAGAGGGAGCAGGGAGGGGCATCTAATTTTAGTTGAAATGATGTCGTTTTACTATCAAAACGAAATGATTTCGTTTTGCTAATCAGATAATCTTCTCATGAAACAGTTGAGGTGTCTGATTAGCGAAGGGTGTCAACACATGGTTATACGACGTTAGCACAGATAACGATGAGACTAACGTTGGGCTAAAATTGAAAACAATTGAAAGTTTAGATATTTTATTGCTACTTTTTAAAAATTTGGGAATGTATGGCTTAACCTTTAAAAAGAGGAGATGATTTCTCAATGAAAGAAAAAGAGTGAGTGTGTGCTGCTTGTGTGCTGAGATAGACGAAATCCTTAGATTAGGGTAAAATTTTCAAGTTATGGCTAATAGTTTCTTCTTATTAGAGTTGGCATATTCACTAAATTGATGATACATCCAAAATAGCTTTGTTTCCTAAGCAAGCTACAGTGAAAGACCTGTAGGGTGATGACTTTCTAAACACATCATGTTCTTGTTGCTATTCAACCATGCATCTTTTGTGCTGCTCTCATCCTTTGCACCATTTTGCTAAATCAACAACTTGTGGATACTTTTTCACTTTTCCTGGAGATTTCTTAGTTGATCAATAATTGAAGTAGAATAGAAGTTATTCCATCCAATAGAAGTTTAACTAATTGATGAGGATTAGTACCATCACAGAACTCTGAGTGAATTGTTGCAAATGACATTTAACTTTTGATCAAGAAATTCTTTATGCTTTTCCTTAAAACTGGCTTGTTTCTGGTCACCTGTTTTCTTATCAAGTTTAACATTTGGAAGCTGAGGATTGATGTGATGCTTTTGAATTTTCATTTGTGGTTGAGTTTGCCATGAGATTCCTTTCTGCCATAACATCTCAATATGATCACTTACATTCAATCTGTTTGTTCTTATTAGTTTGCACCAGAACTGAACCACATAGTAGACATAATCATTGTTGTTTGTGGAATTTTTAGCTTCATCTGGTATATTTAAGTACGCTACAAAATGTGATTGAGAATCAAGGTGATGGGCATAGCAAACCAACAATCCAGTTCGTGTATCAAAGGAAGAAGGCAATAGGTTTTCCTAGAGCGGGGTCCAGCAAAGAATAGAAGAATCTGAATTTGTCATGAATAAAGGCAATGAGTGCTAGGGTGGAAGTTCGTTACACAAAAACAGGAGGCTGTGTATGTTGGTTATTTGTTATATTCTGTTATGGGTCACAATGGCCAGCATGGCATTTTGTTATATGTTTGTTATGAAAATTAGCTTATATATAGACAATGAGGGAAGGAGAGAAGTAAGGGAATATTGTAATTGAATGATGACATTAATGAGCAAGGCAGACTTATGAAATCTGCCGGTGTCAGCTTTTACAAAACATTTTCAATACAATTCTTTTATTCCACTCTTCACTTCTGCTGTTACACCACTATTTACACCTTACTATTGTTACATCACATTTGCTCTTATCAATTTGGTATCAGAGCCCACGATCTCGTGTGAGTTTTCTGAATCAAACAAAATAGATTCCGCTCACCCAAAGACTCGGATGGAAACTCATGTTGAGCAACTCGAGGAGGACGTTAAAGGAATGAGTGCCAATATGACACTACTTATATCTCAGCTTCAAGAAAATCAGAAGAACATACTTGACACACAAACCAATGTTCAACTCATCCTAAACCAAATCCAAAAACAATCATAAAACACACCATCTGTCCATCTCGGTGAATCCAGTTCCTCAAAATTACCCATCACCCACTAGAAAGACAAAGAACCCATTCCTCTACCCACTGACAACAACACCCAAAACACCATAAACACCCAAGACCCACAACCCTCCATCACAAACCAACCCAACAACCACCCTTACCATAGCTGAGAAAGTGTTGGACAGAGAAAATTTTCCCAAGAAGCTAGAGGTTCTGATTTTTTATGGAGATGGGGCCAATTCCTGGATCTTCCGGGCCGAACGATACTTTGCCATTAATCGTTTGACGGAAGCAGACAAATTGGAGGTGGTGGGGGTTTGTTTTAAGGGGGAGCCACAAGCTTGGTTGCGATTTGAGGAGCGCACCGAAACCTTTTCTTCATGGGAGGAGCTGAAAATGCAAGCGTTGCAACGTTTTGCTGGGTTTCAAGATGGCACTCTATTGCATCGTTTCTTTGCAGTGAAATAGGTAAGGACAATGGCAAAATATCGGGTTTAGTTTGAATACTTGGCAGCATCTGTAGGAGCATTGGAGGAGGGGACCATAGAAGCCATGTTTGTGAACAGCTTGTAAGAAAAAACCCGAGCTGAATTGTTGGTTTTAAACCTATGTTCTCTGAAGGAGACAATAGAAACGGCAGGTTGCATTGAGAGGAAGAATCAAATTTTGGGTTTTACATATAGCCCTAAGGCCCAAAAAGACTCACCCATAAACCCACATAAAATCAACACCAAAACCATCACCTGAACTAAGCCCTATAATCCCTTACACCATGCACAACAACCCTCCAAAACTTAAAACCCAACCTTTGTTTCATCACCCCCACTACCATACACACCTCACGCCACTGAAACAACCAAAACCCCAACTATTCCCAGACCTCCAAAATTTCGGAAGCTTACTCCCTAAGAGACTCAGTCAAAAAGAGCTCAAGGCCTTTGTTTTAGATGTGACGAGAAGTGGCATTTTGGCCATCGCTGTCCACAGCAGGAGTTGAATGTTCTACTTGTTAGTGAAGGAGATGAGAATGATACATGTGAGAATATTGGAGAAGAGATGGTGGAGGAGGCATTGAATCAAGTGGAATTATCATTGAATTCCATTGTGGGCCTCTCGGAACCGAGGACATTGAAGCTAAAAGGTGAAGTCCACAAGTTAGAAGTGGTAGTGTTGATTGATTGCGGAGCCACTCATAATTTCATTTCTACGACTTTGGTAGAATCTCTACAGATACCTATCCAGGAGACAACTAATTACGGGGTCATTATCGGCTCTGGAAAGCAATTAAAGGGAATGGGTGTGTGTAAAGGAGTGGTCTTGAGGCTCCAAGAACTATCTATAGTAGAGGATTTTTTGCCTCTGCCATTGGGAAGTACTGATTTAATATTGGGACTCAAGTGGTTATCTACATTGGGTGAGACCCGTGATAATTGGAAGATGCTAACAATGTCATTCGAGATTGGAGGCAAACTTATAACCCTTAAGGGTGATCCGAGCCTTACCAAAGCCATGGTTTCCTTGATGATTATGGTTAAGGAGTTGCAACAAGAGAAATTGGGTATTCTAGTGGAATTAATGAATATTGCAGTTGAGGATTCTAGGTTGAAGGGCCATGATAACCTAGCTGCCATGACGTTGTTGAGTGAGTTTGAAGATGTATTTGTTACTACCACAGGTCTTCCTCCTATTAGGGGAAACAAACATGCTATAGTATTGAAAGAAAGTAGCGGTCCAATCAATGTTCGCCCTTATCGCTATCCGCATATCCAGAAGGCGGAAAGTGAGATTTTGGTAGCTAAAATGTTGTCCGCTAGAATTATTCGGCCAAGTGTGAGTCCATTTGTAAGCCCGATTTTGTTGGTGCGTAAGAAAGATGGGAGTTGGAGGTTTTGTGTCGATTATCACGCCATCAACCGCGCGACAGTTCCAAATCGCTTCCCCATTCCTAATATCGATGAGCTTTTAGATGAGCTTCATGGTGTGCGGGTATTTTCTAAACTTGATCTCAAAATCGGTTATCACCAAATCCGCGTCAAAACGGAGGATGTACACAAGACGGCTTTTCATACCCAAGAATGCCATTATGAATTCCTCGTTATGCCGTTCAGGCTAACCAATGCCCTGGCAACTTTTCAAGCCTTGATGACTAATATATTTAAGCATTTGTTGCGGCGTTCTGTATTGGTGTTTTTTGACGATATCCTTGTTCATAGTGCCACACTTATAGATTATGAAGGGCATTTGAAGGAGGTGTTGGCTTTGCTACGTGACCACAAATTGTTTGCCAATGCCAAGAAATGTTGCTTCTATCAAACTAAAGTGGAGTACCCTGGCCACATTATTTCAGAAAAGGGGGTGGCAGCCGATTACAACAAAATCAAATTGATGGATGAATGGCCTTTTCCAACTAATCCAAAGGAGTTGAGAGGCTTCTTGGGGTTGACCGGGTACTATAGATGTTTTGTTCACCATTACGGGAGGATTGCTGCCCCACTTACTCATTTACTCAAGAAAGACTCCTTTGAGTGGACTAGGGAAGCAACAGCGGCGGTGGAAGAACTTAAAAAAGCTATGAAATCAGTCCTTATTTTGGCTCTCCCTAATTTTTCAGAGGTATTTATGGTGGAGACGGATGCTTTAGGCATTGGGTTGGGAGTAGTATTATCTCAAAAAGGTCAACCTTTGATCTTTTTCAGTCATGCTTTGCAAGGTCGGACGCATTACAAATCAGTATACGAATGGGAGTTGATGGCAATAGTCATGGCTATACAAAAATCGCGTCATTACTTACTTGGGCGCCACTTTATTGTTCACACCGACCAAAAGGCCTTGCGCTACTTGCTGGAGCAATGAATGGTAGCAATGGAGTATCAAAGGTGGTTAACTAAAATCATGAGCTTTGATTTTGAAGTGTAGTATAAGCCAGACTGGAAAACAAAGCCGCGGACGCTTTATCGCTCATTCCTCATCCAGTGGAGATGATGGCAATCTCAGTCCTCTCTGTGTTGGATTTACACTTGTTGTCTCGAGAAATTGAGAATGATCCTAAGTTACAAGCTATCAAGCAATCTTTGGAAAAGAATTCTTATTCTTATCCGGACTGGTCTCATGAGCATGGTACATTATTTTTTAAAGGGAAGTTGGTGATACCTAAAGCTTCTTCCTTAATTCCGACGTTGCTACAGGAATTCCATAGTAGTCCTATTGCTGGACGTGGAGGTTTTCTACGCACCTTCAAGCGTGTTTTTGGAGAATTATATTAGGATGGAAAGCGTGCTAGGATCAAAAAGTTTGTGGAAGAATGTCTAATATGTTAGCAAAATAAGTACCAAACGCTGACACCAGCTGGCCTCTTACAGCCACTCCCCATTCCGTAGGCTATATGGGAAGATCTAAGCATAGACTTCATCGACGGCCTTCCAAAATCACACGGATTCAATTCCATTATGGTGGTTATGGATAGATTAAGTAAGTATGCACACTTCAATTTTTTGAAACATCCTTACACTATGAAAGTAGTGGCAGAGGAGTTTATTAGTATGCTTGTCAAGCTCTATGGATTCCCTAGAAGCATAGTTACGGATCAGGATAGAATTTTCTTGAGCCATTTTTGGGCTGAGTTGTTCCGTCTTCAGCACACCAAACTTAAGAGAAGCACCTCCTATCATCCACAAACCGACAGGCAAAGTGAAGTGGTGAATTGATGTCTAGAGACGTACTTGTGCTACTTTGCGAGCCAACAACCAAAACAATGGGCTAAATGGATCACTTGGGCTAAGTATTCATACAATACTTCTTTCCATACTTCCACCATGACAACGCCCTTCAAGCTTGTTTATGGCAGGGGCCCTCCCATCTTGATTCGATATGGTTTCAGCACAACTTCAAATTCAGCCCTTGAGGAGCAATTAGTGGAATGTGACCTGATGCTTAATGAGTTAAAGGAGCAATTGGTAATGGCCCAGAATCGGATGAAGCAAGCTGCGGATAAGCACCGTCACTACATACACTTTAAGCCGAGGATTTGGTGTACTTAAAGCTTCGCCCCTATCGTCAAAGTTCGTTGGCTTCAAGGCTAAATGAGAAGCTATCACCCAGATATTTCGGTCCTTTTCCAGCATTGAAACGCATTGGAGTTGTTGCCTATGAACTTTAACTTCCTCCATCAGTCGGTATCCACCCAGTTTTTCACATATCACATCTGAAAAAGGTAGTCGGCAACACCGATCTAGTTCAGCCCCATCCTCCAGTATTATCTCCAGAATTGGATTAGGAGGTGGAACTTGAGAAGATTTTGGCCACGTGTGGTAGCGGCACTAACCTTGAGCTCTTGGTGAAGTGGAAACATCTTCCCTCTTTTGAAGTAATTTGGGAGCCATTTCAGTTGATCAGAGATGTCTTTCCCACTTTCCACCTTGAGGACAAGGTGAATCTTGTTGGTGGGGGTATTAATGGGCATAGCAAACCAATAATCTAGTTCGTGTATCAAAGGAAGAAGGCAAGAGGTTTTCCTAGAGCGGGGTCCAGCAAAGAATAGAAGAATCTGAGTTTGTCATGAATAAAGGCAATGAGTGCTAGGGTGGAAGTTCGTTACACAGAAACAGGAGGCTGTGCATGTTGGTTATTTGCTATATTTTGTTATGGGTCACAATGGCCAGTATGGCATTTTGTTATATGTTTGTTATACAAATTAGTTTATATATAGACAGTGAGGGAAGGAGAGAAGCAAGGGAATATTGTAATTGAATGATGACATTGATGAGCAAGGCAGACTTATGAAATCTGCCAGTGTCAGCTTTTACAAAAGATTTTCAATACAATTCTTCTATTCCACTCTTCACTTCTGCTGTTACACCACTATTTACACCTTACTACTGTTACATCACATTTGCTCTTATCACAAGGCCGTCGGTGACAATTAATACTCGTTATGCTTATTAGAAGTGGGTAGAACGAGTAGAGAAGATGCTTAAACAAAAATTGATAAAAGTAAAGAAAACATAGGACTTCTTACTTAATGTTGAGCCTAGAAATTAGTTTTAACATTTTAGGAATTATTCTTAACTAAAGATTTACTTTTGGAGGAAGAAAAAAAAAGTCTCACTCTTTCATGTAAAATGTTAAATTTTCTTAATAATCAACCGCCTATAAAATTTAGCGCACAGTATAACTCTATAGATGAAGGGGAGATTATGGTACACCAAACGTTATATAATTATTAAATCATTAAGTGAGCGTCTACTCTACTTTTTATTTTATTTTTGAAGAGAAGCGTCTAGTCTACTTGACACACCACTTTTCCTGAATGATCAACGACAGCTTCAAAGTCAAACCTTGGAGACCAGGCTAGCACACGTTTCACTTCCTTTCGGTGTTGTAAGTAAGCCAAGTCTAAAAGCTTCAGCCTTTGGTTTTATACTTGATTTGAGATTTTTATGAACCAGGTTTATTTGATATCATTCAATATGGTCTTTCAGTTTCTTAATTCGTAAAAGACAAAATCAAGCTGCATGATAGAACAAAGAAACCGTTTCATCAGCTAAGATCGTTTATGGTGGTTCATTTCCAGGTTGCTCTTGTAAGTTTTAAGTCGTGTGAAATGTATAACTCTGGGCTTAATGATGGCTATATAAAGAGTCCAGTTCTATTCTGTCTAGTTTTTCTAGGGAAACACTGGCTTGTGCTGCAAGAACTAACCAATAGTGTCGACCAATTCGTCTATTTTTACATGTTAAAGTAGGTAAGTGAATCTTAGAACACAAGTCGAACAACCCCCATGATCTCTTCCATTGTGCCAAAAACTTGTCTATTCTCATTTTATAATCCTGCAATCCCAAGTTACAACATATAAATGAGGTTTTCCCTGTAAAATAGCAAGAGAAACGGTAATGCATAGACTGTGTGAAAATAAAGAACACAATTGGTTGAAAAGTACATTTATACAACTTAATGGATCAATTTTAATTGTTTAATCATATTCAAATATAAATGTTAAACTTAAATCTACGGGTGTGCTTGTTTAGTAGGTATTAAAAAAGAGAAATGGGTGTGAAATGAAAGATTAAATTTGATAAGGGACTATAATTATAGAGTCATTATTTTTATTACTTATTTTTTGGTGATACCCTATTCATCTCCCAAGCTAGAGGAATGAGTATCATTATTATAAAGGAATGGATATTACTATTAATTAATTACATTATAATTAATAAAATATAATATAATTAATTAGTTACAATATACTTAATTAAAATTAATTACAATATTTTTATTAATCAATATATTATAATTGATTAATTAAAATATAATTAATTAATTAAAATATAATAAATTAAAATATAATAAAATTTTATTTCTTGCATAAACCAACCACTGTCAGTGGTGATGGTAATCATTTCTTCTTCTTAACCAAGCATCATAATTATAATGATAATATCCATTTTCATTCCTCAGTATATTCATTCTCATTCCTATTATCATTTCCCGTGCGAACCAACTGCCCCCAAAATCTAAATTTTTTTATCTTTATGTATTTAAATATTAAAAATTAACTTATATTACTAAGTTGATAACTCGAAAACTGGGAATTTGAACTTATCAAACAACTTATTCACCAATGCTTGATACATTTTATTTGTGAGTATCGAACTCTCATTTTGGAATTATTGTAAAGTTTTGCTTCCCAACTTTTATCCATACATTGATTTTCACTTTCAAAGACTGCGTCCATAGATGGAGAATTTGTCCTTACTTTGATAACTTAATAATATTACTATATTGGTTCAGGTAAATATCGGGTATTATTTCGAGTAATTTTTTCAATTTATGAAATAGTTTCTAATTTTTTTTTAAAATTGCAAAATAGGTTAGTAGTATATTATTCTATATACTTTATAATTTTACATCAACTATGTCTCCAAAAAACATAATAATAAAATTTTAAAATAATTTATTTATTTTTATTAACATTAATTTTCAGATATTTCATATATAAATAATAATCA
>JAOSBN010000002.1:21523213-21548984 GCA_027563595.1 Erythroxylum suave | reverse complement strand
GTTTTTGGAGGTAATAAATTGTCTTTATGATAGTTTCTCTTATTTTTAATATCATAATTAGTTTTTTATTGTGAGATTCTAAAAACATTCATTTGTATTATATGAAAAGTTATAATAATAGTTAGTTGCAATGATGCTTTGTGTAAAATATTCATCAATAAATTTCATGGTAAATTAGTTGAAAAGTGAACTTGAATGAGAACTAGTAAAATATGAATATATAGCTACTTAAAAAATAATTCATAATACCATATATTATGTTATTATTAATGGCTGTTATTGTTATTTATAAAGGTGTTTATAATATCTAATAGAGTATTGTTAAAACGTTATTAAGGATTTATAAATAATGTCAGAATTGATTCAAAATGGAAGGAGCATAAAAAAGGAGTATATCTATCCGCTTTATGATAATTGAATGCTACTCAATTTATGGCATAACATTATATTATACGATCACAATGAAATGATTTCAAGGGACAATAAAAAGTTAAAGGATGAGGTTACAAATCATATAAATAATAATAAAATATTTAGTTAATTGATCAATGGAATTTATTTAGTTAACCAAGATTGATCAATCAAGTTTTTTTTATAATTGATCAAGTAACAAGTTGCAAAATATGCAAAGTGATTAGCTAAGTTTTTTTAATCAATCAAAGTCACATGATCAATTTTTCATGGTTGCCTCAGTTATGAGACCCTTTAAGTACTTCGTGTTTCCTCATTTGTAATATTCTTTCCCATTTCATACTGAGAGAGTTTTAAAGGGGAAAAGGATTCTTAGGAATTGATTTGAAAACTAGAAAATTTTGCTTAGATATTAATCAATCATGAGGAAATTTGAAGGATTTAGTAAGAAAAAGAAAAATTGTAGGTGTATAACATATATCATAAAGTATATTATTGGTTATCGTATTATTGTTGTTGTTGTTGTTGTTGTTGTTGTTATTATTATTATTATTATTATTATTATTATTATTATTATTATTATTATTATTATCATCGTCGTCGTTGTCATCATCATCATCAATGTTGTTATTATTGTTGTTGTTAGTAGTAGTAATAGTAGTAGTAGAAGAAGTTATACATGGCTATTATAAATTTTGAGTTGGGTTGGATGGTAGAAGATCTTACTTAGTGGTTGTTGGCTCATTACTTAGTTTTTTTATACCTAATTTTTATGATATGTTTTGATTTTGTTGATAGTTTATAAAGTTCATTACATAAATTGTTTAATATGTTAAATTTTGATTTAGACTTATGAAAATGGTGTACTTAATAATTTGGTTATATATTTAGTATTGGATATTATGTTTTCTCCATGGAATAAGAGTGTATGTAGTAACTTTAGATTAAGTAGTGTAATATCTTAAACTATTATATTTTGAGAGCTATAAATATTAGATATATGTTATATTTGATATTGTGATCTTAGTGTTCAATTAAACATTGAATATAATGGTATTGTATGGATGTAATTATGGTGATATTAACTTGATGTAATTAGGCCTTTTGTATACTATATGGGTTTTATATAAGGTTGTTTGGAACTTTTTAATTTTTTTTATGTTGCTAAAATGTATACGTGGGCTAGGTGAAGCTATTTGTGTGGTTAACGAAGGATCTTATATATTTTATAAGTTAGAACAATGTGTTAAATGAGTTATATAAGGTTATATGATTTATGAGAGTTTTATAAGGCTAGCTATGTGATGGGGATTAAATAGGGTCATGGAATTCAACATTACGATATTATATTTTGTTATCTTAGGCATTGCAATAAAATATTATATCAAATATTGATTGGTTCAAATAAGATTATGTAATTTGGATTTGTGATGTGCTAATCTCAAGATTTTGTACTAAGACATAATATACCTTAACATTATTTAATCGGAAGCATGAAGGTGATGATGATTAAAATGTATAATGATGATATACACCATTGATATGATATATGTATGTGGATTAGACCATTGTATATATGGTTAATTGTATGAGATATAGGTTAAATACTGGATTATGGTTTAGATATGCAAATATTGTAATTTTATATTGTGATATCTACAAATTGAAAGGTAGTTCATGTTTTTGTGGAACTTATATAAACATATGCATTGTAATTAAACTAAGAATAGATGATGTTGGTGTTATATTTGGGATTAGTGAATTGTGAGTTGGTTTATTATTTTATACGTAATGGTTAACGAGGTGAATTAGTGTGTTTATTGTAAATAGCTGGATGTGATGGAGATGGTGTGCCTTATAATTGAAATATTTGTAATAGTAGATATTATGGTGATTATATAAGTGATCCTCTTCTTTAGTTATAATAGATGAAATATGTGAGCTAGATTTGTGTTGGTTAATTTTGAATTTATATATGATTCCATATTATGTGTTTTATATTAAATAAGATAATAATTATTACTATATTTTATTTTGAGAATATCATTTTTACATATTCTTAAATTTTGTTTATTGCAAGCAATGAGTTGGAAAATAAACATGAGTATTCATATGAGTTATTAGTCAGTCTACCTAATTTTTATAAAGAGAATCAATTGTGTTGAATGTTATTTTTATGCATAAAAATAAATTATTTTGATACAAATGATAAAAATATATAATTTAAATATTTAATGTATTTAAGAAAGATGTAAATTATTAGGTAAAATTAAATAAAGAATTGTCATCTTTAGTATTAAAGTTCTTTTAAAATTAGGTATATTGGAATTCATTTGTTAAAATTGAGTTGATACTGAAATTATTTGACGAAGTAGATGCGTAATTTGTCCGCAAATAGGCTTTTAAAAAATTAGAGATATGACATATACAAAAACATAATTGAAAACATGAAATTGTGAAACTTAAGGAAAAACACGTTGTAGAAAACTACTAGTCCAACATGTATTATATATGCATGTCATTAATAATTTTAAGGAGAAAATTAAAAATAATAATAATAATAATTTATAATCATTAGATATAAAAATGAAAATAAAAATGGTGTGATCCATTTTTATATTAGTTACGTGAAAAAGAAAAATTATGCAGTCCATGATTGGTGTGTATTCAGCATAAAATTATATACTGAATAGCTGTAAAGGCAGAAAAATGAAAAAGGTTGCTTTTTCATCTGACTTGGCCTTGTCCCCTACATCTCTAGCGAAGCGAGAACCTCAACATCATTTATTCTAATCTACATTGCAAAAGCCAAAAGGCGTGCGGTCCGACTTGCGACCGCCAAAGAAATGTTACTTATTATCCTCTTCTCCTTTTCGGTATTTCTGTTTTCAGTTCCGATCCATCAATAACTTACTCTATGTCAGTCATTCGTGAATCAAAATTCCCATATCCTATGGCTGCAGACAAGTCCTTGCGACAGCAATGGAATTTGGGTGGTTTTAGTTTTAGGCCACAAACAATATCATGTGCCTCGTTGTATTACAGTACTTTTAATGTACGGCGGGAATCATTTCATAGGTACTAAGGATTATGATAATAGACAGTAAATAGAGCCTAAGACTACGAGAGTGCTAATAGATTATTTATCATGCTATCACTTATGTTAAACTCGACTCTCCAAATAATTAAAAAGAAAAAATACCAACTCTTATGTTACATTTTAAACTTCAAAATGAGAATATGTTATCGAACTTAATTCAAATCCACATCCTCCAATGTATACAAAGTTTAATTAAGGCTTTAAGGAGCAGAATTGTGGAGTTGAACAAGAAAAGTAGACAAATGAGTGTATATTTACCTGGAAAAGTAAAAAGAGGAAAACTGAGAACCTGGAAAAATATATAAAAAGGTAACAAAAAGGCATGAGGAAAGGAATAAACAAAAGGAGGAGTGGACGATGGTCAAGAACACCAGCTCTCATGGCAAGTGGCATCCGACCAACCAGTTTCACTGTGTGACTTGCTACGAAACTCTCGTCTTTATATCTTTATCTCCAAAACTACAGGCCCTCTTCTTGGATCTCTCTCACTCTCAGAGGCCACCAGTTTCAGTTAACCGTATCTTTATCTTCATCCTCACAAATACACTTCATATATGCATAAACCCCTCTTCTCTTCTCCTTTTCTTCAAGCCACCAGTTCCCACTACCACTCCTCTCTCTCTCTCTTCCTAAGTTTAAAGCCACCAGTTTTTCATCAAACTGTATCTGGTTCATCTTCTCTCTGCCTGAAAGCCACCAGTTCCCACTATTACTGTATCTTTATCTTCATTCTCATACACCCTTGGCACAGATTCTAGATCATCTTTCTGACACGAAATCACCCTCCTGTCTTTCTCTGGCTCACCACATAAAAGAATGCATCTTTACGTCTCTCTCCACCCACAAGCCACCAACTTTTGCTCTTCAACCTTATCTCCTTTCTCCTTCATCTCCTCGTTGCATGTATATATACATATATATAAGACGAAGAAGAGTTGGGGGAGTTCAAAATGTATGTGTATCTTATTCTTATCCTCTACAAAGATATCATATAAATCCACCCAACCTTGTCTTGCTTTCCCATGTAATAATAAGAAGCACAATCTCAACGTGACAAAATGGTCATAGCAGGCAGTGTCCATATCCATGACATACCTGATGCTATTCTTTCCAAGATATTCTCTTCAATAGCCGATACTCGAACCCGCAATGCCATGTCCCTGGTGTGCCTTAAGTGGAACTTGATAGAGCGCTCCACACGAACATCTCTTGCTCTTCGAGGCAATATCCGAGACCTGTTTCTGCTGCCAACCTGCTTTAGAGCTGTCACTAATCTTGACATCTCTTTGCTTTCACCTTGGGGACACCCGGTTCTCGACTCCCGTCCGAACCCAACTCTTCTCGCTCAGCTTTTATCTAGGGCCTTTCCCTCTGTTGTCTCTCTCACTGTTTATGCAAGAAACCAATTAACCCTTCATTTACTTGCTCCACAGTGGCCTAGCTTGCGCCAAGTTAAGCTTGTTCGCTGGCACCAGCGACCTCCTTCGCCTTTGGGGTCTGATTTCCATGCTTTGTTTGAACACTGCCACTCGCTTGCTTCACTTGATCTCTCGCATTTCTATTGCTGGACAGAAGATTTGCCTCCGGCCCTTCAGCGATATCCCTCTCTTTCTGCTTCTCTTGTCCATCTTAACATCCTTACGTACTCTTCCACCGAAGGATTCAAGTCCAATGAGCTTCTTGCCATAACTGCTGCATGCCCGAATCTCCGAGAATTACTTGCCACATGCATATTTGATCATAGATTCCTTGGTTTTCTTGGAGATGAAGCTTTGTTATCCCTTGCTTCAAATTGTCCTCGCCTATCTCTTCTTCATCTTATTGACACTAACTCCTTATCTAATGCAAGAGGTGACCCAAATGATGAAGGATACAGTCATCAAGATGCAAGAATCAGCCATGTTATGCTTACGGACTTTTTTGCTGGATTGCCATTCCTTGAAGAGTTGGTTCTTGATGTTTGTCAGAATGTGCGTGATACCTGGCCAGCACTTGAGACCCTCAACTTCAATTGTCCAAGGCTTAAATCCTTGAAACTGGGACATTTTCATGGTATATGTAGGGGCATAGATGCTCGTCCAGATGGCATTGCACTTTGCGGCAGATTGGAATCATTGTCGATAAAGAATTCTGCTGATTTAACTGATTCTGGTTTAATAGTTATTGCCTTTGGCTGTCCAGGACTGACCAAGTTTGAGGTTCATGGTTGCAGAAAGATCACTGAGATGGGGATACAGAAATTGGCTTCAATTCTTAGGAAGACCTTGACTGATGTGAAGATATCTTGTTGCAAGAACCTCAATACTGTCAGCTCGTTAAGGGCCTTGGAAGCAATCCAACATAGTATAAAACGACTGCACGTAGACTGCTTATGGGAAGATATGGAGCAGTTTGGAGGAGAGACTAGCTCAGGTGGTTCTAACGGATTCAGACATTTCCCATCAGAAAAGAGCAGGTTGAAGAAGAAATCAAAGATGTTTCATGGCAACGGAAATGGATACTCTTCAAGGCCTTGGTCAAAGCTGCAGAGTCTTTCTCTTTGGATTGAAGTAGGAGAGCTGCTGAGCCCATTGGTTTTGTCAGGATTGGAGGATTGCCCTATGCTAGAAGAGATAAAAATAAAAGTTGAAGGTGATTGTAGGTACCAGCCAAGGCCTTCCTGGGAAGGATTTGGGCTGAGCTCTCTTACCTGCTATCCTCAACTTTCAAAGTTGCATCTGGACTGTGGTTCTGCTATTGGTTTTGCACTTACTGCCCCTACCGGGCAAGCTGATTTGAGTCTTTGGGAGAGGTTTTATCTTCAGGGCGTTGGAGATTTGAACTTGACTGTGCTCAACTATTGGCCCCCACAAGACATGGATGTTAATCAGAGAAACCTCTCCCTTCCAGCTGCAGGATTGCTGGCACTATGTAGGAAACTGAGGAAGCTTTTTATTCATGGAACTGCCAATGAACACTTCATGATGATGCTTCTGAAAATAGAAACACTCAGGGATGTCCAGTTGAGAGGAGATTACTACCCGGCACCGGAGAATGACACCATCACAGAGATGAGGATCGCTTCATGCGTTCGATTTGAGGATGCCCTCAACAGACGTCTTATTCCTGATTGAAATACTGAGAGCTATGGAATCCAGGATAGCTTATATCCTGCTCCTGCATGCATGCTCCTTCTTGGCTATCATATCAGTGGTTGATCACAAACCCAATAAATTGATGGATGTCATATTATGTTATCATTTGTGATAAATTTGACATTTCAAGGTTGAAATATAACACACACATATGCAGACAAGGAGGACATAGATATAGGCTTTTGCAAAGATGATTATATAACTTAATTGACATGATTCATACATCTGCATGCTAAACCTTTGGATCAACAAAATTGATGTGGAAGATTGAACAAGGAAGAGAGAACTTGAATGATGGACTAACAATTACTCTTTAATTTTTTTTAATGCATCTGATCCAAACTCCGGCATAGCTGAAGTAGATTTCTCCTAGTCATGATCAGTTGCTTCATCAAGCAAATCATCCTGAGATCTGAATTCCTAAGTAAAAAGTTAGATGCTTTAATACTTTGAAGATGAAAGATAGTTAATAAATAAGTGTGGCATGAGCTGGATCTGGTTTTGGAGGAACAAGGTAATTCATGATGTTAACTTTGACTGGTGCGGTAGAGATGGTTATTTGGGATGCTTGATGTTTGAAACAGAAATTGGGGCAATCCTCGGTTAACTACATCCTGGGATGAAGAGATAATTTAGGTACCACGTCAAGAGTTTTGAAACGGGATTGGTCGGTACGTAACTACTTTTTGCTTTTATTTTCACGGATGTTCTATTAAGAGGCTTCTGCAACGGAATTTCTTCTTCATTCCAAATTTACTTATATAAATTATATATATATATAAATAAAGTAGAAACAGATTTTTTATCTAATATTAATCTGACGTCATTTATGCTTAAATTTTTAAGTCACTGGTAACTTCTAACTGTCATGGGCGCCTATGACTTTTTTATTTTTTAATTTTAATAATAATATTATTAATTTAATAAAATTTTATAAAAATTGAAATTAAAATAATTATATAAACAAAAAATATATAATGAAGTTGTGTCACAGGCTGAAACCTAAGTCACTCCCGCGACACAAATTCATTTTTTGTTTTTTAATTATCTTAATTTTAATTTTTAAATAAAATTTTAAGTTAAATTTTAAAAATTTTAATATATTAATTTATTAAAATTGTTTAATTAATTTATAAAGTATAGAAAAATATTAAATTAAATTTAAAATTTTCATTAATTTGATTATTATTATTATATTAGCTCGCATGCATTTTAATGCAATATTAAACATCTTGTAAGATAAAGTTTTTTTTTTACAAAAATGCTTGCGAAATGTAAATAAATTATACAATAATTTATTTTGATTTCAACAACTTATTTTAATTGATTAATTTACTAAAATTGTTTAATTAATTTATAAATTATAGAATTTATATATAAACACTAAACAACTAATTTTACTAAACATCTTTAATAAATAGCTGATTTATCAAACATTTTTAATAAACACTTGATGTTATCTGCTGGTTAAATTAGCTGATATAATCAACTATCAGCTAATGTAATCAATTGTTTTGCAAACATGCCTTGTACAGGACTAAAGAGGCCATGCTTGCCAATACATTAGATGATAGCTGATTCTATCCGCGGTTAGCTAATAGCTCATTATATTAGCTGATTTGACCAGCAGATAATATTAGTTGTTTATTAAAGATGTTTGATAAAATTAGTTGTTTATTGTTTATGTATAAAATTCTATAATTTATAAATTAATTAAACAATTTTAGTAAATTAATCAATTAAAATAAGTTATTGAAATCAAAATAAATTATTCCACATATATAATATATTGTATAATTTGTTTGCATTTCACAAGCATTCTTTGTAAAAAAATTTATCATAAATATACAAGATGTTAATATTGCATTAATATGCTCGTGTGCTAATATAATAATAATAATAATAATATGTCAATTTTTAATTTAATTTAATATTTTTCTATAATTTATAAATTAATTAGACAATTTTAATAAATTAATAAATTTTAAAATTTTTATCTTAAAAATTTTATTTCAAAAAACAAAATTAAAATAATTATAAAAAACAAAATGGAAAATTTTGTCAGAAGAAATTTTTAATTTTTGTCATTTGATTTTTAGTTTTAGGAAAATTTTTAATTTTTTTAATCATTTTAAATAAAATTAAAATGAAAATAATAAAAAACAAAAAACAATGGAAAATTTTGTCACAAGGTGACTTGAGTGTCCGTGATACAAAATTTTTTAATCATTTAATTTTATTTTTTATAAAATTAATAATAAAATAATTTGAATTTAATTTAAATTTTTATTAAAACAATAATAATAAAATTAAAATTAAAATGATAAAAAAAACCTCACAGGCACGATGATTATGTGTAAGTGATTTTGTTGTTTAAAATTTAAGTAAAAACGATTGCGTCTTATTAATTAGATAGAGTTAGAAAAAATAACATTAGATTAGATAGATTAAATAGAGAATCAACATAGAGACTTGGGAAAAATAACATTAGATTAGACAGATTAATCAGAGAATCAACATAGATACTTGGGCTTCAAGGATCAAAATAGTTGACAAAAGAAAGGCCAGCCTATAGAATTTTTTTATAGGAGGTCAGATTACATGTTCTTATTTCTCTACTTCTACTCTATTTTATCAAAATTCATCCATTCAATAAATAAGTCCTACAAAAATTAGACGAATGAAATAAGACGGGGGAATAGGATAGTTGGAACATGCCCTTTTATATTATCAGACTCTCATCAACTAGGTCTGACTTGTTGAGAAATTAGACACAATGATTATTCTAGTATAAGAATACTAGTATGTGGCATCACGATTCTTTGGTTACTCTGGTACCAAGGTATCGTGATGAAAACAGGCACGACAGTTTAGTCAGAGCTGAATTTGGCTAGTCTGGCTGGAGCTCAATAGTTCAAAATTTTGTTGATCAACTCAATGGCCGGATCAAGAACCGCCTTACCTGGTTAGAGGATCATTCTCCTTGACCTTCACTTCAAACTGTTTCTGCAATGCCTGTTGAGAAGGAAACAAAATGTTTACGTCCTAAACGATAAAGGACATTGTAATCGATTTTGTTACCTGCGAATGTAATCTCCTCGATGCAGAGCAAAGGGTAAAAGACATCTGGGAAGACAAGTGCCTCACACCTCTTTGCCATCGCTATCGCCATCGTCTTGCATACTATCCCTAATCAAGAAGGTTCTAAATGTTATCGAAAAAAGGATTGTTCAGTATACTCTATTTGATAAATGACAATGTTTCAGTTTTTGGCTTTCACATCATTGTTTGGTCCCCTTTTCTAATTTTTGTTTAATGAATTCTTTTTAATTTCTAAAAAAAAATCAATAGCCGGATTAAAAGTCATAAAATGATGATTTAAAAAAAAATGATAAATTGGGCTGGATCACGGGTCTACCACAAGTGAGTCGGGACGAACCATGACCATTCTTAAATGGCGAAGAGATGTTCGGATCCGCCTGATTAATGAGTTTTTGGTTTTAGTAGAAAGATTAAACTATTTAGTTATTTTAATTTATTTCCACTAATTGTTCAACTACTTCCGTTTATCATAGACCGTCGCTATCCTCGGGAGAAGATATTTAAGTATGCCCAGTTGTCGTCCAACTAAAGACATTTTTTAACGATTGTGTGCGTTGTCATTTTTTTTTCTTTCCTATTTAGTTTTTAATTCTTCCACTAAATTCAGATTTCTTGTTTTCAAAATAATTTGGGTATCTAAGTCTAAGGCGTGTAAAGTTTACCATTACAAATTGTAAAATGACATAAATAACGATATACTAATGCTATGATTTTAGATTTATACATAAACATAAGAATGTGTTTTCACACATATCTCCTAAAAATAAAAATGAAACAAATTCAAAAAAATCCCTGACTTTTTATTTGTAATTAGGTCCTTAATTTTATTTTTAACAAATTAAACCTATAACCTTATTTCTTAACTCCAACTTTGAATTGTTAAGGGCCAATCATAGGTTGACTGTACTGTATTACTTAGTCTATCCAAATAGTAAAATTTGAAGTTTCAGTGGTAAGAAATAAGTAGATTTAATTTGGAGCTCTAATATAATTTGATGCACATATTTTCCTTACTATTAAACTGTCCACCTTTCCTTTTCTTCTTTCCTAATTAAAGATTTGATTAATTATTTTAGTGAGTTGTGCCTCATATTAATCTCAGAGGAGGAAGACTTGGTCCAAATCATTAGGTTCGTCTATTTATTTTTAGTGGACGTTTATGAAATAAAGTAGGAATAGAGTAACGAGAACAAATAATCCGTTCCCAAACCATTAGCCCTCTTCCAAAATTAAAAAGAACAAAAAAAAAAAAACATTTAGTATGTCATGGTCTGCAGCAGCATTGGTGATATAAACATCACAAAGCTTCATCAATTTCATACTAAAAGTCTACAATGGAAGGCCCTCGCATGACAAGCAATGAAAACCCAATTTCCACCTAACAGCTCCCTGCCTGGTTGGACTTGTAGATATAACCCAACCGAATTGCTTGATCGCAAAACATTTTTCTTTGATCTTTCGATTTTGGATTGGTCCAATGCAAATACAGAACAAGAACTGAACCAACACATGCTAGAATGATATTATCTTGTTGCATTTTGGTTGGAAGGCAATTTACAACTTTCAGAATTTCTTTCTTTTATTTATATAACATAACTTCACTAATAATGTTTGACTAAAAATAAATTAATTTTAATAATAAATATTTGGAAATTTAATTTTTCCTAAAAATATAATAAGAATAATTGTTTCTAAGTAGAATTACATTTTTCATTTGAACAGTAAACATGTAAATTCTTTTTATTTTTAAAATTAAAACTTTTAGTTGATAAATAAAAAATATATAAAGATGAAAATAAAATTAGTTCTTAATTATAAATAAAATTAAAATTTCTTGTTATAATTGTAATAATAAGATCAACCATACAAGTTTTACCGCAAAAGCAAAAGCAAAACCCATGATCAAAAATAGAAATAATATTAAACGATCCTAGGCAGTATTGAAAATGAAAGGGTTGTAGAATCGGAGCCAACAAGCAATAGCATAGAGTTCGTGGTAAGAATCTGAATTTACGTATTTCATCTCCTCCCGGTCTGATCCTACGAGTGGAAGTGTTTCAGTAAATAATTAATTATATTACTCTCAGTCGACTTAATTTAGTAGCAGTTGACCGACCAAGGGACCGGATGGTAAGGTGTTGATTTAGGACAAGTTCGAACATAAAGAGCATAGAGTTTGTCAATGTCCTATATCCAAGTTGATCGACGTGTAGGAAAGGAATACATAACTTAAGAAGTTTGACTGGTAGTTTCCTTCCACAGTATATGCTCACCAGTCAAGAGGGATGAGACTTGGTGAATAGTAGATGGGCATCTAACTTGGTGAGTGTTAGACCAGCGCCTGACACCAAAATAATTTGGTGATACTAAAATCAGACGCATTGTAACAATTTCAGAAGTTGCCGTCAGTTCAGTTTTATCTCAAAGCCCCAACTTGTTCTAGTGTGCAAATTATAACTACTTAGTTAGTATCCTGATAGTTATAATCTTTCTTTAGTTCATTTTCAAATGTCAATTTAGTCACTTTGGCACTTAACCCAGAGCTTTCTTTTTGCATGGTAAGAACAAAGAATTTTGTTGAACTGACTGGTAGGTTGCCGAGTCCAACATTATATACATTTCAATAGGACAGAACCACACATTTCCTGGTAACCCACTTTCAGGAAAAAATGGGTTCCCATAAAACTCTATCGGCTCTTGTTTTCCTGCTTCTAGCTCCATTTTCTTGCCTATCTACTGAGCTGCCTAGTGAGTATTCTATAGTGAAGAAAGATCACATTGAATTTCTTTCAGAAGCACGCATCGTCCATCTCTTTGAGCTATGGAAAGAGAAGCATGGAAAGGTGTACGATCATGCACAGGAGGCAGAGAGGCTAGAAAATTTCAGGAGGAACTTGAAATATATTATAGAGAAGAATGCAAACAGAATGTCCTCTTCAGAGCACTGGGTGGGGTTGAACAAGTTTGCTGATCTGAGTAATCAAGAGTTCAGGCAAAGATTTTTGTCAAAGGTCAAGAGACCTGTAGGCAAAAAGAGAGTTTTTGGGACTACATGGCAGAGAAGATTTGAAAGCTGCGAAGCACCTTCTAGCTTGGACTGGAGGAAGAAAGGAGCTGTCACCGGTGTTAAGAATCAAGAATCTTGTGGTAAATTTATGTTCTTTAAGCGAATCATATTAGTTTCTCATGTCCATACTAATCACTTAAGATACGATGTTATGCTGCATAAAATGATAATAGAATTCATGGTTAGTTTCAATGAGCGGAAACGTTGGATTCTATTGGTAGAAGTTGAGCTTACTCAAGTTTTTTAATTTTGTTCTGATCTTAGTTTTGTTTTATAGAGCACGGGTTTGAACTAAATTGAATGCTAATTCTGCAGTGAAAACTGAGGATTAGATCAGTTAGCAATGGACATGTGCTAGGATGTACCCAAGGTCAATATAATCTGAGAAGTGACACCTACTTTGCGTTGGAATAGAACCTATTAAATGTAGAAATGAGAAGACTGGAAAAGGGAACTAGGGTCTTCTATAAATTTGATGGTTAAATAACGGAACAGCTGTTGTGGGCTCCAAATTGTTAAAGGAATAATCCTAGGTATAAACGCCCGTCTGTGTTGACTGGCAGGTCGTAAACCTTCTCCATCAACAACCGCAAGAAATTACAGAAATACATTATACTGAGGGATGATTCTCATCTGAGGCAAATGTTCCTTCAAATTGAAGATTCCATTCCGGAAATCAACTATTAGTCTACTAGAAAGCTACCCTCATTTACTACGGGAAATGAAAAATTTTGAAAAAGAGAATGATAGATTATTTTAATCTTTTGTTAAATTATTAACGTCAGCTTGATTCCAATAAGTAGAAAAGTTATACCAAAGGGTTTAAAAACAACTACAATTTTAACGAGGTATTATAGTTGTTACTGTATTTCACAGCTGTTGCAGTCATCTGTAATTGCTGTAATCTTGCCAACTAATAATCCATGGCTATAGTTTGAAATTTATAACCTTGGTTAACCAGTTTGCAGTGGATAATATCGCAGAAACATACTATTTTTTTTTCTTTTTGTAGAATAGCGCAATTAGTACATGGTTAGTTATTTATCAATTCTGTCCGTACTTCATTCTATTCTTGTACTCCTGACTTGTAGGAAGTTGCTGGGCATTCTCTTCAACTGGAGCCATTGAAGGAATAAATGCCATAACCACCGGTGACCTCATTAGCCTGTCAGAGCAGGAATTGGTGGATTGTGACAAAACAAACGAGGGTTGTGACGGAGGCTATATGGATTATGCCTTTGAATGGGTCATAAACAATGGTGGAATTGACACAGAAGCTAATTACCCTTACACAGGTGAAGATGGTACCTGCAACACTACTAAGGTCTGATTCCAACTTTTCTTTTATTCCTATAAATATCTTAACCAATCCCCTGAAGTTATAGCAACAGTTATAAAGCAACTTACTGTTCTTTGTCTCATTAACAACGTTTGCAATCCTATAGGAGGCCAGAAAAATTGTATCCATTGATGGGTACGAAGACGTAGCTGAATCAGATAGTGCTCTCTTGTGTGCAACTGTCCAACAACCTATTAGTGTGGGGATTGATGGCTCTGCAATAGACTTTCAGTTGTATACTAGTGTAAGTATCTTTGATTATTTAAAGAAAGTACCATTTAAGTGAGCAAAATTATAAGATAAAAGTGGTAACTTTGGCAGGGTATTTACGACGGGGATTGCTCTAGTAATCCAGACGACATTGATCATGCTGTTCTAATTGTTGGTTATGGTTCTGAAGATGGTGAAGATTATTGGATAGTCAAGAACTCATGGGGTACAGACTGGGGAATGGATGGTTATATATATATTAGAAGGAACACTAACTTAACGTATGGGGTGTGTGCTATCAATGCAGAGGCCTCCTATCCAACTAAGCAACACCATGCACCATCTCCTACTAGTCCTCCATCCCCATTTACGCCACCCCCACCTCCACCTCCACCTCCCCCACCTCCTCCTCCATCTCCTTCACCAAGTGATTGTGGAGACTTCTCCTACTGCCCAAGTGATGAGACATGTTGTTGCCTCTTTGAGTTTTATGACTATTGCTTAATCTATGGTTGTTGTTCATATCAGAATGCTGTTTGTTGCACCGGAACAGACTACTGTTGCCCCAGTGATTATCCTATATGCGATGTGGATGAAGGGCTATGTTTTAAGGTATACAATTACAATATGTAGCATTAATTAATGACTGGACATGAGTACATATTTGAAGTTGAGGATATCTTGAGTTGTTTGGTTGATGGTTTACATGTTTTTGACAGAGTGAAGGAGATAACATGGGAATAGCTGCAAGGAAGCGACACATGGCTAAGCACAAGCTTCCTTGGTCTAAGTTGGAGGAAAAAGAGGGAATGTATCAACAACTCGTTTGGAAGAGAAATCGATTTGCTGCAATTCTTTGAAAACTAGAATCACGTATATGAATATGAAGATTGTGGTCATTGTGTCCTTTGTCTTTAATTCTGATGTTGGAATTTGGTGATCGTCCTAGTCTGGACATATGTTTGTTTCCATAAATATATAAGTTACACAGCGGGAAATTGTTTTAATAGTAAATTGACGGGGGAGTGGCTGGCAGTAATGAGATTTATGTTTCTTTGAATGATCTACTGTAGTTGTAATTTTGTTATTCTCTATCAAGAATGTCACTGTTTCATTTTCATGTACTTAAAGCAGTATTCCCTCATTTATAAACCTAAGTAGAACTTAGGAATCATTACCTCAATTTATATGAACCATATACGTGGTGGTTTTTTTTCTTTTAGGTGAAATACTTTTTCTCGGCGATAAAACTATATTCTCTGAAGATTTGAAAAAGTAAGGGGATCCTAGATGTTATGCTCGACAACGACCACTTATTTCTCTTTAAGTTCTCCACTCAGGAAAAAGGCCCTTGAGGTAATTGAGTTTGGTCCATGGTACTACAACAATCTTCCTATTTTTATACAGATATGGAATCCATATATTAAACTTGAGGATATTAAGAAATTAAGCTCCAATTTGGATCAATATACGTAACACCTAGCTTGAATATTGGTTTACAAAGGGCCTGAGTATTTTAATAAGCTTTGTTGGGGGATTGGTGCGCATGAAGCAAGATTAGTGTTGACATGTAACATGATCTGCTTAAGCACATAAACTGTTATGCACACCTTTGTATCAGTATTGACATGCAATAAGATTTATTTGAGGAAATTCTTCTACTCAAGTTGAGAGAGAATGACACCCTTATGGAGGATACAATATGTTTTTTTTTTTTATCAATAGAGGCCTTCTTTAATTTAGCAAGGCAAATGTTAGAGACCAACTGGGAGAAAATTTGCTAGAGATGATTTTGTGAAGTTAATGGGTTTGGACTTTGAACTTGATAATTCAACCTCTCATTCCCATAAATAAAATAAAGGACCAGTTGGTGGATTTGCCTAATAATGCAACCTCTCAATCCCCTCAAACAAGGGACCAATTGATGGATTGTCATATTAAGACACTTGGTAAGCAAGATAAGGAAAATGTTTATGCTAGCTATTCTCCATGTCTAGGGACTCTCAAAAAAGCTAATGTAGAGAGTAATACCCTTATAAATGAGCTGGTAAGGGCTAGTGAGAACTACAATCAGAACATTTTGGTCCTACTCCCTTTAAGGTTTAATGAGAGCCCTATTAAGGAAAATGAGCAAAGTTATAAGGTTGATGATGATCCATACAAGGCTCATAATTGTTTTAAAACGTTGGAGAGGAGAAGATCAAGACATAACGCAAAGGGCAATGCCGATATATCTTCTAGATAATGTCCATTTTTTCTTGGAACATAAGGGAGTTAAATAACCATAAGAAGTAGATGGTAGTTGCATATTATATAGCCTCAAGTCTTTTTTTGACTTTTAAAATCCAATCTAAAGGAGACTATATGTGCAAATATTTGATTTTTGAAAAATAATTAGAAGCTAATCATAATTCATAGACATCAACCGAAAAAGAATTATTGTTGCATATGATCATGAACTAATTAAGGTGATGAACTCTTTAATCTCGTTTCAATATATTCACCTTTATGATGAATGCTTGAGTACTGGAAAAGTTTTGATATCTTTTATTTATGATTCGAATTCTACATTCCAAAGAATTTCTCTATGGAAGGGGCTCATATTATTTAAAAATTCAATTATGGATCCTCAAATTTAGCTAGTGAACTTTAATTGTACTTTGCTTTCCTTAGAAACTAAAGGAAATAGAAGTAGGAAAATTCATTGTAAGGAACTCAGGTCTTGCCTCCAAACTTTAGAAGTTACCGACGTTAAACCTAATGGATGCTATTTCATTTGCTCTAATAGATAAGAAGGGGACTTGCTTGTAAAAAAACTTGATAAAGCTCTAGTGAATTTTGAATGGCTAAGTAGATTCCAATATAATAATGCAAACTACAATAATTCCCTAAGCTCAGACCATTCTCCTGTAGAGAGAAAAAGCCTATCACTAGATCTCAGAAGGAATTCAACTTTCAGGCTCTTCAATCACTTAAGTGAAAATGATGGACTTGGGATGCCTTGGTGAATGGACCGAATAGGAATGTCCAATGTTATGATTCATTTAAACTTTACTTGAGGTTGCACTATCAAAAAGAAACTAAAGAAACTTAATTAGAGCTCTTTTAAGAATTCATACGTCATTCGAGTTAGGGAATCCCTTTTGAGGAAACACTAGGAACTTTATGGTAGTCCCTTGGACGATTTTAAAAAGCTTTAAGAGAGATTGGTTTTAAATACAAATAATTAACAAACTAACACAATTTTAACCTAAACACAAATAATTAACAAATTAACACAATTCTAACCTAAACACATACTAAATGATCGAATTAACGGCTAAACATATGTCAAACTATGCCCTAAAACATTATGCAATTTATACTTAATTATCAACATCCTCACACTTAAATGTTTGCTTGTCCACAAGCAAACAAAACACCAAACAACACAAAAACACAAAGCAAACAATGTAATAATAAGGCGATGGCTTCAACTTCACGAAACAAATTTAACTCTAACCATAATCATTCAAGTTGTTCCAAATTATTAACATGCAAAGTCTGCATAAATATACATATTAATCAAAACTTAAATGCCAAGTTTATTTACCACTTTCAATTGTACAAACACATTAATAATTATTTGGTCAATCAAACTTTGTAACTAAAACTAAGTACATTTTTAGGAAAAGTTAAGCTACTTACAAATTCGGTAGGTTTTTAATAGAAAACATTCTTTTTTGTTACTTTTTGTAGATATGGACCTAGTCTTTTTACATGGAGGCAAATATTGGTGATGAATGTCGATCCAGTTACTCCACTAAGTCATGTTTTTGGTAACTTGCTTGGATGGAGCGTTATTATAACATTTTGACATGAAGGCACACATTTGTAATGCGTGTCAATCCGGTTACTTGGCTACATCATGTTCTCAACTAGTTACTAGCTCTATTCATAACCCAAAGGCTAGTGGAATAGTTATTTATTTAAAATTTAAAAACATGTTTTCTTTTTTTTAATGCTTACCTTGTTGCTTTAACTACTCGTTTTCATTAAAAAAATACTAGCAAAGCTACTTAGTCGAAATACCTAAAATTATGAATTAATGTGACAACTTATAGGGTGACAAACCAACATTGAATCCTAATTAACTTACATATTTTTATCCAAAGAACCCATATCACTAATTTCGTGAGTTAATAACTCTTCACAACCTAATAGATTATGTTCAAAATTAAATCGATTTTGTTCCATCTAAGCCATTGATACATTCAGACAATTCATAATATGCAACCTAAACATACTAACATATGCAAAATTCACACTCATAGTAAAACACACAACCCTCCCCACACTTGAGCAACACATTGTCCTCAATGTGAGAAGGTACATACAAGCACATAAGGGAGAACGGAATAATATACGGAAGGAAAAAGAACAAAATACTAACACAAATGAAAAGAAAAGGGTTAGAACATGAAACAATCATGGTAACTTAGGTGGAGATGTGTCAGTTCATCTTCACCGAACTGCACTTCTTTTCTTCTTATTTAATCCATTATTTATGCACACCATCTCTAGCTTACATTCTCTGTATCTCTACTCCCTTTCCAAGTCAACTCACTCTAAAAACAACTTAAGATTCAAGATTAAATTCAAATATCAAAAACAATACTCATTTACGGACATCACCATTCTACTCTTTCTCACTGCTGCAGCTTTTCTCTTACTGCTGCAATTTCTTTCTTTCTTTCTTAATGCTTAACAATTTACAAACCTTAAACCATTATCAAGCAATCATTTACGGTACTATAAAACTTAGAACATGACTTACTTGATTCAATGAAATTGTAGCTTAAAAATTCCAGATTCTCATCCTCTCAAGCAAACAAACATCAAGTCATCTTATGCTCATCTTTAGCTAGCGATTCAGTAGTGGAAGAGTTAGAAACCAAGTATACAGACATGCATAATAGGTAGTTTCGGTGATGGATGAGAAGAACAAAGAAGAGCTTTAGTTGGTGTTTTCGGTGGTGAAGGAGAAATGAGAGTTGCATACGTTTTCTCTCCAAACTAGCTGAGTGTGTGGATGGCTAGCTCAATGACACATGGCACCCATACATGTGAGCCATGTGTCAACCTCCCATTTGCCCCTTTTTTTTGTCCACAATACCCCAAATTTTCAGAAATTTCTTAAAATTCACTAAAAATTCTGAAATAATACTAATCATTTCCAAATAAATTCACATTTTTAATCGCATTTATGAATCAGTTATACCCAGAAAATGTCAATGAATGCATATACAATTAATTGGAATGTGCAAGATCAATAATATCGTATATGTGTATGCCATATTATGCATAACCAAGAGTTATGCTTCCTAATTTCTCATTAATCTCTAATAATTACCTTTTTAACCCTAATTCAAGTGACAGGATGTTACATCGTTAAACTACAAGAATTAAACTAATTTTATACCTCCTCAGCAATGACGCTAAAAACTTGATTGAGGTAAATTTTAATCTTATAAACCCTTAATATTCTGTAAACACACGGTTTGTAGTATAGTATTAAAAGTGACGATCCCACGAGGAAGGAGAGTAATCTAATCCTAAAATCTAAGGCCAAAAAACAATAAAATTGAAAATAAAAGATGCAACAGAAATTAATTACAAGAATTGAGTTTAATCAATCAAATCATAAATTAAACATAAAAGTATTAACAAGTGAGCAATATCCAATCATAATAAAAATCAACCTAAGGAATTTACCAATTTATGAGAAAGGGATTTTACTTATAATTAATGCTAACCTAGCCGATTATGTAACAATAGAGTATCGGTTCTAGACTATTCTAGGGTTGATTACGATCTCTCGAGTTATAACCATTAAGCCCTAAATTATAAACCCTAATCAGATTATGAAATTTGCAATTTCTCAAATCACAAATTATCCAAAACCTTAATTAGATCTGAAGAACTCTAATAAACTATCGGAACATCACACGGGATCTCTCCTCACACAATTACCAATATGATTTAACATTGTTTCTATTAAATCGCCTATCTCTCATTAATCCAATTTAATCTTTTATTCATTTGAACCTTTTAGTTTATTATCGAATTATGAAAAAGCGCAATCAAATCACGACATTCATCTAATAAACACAATTGACTAAATTATCATTAAATCAAAATAAAATCCCAAAGGAGAGTTTAAAACTTCATCAATATTCCAAATCCTAGCATCATACTATCCGTATCAATTCTATACATAAATTAAATCAAAATGAAAAGGAAATAATGACTTAGAATAGATGACGGAACGCAATGATTTCGCGAAATCTCCTAATCCGAGAAATAAGTCAAGTCAGCTTCGTCTTCGTCTTCCTTTTTCTTCTTCTCTTTTTTGGTATTCTCTCTTTATGGTTTCAAGTGTGGCTGATGCAAAAGCTACTTTGTGCTTTAAATAGTCTTTTATGTTTTGGGTAACTCTAGGGTCTTTCCGGGGTCCGAAAGGTCCAAAAAGTGCCTCGAAACATGAAGTTCGTAAGCAACTGTGCATCTGCTCAACACAGGCCCCAATCGTGGCCCACATTTAAGCCTTCTGTCACAATGGGCCATTGTTTCAGCCTTAATGTCTTCCAAAACTCCTCTGTTCTTCGATAATGACCTTAAAACACTAGCAAACACATTAAGGTATCTCAAAAATATAATATTTAAACTCAAAAGCTTGTACTACCCCATCAAACACTTAAAACACAAATAGTTAACAAATTAACACAATTCTAACCTAAACACATACTAAACGATTGAATTAACGTCTAAAATATATCAAACTATGCCCTAAAATACGATGCAATTTACACTTATCACAAATATCAAAAAATCTAAGCGTGGAGATCCTACCTTCACTAGTGCATCTAATGTTGGGACCTCGCCCTTGCGAGATATATGTCCGACATCCTATGTGAGGTGGAGTGCCCTCACCAAGACAATCCCCAACTTGAATTTCATCTTGACCTCTTTTTAATATTTTGTCCCTTGACTTGTACTTAGAGCCTAAGTCCTTATCTGCTTCTTGATCCTTGATAACCAAATCTTGTTGAATCCTATTAATTATTGAATTATATGATTAATTTCAACTAAGTGACTGTTTAATCATACTGGCTTAATTTCTTCTTTGTATCGTCTATGGTTGGCCCATGGTCTGTGCTTCTATCGTCTGTGGTCTATCGTCTGTAGTTGACTTTCTTATCGTCTGTCTTTAACTTTCTTATCATTGGTGTTTGACTTCCTATCGTCTGTGTTCTATCGTCTATAGTTGACTTTTTTATCGTCTGTGTTTGACTTCCTATCGTCTGTGTTCTATTGTCCGGGTTTTATCGTTTGTCTTTGACGTTCTTATCATCTGTGTTTGACTTCCTATCGTCTGTGTTCTATCATCTGTGTTCTATCTTCTGGGTTTCATCTGCGTCTGTATATGATGTCATCACAAACGATACCCTTTCTCTATATTTCTCCTTTACATTTGGGTGTGACGTCATCACAGGCCATAAACTTCGTATGTGTTTCCTTCTTGCAATCTACCTTACTTAATGCAGACTTAAATATCTTCAACTACCATTCATTCAATTCCAGAAACACAATACACCAAAACATGAACACCAACTGCTTCCCAAATCCTCAAACTCATTTGATCAACACATGTAATGTGAAAACTTAACAGTTATTATAATCAAACCCAAAAGACATTTCATTCACAATAATAGGCAGAAGTCTACTCCATTCATATTAATAAACAGAAATCTTTACAAAGCTTTAATGACATTACAAGCCATAATACATCAACATACGGGAACCAGTAAAGCTTGAAATGTGGCTAAAGCCTTAAGTTCAAAAAAATCTAACTTAAAGATACAAAAGAACATATGCAGATTTGAGTGCTTCCTGGACTCTTGACTACTCAACCTCTTGCTCATCACCTGAATGGGACAAAATTTGGAGGGGTGAGCTTAAAGCTCGTGGGTAACAGATTTATAATCAATAAACAAGCAAAAACCCTTTTTGCAAAACTCATTGCATTTTACACTTTAGAAACTGTAGCAAATTTGCTTGAAAAGTCATCAAATACTTCTTTCACAAATTTTCACTTTATCAAACAATTCATAAGCAAAGCCAGGTATGCATCAACTTGCAAACACATAAGCACATCAAATTGGTTTGGAAGATCCATAAACAGAACGAACAATCACAATTCCATATAATGGTCCTGTGAAGTCGTAAACAGAACGAGCTAGCACAATCCCACTTAGTGGTTTTTGTGTAGTTGTAAACGTGAGGGAGTCCATAAAGGAGCTCCATGCCACTAGCGGGCAGGCAGGAGAAGCCTTTAGTCTAAGTGCACTTGACAACAGAATGGACCATACTAAACCCACATAACATGTATTTCATAATCTTGAATACTTGCTGCCCCAAATGGCAATTCTTGCAAACTTGCTTTTCATATCCGAAAACATGATTTCTTAAACTTGCAACTTTTTCAAAAAGAACATTTTTCCAAATCATGAAGCAACATATAACACTTTTATAACCCAATCAAGATCAAACAAATGCATATTTAGGAAGAAATTTAAATCATTCAATTTTCTTAGTTTGAAAGAGAACATTAAGGGCTTATTGCTTCATTATAAAACTGTAACCTACCTTAAAGTCCTTGCTTGCTTAGGTATTGAATTTTTAAGGATGTCTTTCCTCTTGCTCCTCTTGCCTCTCTTGATTTCCTTTAACAATGAAAACAGTCCCCATTCAATAGAAATTCAGATTTGAGAACCTATAATGCACATGCACTAATATGGATCCTAGAATTCTTAGACCCATACATTTCTTAAGCTTTATGAACCAAAATCTCTTCCAAACTCCAAGAGATTAAAAATCAATCTTACCTTGAATCTTCACCAAATAATGAGATTCTTGTTTCTAAAGAAAGCCCTTCCTTTCCTCTTTCCTTTTCCCTTCTTGAGTAACCTCCAACTCTCTCTTTAAGACTAAGGAAAATTGCAACCTAGGTCAAAGCTCTATTCTTTTAACTCCACTGAATCGTCTCTTCTTCTTTCTCTCTCTTTTGCTTTTTGACTTTCTCTCCCTCTTCTCTTTTCTTCATTCACTTCTTTAATCTTCTTATATACAAGACAATTATTTCCTCTTCCCATTCTACCCTTAGTGGGTGAGGAAAGTCCACCTTACCCTTTCTTTGATGCCTTAATGCTTCAAACCTTAAGTAATCCACCCAAAATACCCTTATGCATTTTTAATTCTTCAATTTAACTTACACAATGCTATACTCTAATTTAATCTTAATTCTTCCATTTAATACTTAAATTCCTATCAATCCTTGAAATAAATCCTCCTCAACTTGGCATAATAATTAAACTCCAATTTAAAATGATTTATCTAACAAGATCACAAAATTCATTCGATTCATGCTTACTAACATAATGAAAAAGAATTTGGGGTCTAACATCTAAAGAAGTTAGCTGCAAATGTGGAGACTGAGCATGTTCCAAAGGATGCAAAGGGAGATGAAGCCAAGTTTGAGGAACTTAGGGAGCCTAATAAGTATATAGAGCATTATAAGCTTAAGCGATTAGTTTTTTGAGAAGCATGCTAAGGATATGCGTATTAAAGAGTTAGAGGATACTACTACACTAGTTAGAGAGGAGACTGTTTTCCCTAATAATGAAATGAGGATAATGGATATAAAATCCTCTATAGGGAACTTGATGGAGATGATTTTGTTCGAGGATATAGAGGACTAGTGGGTGATAATTCCCTACATATCGCCTCCAATATCACCACCTCCCTAGGACCATTAATACCTTTTTCGTATCTTTTCCCTTTTCTAGTTTATATGAACATTCTTGATGAATACCCAAAATTTCTCCTGAAAGCAGCTCGGACCCAGCCTGACCCATTGACATACGTACATATTGCTTATGTTTTACATGAAATTGAAGGATTTGATACTTAAGTTAAGAATTTTTATCATTTCAGTTCATATGTTTGCCTATATAAGGAAAAGAAGAAAAGATGAAGACAATTTTGGAAGATTTGAAAAAGAACCATATAATATAATTGTTTACATAGTCCTATGTTAAAGACTATGATAGTGATGTCGAATGAACGATAAACTAGATGAGAGTCTAGAAGCTATAAACATTAAAAGGAAGAAACTAGCTTCTAAAATTAAAGAAACTTAAAATTTTTTTGATGAATGTATAAGTGAAAATAAAAATATGAAGAGTGAATTGCATATTAGTAGACCATTTAAGAGTGTGGCCATTGCAGGTAATGAAAATGTAAATGTATTAAAAATTGAGAATGAGATATTTAAGAGGGATACCAATGCTCTCAAGGACTCCTTGTCTAAATTTACTGAGGGAAGTTAAAAATTAAAAGAGCATACTAGGATTTTTAAAAGAATTCCAACAATGGATATGGGATTGAGTATACTTATCAGGTGCCACATTATTAAGGGAAAATACATGCATAATGAAGATCCATAACGTAAAATAGTAAATGAGCAAGGAAATCTTCATCTAGACATTTATATACATGTACTAGGCCAAAAGGCTAGAATTATTATTCATGCATAGTTCCTAATCTAGACCTAAAATCAACTATCATCTAAGCAAGGTTCACACGTAATTGGTCAAATGATAGGATTAATTTCTTGACACATGATTAAACTTATCATAGGCATCTAAAAGTCTAAGACACATGTCTTAAATATATTGCAACATTAAAAATTATTTTCTTCCTAAAAATTTCCATTTCTATAACATTCAAAGGAGTGTATCTATGAACAATAACTTTAGACCTCACTTTCATAAATAAATTCATATCGCATGATATGTTATTTTTTTGGAAACTTTAGACATATTGATAAATTTTGTTTTCCAAAAAAAATAATGGTAAGTAATCCTTTAAAAATATAGGTTAAAAAGAAGGAGACAACCCATTAAGGACATAAGCTTATTTGGTACCTAAAACAAACTAATTTTTTGCTTTGTAGGTCTCTAATAAAAAGAGGAACAAATGGTATGTGGATATTAGATGCTCAAGACATATGAACATTGATACATTCTAATCTACAAGTCTTAGAGCCAAAGATGGAGGATTTGTTACTCTTAAAGATGATGCCAAAGGTAAGATAAATGACATTAAAAAAGTTAGTAATGAATATCATATTTCATTACCATAAATTAGTTTGCCTTCTTCCTTATAATGTTTAAATCATTATTACTATGTTATTAATTTAAAATAAGTTATTTTTCACCATGTACTTCTTGATTAATTGAATTCATTAGATAAGAGAAAGTTATTTAAATTTACCAACATCTAATTCACCCCCTCCTAGGTGCTAT
>JAOSBN010000002.1:21481324-21523113 GCA_027563595.1 Erythroxylum suave | reverse complement strand
TGGTGTAGGCGAGTTAGAATTCTATCCCATTTAGTTGATGATTGTACTAGTTAGTGTATTGTAACTTTGGACTTCTAATTTTTCTTTTTCTCCTTTTTCAATATATTACCAGTTTGCAAAAAAAAAAAGGAACTAACACATTTTTTTAGGGATGGAAATGGTATATGCCTGAGCTTGGCCCAAAATTGACTGATCCCTACTACTGGAGAGTCAGAGCTTGAGCCTGAGTGTGAAAATTTTTAAATTAATAATGCAAAAAATGACATCATTTTTGCTTATAAGGATTAGGACTCGAGCCAGGCCAAGCCAAGCCTAGGTCACTTGAACCCAAGCATGAGGTTGGTCGAGGCTCAACTTTTTAAAAAAGCCTGCTCTCAAGCCAGGCCTAGTCTAGTTTCCATCTTTACATTTTTTTTAATTTTTACTGCATGTTTTCTTTAGATGGAAGTATTGTCTAATATTGTTACGTCTATATTGGGAATTATACATGAATGTATGGGAATTGCATTTTGCCCTAGCTTGTGTGTATGAATGTCTAGAAGAAATGCACCTTGCTCATTTACTATCTTATGTAAATGCTTTTCACCACATATATGTTTTTCCTTGACAAATGTAATCTTAGTGTTGGATCCACTCCTATAAATGTACGCAATCTAATACTATTAAGGTAATTCTTTTTAACTCCTAGAATACTTTCTAATCTTTCACTTCCCTTATTGGATTCAGATAAGGAGTCCTTGAGATTGCATTAACTTCCCTATTTAATGTCATTCTTAATTTTTAATTATTCTAATTTTCATTATCTACAATAGTCAAACTTTTGGATGCTTTGATTCTATGCAACCTTATTTTTACCTTTTCATTTTCACACATGCTTTCATCTAATAGTCTTCTAGTTTCTTTAAGTTTAGAAGAAATTTCCTTCCTTTCTATGCTCATAATTTATAAACCTTCATCTGGTTAATCATAAGTTAATTCAATATCATTATCAAAATTATAGTTTGAAATTACCTCATTATCAACAATTTCCATAAAGCCCATATGAGTTATTTCTCCTTTTAAATGTTCACTTTTGGAGTCGTTTGTGCTACCACGTTGATGCTCTCCTTCTTCTTTTATTTTTTTCTTCCTCTTTTTCTCGTCAGTTCTTTCTTTAACTTTAAGGAGAGGACATTCTGACTTCATATGGTTAAGTTTTCTACGTTCAAAATAAACAATGATGGAAGATTTGTTATTTGAATTTAACTTACCTTCATTGAAGGTTTTTCTTTAGAGTAGCTTTTTTCTTTAAAAACTTCTTAAATTTCCTAGTGATAAGGATGATGTCTTCATCTCTTTATCATCGCTTTCACTTAAGGATGTTTTGTCTTCCTCAATTGATTCTTCTTTTAAGGCTCTCAATGCTATTTTTTTTTCCTTAGAGTCATTGCCATTTCTTATGTCTTGTTTAGCTTTAGTTCATAGATAACAAGAGATCCAATGACCTCCTCAAATGGTAACATTGCTAGGTCATTGACTTTTTTATGGCTATCGCTCTGGCTTCTCAAGTCTAAAAAAGTAGTATAAGTAAATTTCTCATTATTTTTAACATTAATGTATTTCTTTCTTAGACCTTATGGATAATTAATAATATTAATAAATCCTATATACATGCTAGATATCTCTTATCATGCTTTATATTTGTATTTGTGGGTTAATATGCTTACTCTGATCTCTTTAACTTGATTACTACCCTCATGTATGTGCTAGATTTTATCAACAATTTTATACATGGATATTCATTCCTACCTAGTGCATCAAATAATATATGAATGACTTTATTGTTCAAAGAAACAAGTCTCTTATCTTGAGGATCCCAATTTTCTTTTAGTTTAGGAACCTTTCTGTCATCTTTGAATTTCATAGGAGACAATAGACCATTATATACTTTTTTAATTGTAACATAAAAGACTTACTCTGATAACGTAAAGGCTCACACACTTTATAATGTAACATAAAATCTTAAAGTTGCTTTCAAAAACTTTTTGAAAAACACTTATAGAAAACCCAAATTCTTTTCTATTTTAAAACTAATGAGAAATTTAAAGTTGCTTCGAAAAAAGTTTTCAAAAATGTTTATAGAAAACCCAAATTCTTTTATATTTTAAAACTAATGATAAACCGTGTATTTATAGCCTTTGGGACTTAACATAGTCTTTAGAGTAAAAAAATAGTCATCTTAGTACATTGGTGAGCAATATAGCATATTGGTCCATCAATATGCATTTATTGCATAAAAATCCATTTGTTGGAATATTTTCTGACAATTGTATCATATTAATTATCCAATATTCATTTATTTAAAAAAATCTGTTAGAACATTAATCGAACAATATGCTATAATGGTCGACCAATATATTTGCATTATGAATTAATAGATCACTAGCCTATATTTGTTGTACCTAAAATCTTAATTCTAACATCTCAAAATCATCAAACTTACTTTTCTTATTGAAAATTTGACTTAAATACTTATTAAAATATACCTCAAATAATGTTTTAAAGATTAAGACAGTTTCTTTGGAATAAAAAATTTAGTTCCTTTGATGATCAAAAAGACTCATCTAATGAGTTAAAATGATGATATACTTATGCATGATGAGCCTCCAAAATATCAAAGCAACTAAGTGGGAAGTACAATCATCATTGCATTTTCATTTATAACTTTACCTTAGTCTTCCTTAGTCTTAGTTTTTGTTTTTGCCTAAATAAATATGATTTCAATTATTATTTTTTTAATGGGATTGCTCTTGATTTTTACACAATGAAAATAACTTTTAAAGTACTTTCTTTTAAAAAATAATTTTATTAATAGTAATTGAGCTTTATTATTGTTAAAATATAGATTGGAAGTTCTCTTGGTTTAATATTAAGGATGACTCATCCAAAAGGAGTTTCAAATCAAAATCTAAAAGTAAAAAGACAGCCTAGTGTTATAAATGCAAACAAACTAGACATATGAGGAGAGACTATTAAAACAATAAAAAAAGACAATTGATGAAAGAAAATTTTATGATTCGCTATGTTTGCTAATGTGATATAGAGCAAGGGCTCAAATTGTAGAAAATGGAAACATGCTTAACACTTCAACTAGTTAACTACAAGATTTATAGATTCTGGATATAGGATGCTCACATCATATGACACCTAAAAAAGATTGTTTGGTTTCATATACATCAGGAAACTTTGGCACTATCCGGTTGGAAGTTAAGAAAGCTTATAAAATCCTTAAAATATGATAAGTAAGAATTAAGATGTTTAATATTATTGTGAAGATGTTGTGTGATGTTTGACATGTACAATTTAAGGAAGAACTTGATTTTTTTAGACACCATCTATACAAACAACTTTGTCTATAAAAATGATAAAGATATTTTAAGTGATAAAAAGTGTGACAAAAGTAATGGAAGGTCAAAACTAGCAAAAAAAAATTGATATAGAACATAATTGTAGGTTAATATGTTAATCTAGTATATTATACAATGATAATCCTAATTTTGACATATGTAGTTGGGTCATCTTAATGACTGAGGAATGAGAGAATTTTATAAAAGGATCCTACTAAAGGGTGTAAAAAATTTTAAGATAGACTTCTACAAATTTTATATTCTTGGAAAATAGGATATGGTAACATTCAAGATGGGGAAGCACAAAACTAAAAGAATTTTGGACTATATGTATCTTAACGTGTGGGACACTGCTCATAAGTTTTCATTGGGTAGATCTTAGTATTTTGTTTCAATAATTGATGATTTTTCATAAAAGTATGGATATCATTCATAAAGTAAAAGTCAGATGTTTTATAAAATTCAAGGTATGGAAGACTGGGGTGGAGAACTAGATAGGAAGAAAAATCAAGTACCTGATATCAGAAAATGGTATTGAGTAAATGGATTCACAATTTTAGAAGTTAAGTGAGGAGCACATGATTTAATGACATTATAGAGTTTAGGAAACATTACAGCAAATTGGTTTTCCATAAAAGATGAGAGATATATAATTGAAACGGTCAAATCTTTATGGATGAGAGTAGGGCTCTCTAAGATTTTTTTTAACAAATGCATTGGATATGCTGTGTTATCTCATTAACAGATTGATATAGATTTTACTAGATGAGATAATTATAAGGGAAGTATAGACAAGAAGTAAGTTAGATTTCTTTTGACTGAAGATCTTAAGTTGTCTTACTTATATGCATATTTCTAGGTCTAAGATTGATTAAAAGTCAAAGAAGTGTATCTTTATTGGTTAACCTAAAAGTATGAATAGGTAAAAGTTAGGATCTAACACCAAACAAGAAGGTTATTATTAGGGATGCAATATTTGATAAGAATTATACATTAAAACAAACATATGGAGAAGACATGTCAGGTTTAGCAGAGGGTAATACAAAGGTAGTAAGTGGAACTAGATGAGCCTAAAGCAACAAAAGAGGTTATAAATTTTGTTTTAGAATATACAGGACATATGTTAAAAGGGAAAGCAACACTATAGTACAACTATAAATAAAGTTAGACATATCATTCGGATGCCAAAATAGATATAGTGGGGTGGGGTGGGGTGGGGGGGGGGGGGTGCGTCTACATACGAACTAGACATGAGAGTTGGTATGGCTTCCCAAATGAAAGATTCCTATGGGATGTAAGTAGGTAAACAAGAGAAAGCTAGTAGTAGTAAAAAGAAAAGGAGTAAAATTCAAGACTTGAGTAGTAGCAAAATAGTAGGCATAATGAAAGAGCATTAATTATGATGAAAATTTCTCTTAAGTGATTTAATATATTTCTGTCAAAGTTTTAATGATATTAGTAGCTAGTTTGACCATGCAATTAGAGTGAAAAGATGTGAAAATATATTTTCTTCATGATTATATATAGGAAAAAATTTATATGGAGTAGCACAAAGGGTTTAGTCAACCTAAAAAGAAACATCTTATGCATAAATCGAGGAAGTTGCTTTATAGGTTGAAGTGGTCACTATGATATAAAATTTAAGAAAAGAATTTGAGACGAATGATTTAGGTGTTAACAAGAAACATATAAAAATATAGATTCAAAGGGATAAGAGCTCTGGAAAAATGAGGTTATCTTAATATTTTTACATTGAGAAGTGTTAGACAGATGGCAAATCACTTCAAGTTTCCTTAGATTAGTACCCAAAAATAGATGTAAAGGCTAAAGCTATCTTATGCTAGCATTATTAGTCAAGTTAGTGAGTACATGAAAAAACCTAGAGGATGACATTAGGAGATAGATAAGTGGATATTTAGGTACTTAAGAGATAAAAAAAAGCCATGGGATTATGTTTAGTAGTCAATAGGATGATCTTTCCACTGTGTGGTATGTGGATTTAGACTATATAAGAGATTTAGATAATAGGAGGTCTACTATAGAGCACGTATTTAATTTGCAGGAGGGCTTATTTGTTGAAAATCAATAATTTAATCTATAGTTGCATTGTCCACAACTAACTAAAGTATATGGAAGTGGTTCAGACTGTTAAGGAGGCATTATGACTTATAAAACTAGTGAAGGAAATGAGCATTGATCAAAGTGGAGTTTAAGTACACTGTGATAGTCAAAGTAACATTTATTTGGTAAAGAATTCAAGTATATCATGCAAGGACTAAGCAAACAAATATGAGGTTTCATAAGATTAAGGAGTTGATTCCATCTAGAAAGATCTTGTTAAAAGAAGTTCACATTTTAGAGAATGCAATTGACATAAAGCTAGTTATCATAGAGAAAGTTTATACGTTGTCTAGACTTTATTAATCTCAAAATGTTAGAAGAAGATACAACCAATATGGAGTATATTTGCTAAGGTGGGGATTATTGTGTATGGCTCATATACATAAGTGTGTAATCTTAGAGCTTTTTAGGAAATTAAAAAAACGAGTGATTCTTAAAAGTATTTAGGTAAAGATAGTTTAGTGTACAATTCTGTGTCAGGATATGATCTTTTCTAGAATGCAGAGATAAAGAATTGATCTAGTACACATGTGGGATGGTATGACATAAATTTTTGTGAAGAAGACTACAAATTGGAATATAGGTATATAGAGTTCATGTCCATGTGCAAATAAAAAATGGTGAGTTACACGACCTATTATACGAGTGTTTCAGAACTCGTTTCTATATTTGAGCAAAGCCAATAAGTTACATAGTCTAATATACACTTATGTCTCAAGTTGTGTTTGTAATGGACTACTTTATTTGAAAATATAGTTTTAGTACATTTCAAATTCGGAAAGAATTCTCAGACTTACTAGATTTATGTATAAGTTGTATTTGATAAAGATCAACTTATATTGAATTGTACCAAATAAACATTATATATTAATATACTCATTGTAAACCTAGTTTTATTTTTTTAAAAAATATAATCCTCAAAAGCGATTCAATTGAATAAATAAACATAGTTGCTTTTTTTCCTTAAGATGTAACCATACTAAATTAATTAAATCTCACAAAGAATATTCTTATATTCTTATTTGTTTCATTACATATTTGTTACACACTTTTCTATACATATATTATAAAGGTTTTCGATCATCTGTTCTTATTACTCTGTGCCTAATGTGTTCCATAAGTATACATCTATTTAATTTGTGTGGGTCCTATTTTTTGGATGGAAATATGTTCATGAAACATGATAGGCACACGATAAAAAGAACAGAAGTTTGTTCCTAATAAAGTGGGGGAAAGAAAAAGGCTACTTCTTGTAGTTGAATAGGCAGGCAATAACTGAACAAGAGGAATGTAATGCATGTGCTTGCATTGAATCTAACTGAAGTCCAATCTATGAATGCTTGACAATGTCCCCATTATAGCTAAAGAAAGTTTAAGATACTTGTAGAATTGATAATATAACGTGCTCTTTGGAGTGTGGTGAAGAGTACAGGATAGGGACTCCATTCTGTCGTGTCCTGATGGTCCCTTCGTTGGCTCTAGGCGTGTTCTGGAGCAAGTGATTGGTAGGGTAAAGCTTTCTACTTTTCACTGAAAAAGATTAAGTTACAAGTTACACTACCCGGTATTAAGTACGGTAATGTTCTGCTTGTTTCGTTCATTTTAGATTTTGGAGTCTACTATTGCGGAAGATGCCCACCAAATGATATCTGCTTCCCTTTTAACACAGTGATGGTATAGCAATTTTGAAAAGATGTTCATTCCAAGTAGAAATCAGTTTTCCAATGGAACAATCTGCCAAATATTTTAATGGAAACACCCTTTTTATGCTGCGATGACGTTGATTAAAATTCTTTAAATATATCATTCGTAATGGCATTAAATTTCAAATGACCTTTATGTTTTTTTTTATATTTAATTTCAATAGAATTTCAGATGATTTTTATGTTACGTTTGTATTTTAATTTTTATAGGATCCATGGGTTTATTATCGATAAAAATGAAACCGAACAAAAAGTTTTATTTTCCTTCTGCGTTTGGTATTTTTATAGAGTGGCAGACCAAAGAATCGGGATAGAGTCAACTTAATAAATATTTTATAACATACCGTAATTCAAGGGGAAAGGTAAAGGCATTTTCTTTCACATATTAAATGGAGTTTGTTGTAAACGCTGTCTCACAACAAGACAATCGAGGCAGAATCACTTTGACAAAAGCTTGAAAGTTCTCGTAACAAGACAATCAAGGCAGAAACACCCCCCACAAAAGCTTTAAAGAATGGGACGATTTAATTGGTGAAACAAGTTATTCCAATTTAAAAAAATACATAGAAATCTATAAAACATTGATTAGAATGAGTTTATTATATAACTGAATCATTCACTTAAAAAATAATTTATATAAACAAAAAAGAATTATCAAATTGAAATTAAACACGTAAGGTGAAGAGTCATCATGTTTAAACAACAGTTTTGTTATGCATAAAGTCATCACATAAATTAAAAGAATCATAAGCTTAAGTAAAAAACAAAAATCATCACATAACCCACCCACCATACTATATTAACTTTTTACGTGATAAATAATTAAGGGAATCCAAGGGAGATTGCCTAGTTATAGTTAATTAACAAAATTTGAAAATAATGAAAACATCATATCTTTGGTCCACAATCTCCTACGAGACCACCTAAACGTGTTACCTGCCTTGGAAGGTTTAAGTGAGAATGATTCAGCGTTAATGCTCGCATGGGCAACATTTGTCTATGTTTCAATGAAAGGATCGGTCCAAAAGTCCACTCTCCCCACTTTTTGGCTGCCCAATTTATTGTTGTTGGCTCACCAACCGTCCCTCTTTAACAAACCTCCAATCTATCATAACTAGATCATGTGGAATTTAATTTCCATACTTGTTGCATTTTTATATGTATATTATATTTGGCATTTAATTTATAAAAAAAAAGCAATTTAGAATCAGACGTAGAAAGTTCAAATTTGCTTCATCGCAAAAGGTACATCGACTGTGTATTAAATTTAATTATACACGACTAAAAATGATTTCCGACAATTTTATATTATACTAACGTTAAAATCAATTTCGTTAGAGTTGATATTAAATTTATTTGCGAAATCCTGTCAGTTAACACTTTCATTCTTTTAACCGGAAAAAAAAAAAAAAGAACATGCAAGAAAAGGTGGAGGACCAGGAAAGCAAAAGCACAGCAGAAAAAGCTAAATCAGTGTCTCTGTATGCGTGTATATACTGTAACCTGTATCTCTTCCCTCTCTCTCCCCTTACATTATCGTCACTTTTCTTTGTTTTCACTCATTCCCAGAATTCTCGCCACCATTTTAGGACAGCCTCCATTTGTTAGTAACGTTATCACTCCCTCTCACTTGCCCATTTCTTCCTTCTTCGTTTTTCCTTTCTTTCATTTTGATTTGGGTGACTTTTTGGATTGATAATCTTGATGGTGTTATATCGTTAAGGTAAGTTCCATCTCTTCTCTATGGGGTTAAGCTTGCCATACATGGGTGTTACTCTTTTTCCTCTCTTCTTCTCGTCTTCCATATCCTGCGTCCTGCATAGTTGTTTTGCTTATTATCTTTAGAGGTTCACGGCTGGATAGTGTTAGAATTGTACAAGAAAGAGCCAGTTTCAGGATGGCCGGTTGCTTCTTTAACCGAATCTATTGTCAAGTAATTGTGGTTTAAGTAGATAAAGAAATAAACTTTGGAGAATAAATGCCAATCTTGCTAATGAAAAGTTCAGCCTTGATTCTAAAAACCATGCAAATTGACCATCTTGATACATTTCGTTGGTTCTGGCAAGAGTAATCCGTTTGGTTGCTCAGTAACTGAAGTGACAGTATATGATTAAAATTTTCTTTTTTTGTCTTCTCTGATTCCTTCGGAGAAATTTTAGATGCGGATAATTTCAGAGCATCAGAGATATTAAAATAATATATAACAGAGGCCACAGAGCCCAGAATTAATATGACGCTTAATGTGTCATACACATTCTCTGTTCTTTTTTTATTTGTCCCTTTCTTTTTAATTTTTGGTACTTCTTCACTACGAATCTTTCATTCAATATGAGATTTGACGTCTTGGAGGGACAATTCAATAAACTAAAATTTCGTACTTCACTTTCAGATATATAATCTAGAAGCTCTGAATATGGAGGGACGGTGATATGATCTAGCTTTGTTTTACTTGGGAGGAGATGTAAGTGCATACCGTTTGCTTGGTTATAAGAGTAATGGCGGAAAGAAAATTAAATTTCAATGTCCCACTTCTATCAGTAAGGCGATATTGTACCGCTACAAAATCTACTGATGAAGCCAAAGGAAATAAAATTGATAATCCCCAGCAAAATAGACGTTATACCATCCCTTTCTACAAATGTGAAATGAACTTGGATCAAGTAACAGAACCTGTTGCTGTGCCTTTCCAGTGGGAACATATCCCAGGTAGACCAAAGGATGGTAGTGCGCTTGAGTCTGAGGTCCTTGAGGAGGCTTCTGCAAGTCAAAGAGTTCCGCCTGGAAAACATTCAGGTGCAAAATATGAAGATCAAACTGAATTTAGGTCCCGATCTGAAACACATTCATTTTGTGACAAGGTTCCAGAATCGGATTGCTCAAAGGAGGTTGTGAATCAAAATGCAGGCTTGAAATCAGTAGATAATGGTTGTAGCGATGACGACGATGTTTACTCTGATGCTCTTGACACTATATCTTCAACTGATTCCTTTTCCATGAAATGCAGTGCAACTGATCTGAGCGGTTGTGATGGTTTGACTGTGAAGACAACAGGAACATTTTCTACAGATCCTCAAACTCGAGATTTCATGATGAGTCGCTTCCTACCTGCTGCCAAGGCAATGGCTTTGGAGACGCCTCATTATGCTTCAAAAAAACAATCTGTGGCAATTGTACAGTCAGAGGAAGTTGTAAAGCCCCGACAAGTTTCAAAGCTAGTTAGTGTTCCAAAAGCACCTCAGGCTAATCAAAAGGAATCTGCTATTATTACATATCACAGTCAGGATGTAGAAGAAGAAGAAGAAGAAGAAGAAGAAGAATGTGAAGGTGATTATGACGACTATAGCACTTCTGGCAATATAGCAACTAAAGGTTGTGGTTTGCTGCCGCGCTTGTGCTTTAAAAATTCCTTGTCCATCTTAAATCCTGTTCCAGGGCTTAAAGTGAGGTCTCACGTCCAAAACGCTATCAAACCAAACAAAGCTGCTTCTACTAAATCTAACAGTCAAGGCTCGAAAAAGGTAAGATAACTATTTCTGTCATTCTTACATTTTTTGTTTTCGGCCTATTTTGTTAAGTGATGAAGGTTTCAATTTTCTGTTAACTAATGAATACGGAATTGATTTACTGCTCATCAGCATTCAGAGCATGCTGTTTATAAACAGAAAACAGGTAGTGGGTCTCAATCACCGAGGCTGCCCTCAGTTGAGAACAAGCCGGGTTTTGGATCCAATAGGTTTCCTCATGCAAGTGACCAGAAAACAGTTGGTAGAACATCTCCTTTCAGGCGTTCAGGGGCCATATCACCTTTCCGTAATCAAACAGCTCAGTCTCCCTTTCGCGGAAAGGGATTTCCGGGCACTTCAAGAGAAGCTGAAAATTTCAAAGCCAACAAGATGAACTTGTATTGCAAGAACAGCAGTAAGTCTCAGGAACTATATAGCCATTATGGCACCAGAGGAGGGTCTCGCCCACTGAGCCCGACTATTGAGAAGACTGTGTATGTGGATACCGTAAATAAGATGTGTTCAAAATCAGGGCCCTTAGGTATGAGTGGGTACTCGGACTCTGTAGGAAGGTACTATAAGAGTATGTCGAAAAGCCGAGAAATGGGAAAACCTGTTCCAACAGATTCTTGTTTCCAAGTTGCAAAACATCTGAATGTTCTAAAAGGAAATGCCAAACTGGAAGACAAAATTGTGGGGTGTTATGATGCTAAGCATTCTTGTGATTCTCCAATTAGTCAACTTGCAGAAATTATGGATGAGCTATGTCAGGAAGCGAAGGCTTTGGTATGTGTAAATGCAACCGGTGATGGAAGTCCTATTGACAAGGAACAGATTCAAAAACAAGGAAATGTTAAAAACAGTTTGTCCCCTGTAGCACCAACTTTACCCAAAACACCATCCGAGTCTTGGCTCTGGCGTACCTTGCCTTCAATTTCCTCACAGAATTCATTTTCACATGCATACCGTGGCACTGGTTTTCAGAGTAAGTGGCAGGATTCCAAGACACCGCCCTCTACCATTACTAAATGGGAAACAATTGTGAAATCATCATATTCAGCATCATGATCATGTAAGCTATTCTGATGTACTCCTTTGTTTTCATTTGACAGAAGATTCATTGAAAAACTAACTCTTTTTCTGTTTTAACAGGAATTAATTCCTCACATTTCTCAGCCATCAAAAAGCTAACGGTGAGAAGGCCTCACCTAATCCATTAGATTCAGAGTTTGTCAATAATTTCAGGGATAGTGTTGAAGATGTTATATATCTTCCGATCTCTCTTTCTCTCAACACATACAGATTTGGTTTTCACTTCAAATTCTGGTAAAATCTTTAGCTTCTGTTACGAGCAGTAATACAGGGCTTGAGGAAACACGTGATTGGGGCAGGCTTCATTTGTTAAGAGGCTCTTCTTCGGTCATGTATTGGATTGAATTTGATATCTTGTTATTATAGAAATTCATTAGCTCATATTGGCAGTGAATGGTAATACCTCCTGGTTCTGATACATATAATAATCATGGCATTTGTTTTGTTGAGACTTGGTGGATGGATGATTCTTTAGTTATGAAGAGTATGAGCAGGTGTGATTATTGAATGCCAAAGAATTCAATTTGATTCAAAGAAATGAAAAACAAAGATCGTTATAGAAATAATCCTACCAAAGAAATTGATATGATAAATAATTTAAGGTATTCACTCTAAAATTTGTTTTCTTAAACTATTTATTTCTGACAAATATACTTGATTCTAAGTGTTGGGATTTAGGTAGGATATCCAATTATTTTGTAATTTAAATTAGTATGTAATCTCATCATATAAATCATAGTCTATCTTATTATCATTATTAGGCTCAAAGTCTAAGGAGGTCCGATATTACATAGTCTTATTCTTATCTAATAAAGAGGTCATTTTTTATAGACTCACATATAGTGTGTAACGAAGATATTACAAAATTGTAAATGGGTGCACATACATATATAAAATAAAATACATAAAAAAATAAATAAATAAATAAACATAAAAATAAAAAGTTAATAAAAATAACGAAATACAAAAAGACAAATAAATAATAAAGAAAAACAATAATTGTAATACTAAAAAAATAGGTACGACACCTAAAGTAGTATACATATAGAACATTTCAAAGAAGTAGTATAGATATAGAACATTTCAAAGATTGAAAATGAATGGTAAGATAAAAATGTAGACCAAAAAAGATATGTACAAGAGTAACTCCAACTAAGCCAAAGCTAAAATAAACATATTGACCTAACAAGATTCATACAGGAGTAACTCCGATTAGGCTTGTTAATAACTTTTTTAATTTCTTCCCTTGTGATCTATTTATACTGAGAAAAGTTATCAAATTTCTCAAACTTGTTGAGGTTACCTAAATAGACATTTTCCTCTATACCTTCATTAAAAAAGCTATAGAAATATCTCTGTCATCTACTTTTGATGTTATTTTTCTCCATGAGCACCTACCCTACTTTATCTCTTATACATTGAAGTTAGTTTAAGTCGCTCGTTTTTCGTTCCCTAACTCTTGCCAACTTAAAAATGTCCTTTTCTCCATTTTAGTATCCAATCTTTCGCACAAATTCTCGTAGGCTTTGCTTTTAACCCCTAAAATTGTCTTCTTAGTCTCTTTCTTTACCAGATTCTACCCTTTTCTGTTAGATTCTCTCTCTGCCTTTGTGGTACTTTCCAATAGAGCTTTATATGTTCCCTTTTTAGCCTTCACCTTTTCTTGTACATCTTCAGTCCACCACCAAGATTCCATCTTACCCTTTAAAAACTCCCAAGATCTCTTTGGCAATATTCCTTAACATATTTGCTACTCTCTCCCACATTTGATTAACATCTCCCTCTATTTTTCTTTCGCCTCCATTTCTTACTCTATCCTTAAATTGTTTCACTATTTCCCATTTTCTATTCCACCATCTAACTTTAGTACATCTCCTATTATTTCTCTTCTTCCTCCATCTCCTAACACAAGATCCAAAACTAACATTCTATACTAAGTTGTTAGGATGCTTTCGAAATCACCTTACAATCATTGCAGTTAGTTCAATCGCCCCGCCTTGTAAGGAAATAGTCAATTTGAGCCTTTATGGTTCTAGTCCTATAAGTTACCTGTTGTTTTTGGTTCTTCTTGAATAAAGAATTGGTTATCATTAACTTAAATACCACCGTTACATCCAATAAAGCAATCCCAACATCATTCTTATCTCAGTATCTGAAACCCCCATGAGTCTATGGATACTCCGATGCTACCCCTATATGATCATTAAAATCTCCTCCTAAAATAACTTTCTCATTAGTAGGGTTGTTTGTCTAAACCTGCTTGAGGTATATACACACACAAACAACATTTCTAACTACCATATATTCCTTGTGGAAAGAAAGGAATCGAAGACTTTACATTGGAGTTAGAGAAGATAAACATCGACAGTAGATCAGAGAAAAAATTGGATTAGAGCAATGCTCATTGCCAAAAACATGGAGCAGACTCTCACCCCCAAAATTAAAAGCAAATGGCATTTGTAGGCTCCCCTGATTTTTTTTATTTTTACACTCTCCTCACTTCTTTTATAAATTGTGTTAGAAGCTAAGTGATAGGCTTCTAATTGTAATCAATGTAATGTCATAATAGTTTTTACTATTGTTAATACCAAATTTATTCTATTTTTCTTAAAAAAATTAGGCACTAGCTTCCTTAAAATTCTATTAGAATCTATAATCTACTTCAATGAGATGTCAAGTTTATCAATCAACCAATCAAAGAGCTCTTTCTATGTCTCTATAAGTGACATACCTATCAAGATTTAGAGTGAGGTTCTAATGAGGAAAAGGATTTGGAAGTTGTGCAATAGTGAAGATTCCCTTTAGATAATGTAGTTCACAATTTTTAGAATGAGTCATTTGGAAAATTTATCTTAAAAGCTCCACCTTATAAGTTATATGACATATTCTCAAATTTAAGGATAATATTAGACTAAGCATAGGGGCCAAGGTAGGGAATGGAGTAAAAACTTCACTCTGGTATGATTATTGACATCCTCTTGGACCCTTTTTTAGCCTTCAAATGTTGGCTCTCTAATGAGATCTATGCCAAAAACTAGAAAGGTGTCAACAATCATCCAAGATAAGATAAGGTGTAATAGGTGTAGATTATATTATGTTCTTCTAAGTGTTTAAGTGTGTTTTTAAGTATTTCTTAGATGATTATCATGTGTACAAGCTTAGAATTATGTTATTGTTACTGTTTGTATGTATTTTAAGTGTTTGTTGGATTTAGAGTAAGAATTTGATTTTAATTTTATGTTTTGAGAGTGTTGGATGTGCAAGAAATTAAAGAATGGAGAACTTGTTGGAGGCATATAGGCTGGCACAATCCTGCACCATACATGATGGTGTATGGACAAGATGAATGGGCCTCTTGCATGATCTTGCCTCATGGATAATCGTGCCAGAAGGTGTTTCTAGGCACGAGTTTTTTTCGAATTTTGAGATTTCAGGGTTATTTTTAGAACCAAAATAAATGGAGGAACCCTAGAAATAACTCTAGAACCCTTAATCATTATAAAAGAACATGAAAAACACCAAAAGAGGTAGCGACCACTACATTAAAGCAGCTCAAAAGGAAAACATCAAAAAGAGCTTTAGAGAATTCCGAATTTCTATATCAAGACTCCAACTAGCTTTTCTTTATTTTCCTTTTATTTCTTTAATTATCTTAGATGTTTATTTGGATTGATATGATGTTTAACACGATTATGGGTTTCTAGATCCCTATTAGGGATTGTTCTTGAATTATTTTATGAACCTTATTTCTTATTGAATTCAATGCATTGATGAATGTTTGTGATAATTTCGTTTATAAATTTGGTAATTAATCGAGAGATTGAATCAATTCATATGTGTTTAGGTGAGCAGTGAGAGTAGCTAACTTAATAGACCTATAATTATCAGATAAACAATCAATTAAAGAGAAATCTTAATTATGAAATTAATTATCTATAGGATTGCTTCAAATCTAATTGAACAAATTATGATAGTTTTGTCAATTGGGAGATTACAGTTCTATAAATATCAAATTCAATTAGGGTTAGTTGATTAGATCTTGAGAGAGGGTAATCAAAACTTTAGAATATCTTAGATAAAACATAAATTGAGTCGACAAGATTAAAGGAAACAAAATAAGGATAAAATAGTTCCTAAGTTTTCAACTTTGATCGACCTCAAATTCTTTGGCAGCTCACTTATCAATTAATTACTTGTTTTATTTTATTATTTATTTTAATGTCAATTACATATTTTAATTCAAATCAATCTTTAGTTCCTTAGACAAAGTTCTATTCAAGTTGTTAGGTGTCTATTAGTCCTTATAAAAGTGATACCCTAGATACTATAAGATAAGATCTATATACTTACAGTATTGACAATTTTATTATTATATAAAACTTGCTAAACATAGTGTTGACCTCTACTTTCTAGAGAATTCACTATTATAATCAACTTTCTCCCACTATATCATCCTAACTAGCTTTCAAAAGATAAATTTCTCTGGTTGACAAATAGGTAAGGTAATTCAAAAATATTTCATGTTGGGATTTTTTCACAAAAGACATCTAACAGGTGGAATGGAGGAATCTAGAATGATTTTCCCTTAAAACACCTTAGATTCTCTTTCATCTTAAAGTTAGCAATCAGAGAGAATTTATACACCAAGGATATGATCAAACTCTCTCAGTCATTAAGCATTATGCCTATCCTATGCTCTCAGAAAGTTGAATCTCATGACCATCTCTCCTTTAGATGTCAATTCTCAACTCAACTTTGTAATGAGATTCAGTCCCTACTAAACATAAGATGTATGCATTTCCAATGAAAGGATATCACAACTTGGCTTACTAAAGTGTCTTTTAACTATTGAAGTGATTTGAAATCTCACTCAATTACACTATTTACTTAATCTGGAAGGAGAGGAATAAAAGGATTTTCATAGGGAGGTCTATAGATAACAATAGCTCTTTTCATCTTCTACTTCAGTTGATAAGGGAGATTATCATTACTAAAGGGATATTAATAGAATTAGTGAAACTGTGGCTTCATGATAAAACATATTTACAAATTCTTAATCATTGTTTCCCCCTTAATCATCAACCTCTTAAAGCTCCATTGAATACTAAAAGATCTTTGATAGAGTTTTCTAATTGTAGATGTTCTCATATGCACTTAGTAGAATTATTCTTTCTATTTTCATCTCATGCATTAATATATGAACTCTTAAGACAACTTCTTTATTTTCTAAAAAAAAAAAGTTAATAGAAGGGCAAGGAAGATGTAATTAAATATCAATTTGAAAATTACAATTTTAACATTATTCCTACAATTCAAAGGAATTTCTTTATAGATATATAGAGAGTAGATTAGCAAAACTTACCATTATTTAATTATTTAAGTGATAAACATACTTTTATTCCTTAAAATAAAAATTCTTATCTTTAATCTCTAAATCTTCGTATTTTTGTTTTAGTCCTTGGACATTGCTAAGAACTCAATCTAACGAAGATTCTACGTGGCGTAGACAAGTTCTATGTTGGAGACACATTTCACCCTTCTAGAAAGGCTCTTCAAAAATCAAATTGTGAAACTCAAAGTTGAAATCTTATTACAATTAACTATAATTCATAAAAATTGGACAATTGGATCATGGCACATTTAACTAATTACAATAGAAAGGAGAAACTGGACCACGGTAAATGATTCACAAAGTAACATCGGACCACTTGTTTTCTTTAGCATTGACGTAAAGGCCAAATAACAAACAAGACGAATTCCCTAGCGTTGAAGGTAAGATTCCTTTCATCTACTAGTAAGTTGTTAAATAAAGTAAAAGTAGTAAAAAGCAGTGATCAATAATTACAGTTTTCGTGGCTAAAGGGTTGATATTAATAATAACATAACTTTAAGTTACAAGATCTATTCAATCATTTGTGGCACACGAATATCTGATAGAAAATGAGACTTGAATCGTACGCCAGTAGACTTCAAATGTGGCGAAGTACTCTTTAGATCTAGACAGCGATATGGGACTATAACAAGTATTTTGTGGTCTATTAGTTAGGAAATATTTATTTTAAAGTTTTAATTTTGGGTTTTGCATGAGGCCCTAATTTAATTTAGGGATTAGATTAAATTTCCAAGTTAATTTAGAGGTTCTTTAATTTGATTTACATTTTATTGACTCGGGGATTGTTATTGACATATGTTGATCCACGAAGAAAGTGACGTGTGCCTAATATAAGATCCATCTATGTCAAATAGGCAACATTAAAAAAGATATTGATATTGTTAACTCATTAAGTGATTTGTTTAAAAAAAAGAGTTTATATAATATTGCATATGCATCCGATGGCTTATCTAGTATGCATCTTAAGAATCACGGTTACAAGTTTTATCAACATAAAAATTTAAAGACGGAAACAAAAAGATTAATAATTAAATGAATAAAATAAAATACAATATTTAAGTTAAATGATCGAAAATTCTTTAATCTGAATTAATTATTCCCCATAATATTTCTATTTTTAAATTTAAATTTTAGGAAGCTTTATTGCATTTAGAAATTTAAAAATTAAATTATCAAATTGCAATAAAAATTATGAATTTTTTTAAAAAATTGTGTTTATCTAAATAAAAATAAAAATATAATTAATCAATTATTAAATTTAATATATTTAATTATTGTAATTTTTTCGTTAGCTGAATATACACTGTTTATTGAATTAAATCTATATTTGACTAATTATGTTAGTAAAATACAATATATTTTTAGTTGGTATACGATATCTCATATCTAATTGTGGTATGTTTCAAAAATTCACTGCTTAGGTCTCCTTTCGTGGTTTGTTCTTAGAGATAGATTAGCAACACTCGATAGAATCAATTACTTAAATGTTCGTAATATCTGTTTCTTATGTAAAGAGAACCAAGAGGTTCTGGAAACTATATACTTCAACTGTAATTATTCCTAAGGTACGTTGAGAAGCATTTTGCAGCTATGTCATCTCAATCATTATAACTCGAATGCTATTGAATTCCAGAATTGGTTACTAGCTGAGAAGAGTCTTCCCAACGCTGATAAAGGGGTGTTAATCTTTGCTTTAGGATCTTGTGTAAACTAATAGAATGTGGAAAGAAAGGAATGGTAGACCTTCTTGGAAGTGGAAAAACTAAGGGAGCATAACTAGTCAAAGACAGTTTTATAGATGGAAAATCAGATTTTACTTTGCAAGGAGGCCAGAGGATGCAATCAAAGCTAGCACTCTCCTGGATTATTAGTATGCACCCAAGATGCATAAAAATATAGTAGGAAAAATGTGATAGAGCTTATATACTCTATGCAATCTTGACTCAAAGATCACCATGTTTATTATAACAATTAATAAATGTGAAAATTTGACTGATGTAAAAAAAAGTACAAGCATTATCTGAAGTATTTTACTTTAGTTTTATGTTTTCCTTTGTTTTCCTTAGTTATTTTAGTTCTTTTTAAGTAATTGTGATAGATTAACCTTGAGATGAAATTATTCAAGAATTAGAGGCTATTTCAAGTAAAAATATAAACAAAACCACAAATATTAGAGAACCTAAATTATTCGAAACTTGTGTGCTAGTCCATGTCCTATATGTATCAAGTGCAATAAGAGATATGATTTAGAACATAGTCTAAAGAGACATTATATGTTGCTAGAAGAAAATCTTACAGAGTAACCTACGACAATCATACAAAAACATTGTGTTAATTGCAAAATAGAAAAATCCACAACATAGGACATGGAAGTATCATAGAACATATTTCTTCCCCAAAGGAAATAGAAGGGTCCATAGTTATGACTCAAATTATGTCCAAAGGCATGCTAAAGTATATAAAACATAGAAACTCTAATTCTTTAGGAGACTTTACACTTTAGACACATCTTTTTTTTTACAAAGAATTAAGGTTAGTTGTCAAGGGGTCTATGAACCCTTGGAAGATTGGTTTCAAGGTTGTTTCCATCAAAGAATCAAAATTCAACTATATCTTAACAAATCAAGTTGTTGGCAAAATTATGATTTTTATCCAGATTTATTTCTTCCTTATTTTTCTTATTTTTTTTCTATTGGTTTTATTGATTTGATTATGATTCAAATTTAAATGCTTTTCTATATTTGGAAGTGAAAACACTAGTTTTTATTTATGTATATATTAATTTGTTTTATTTATAAAATCAAATATATTTATATGAATTGATTTTAGTTGATCTTAGTGTATAATTTTGTTACGCTAGCAACTAAGTCTAACTATAATTCAATTATAGACACCTCGAAGGCGTTTGCTTATAGATGGAACATGACATAGATAATAAGGGTCAATAAGGTGCTTAAGAGAGACTTACATGTTATTATTATTTATTTGTGTTAGGATGAAACCTTTCATGGATTTTTGCAAATCTTACTGCATTCAAAAGAGTGTTAGCTTGATAGAAATACCAATTAGCCAACTAAAGAGTAGACGGTTGTAACTCATGAGAAAGTAATTTTAAATGTTTAGGAGATCCTATTGGTCTAGTTTAATATATCCATTATATGTTAATCAAATGATGAAATCAGAAGTAATATTATATGAAGCACTTTCTTATAACTTCCAATTTAAGTTTTCTTTATTTCATATTTATTTAACCAAAGGACATCATCATCATTCTATTAGGACATCATCATCATTCTATTTATTATTTTATTTTAAACTAGTTAGTAGTTTTAGGTTTTAGGTTTTCTATTGAGTTAAATATAAAAAAAATCATGAACTTCATTTAAATTTGTAATACTAGGCTGGAATTAAATGGTAGCACTAAAATGCTCTAACTTTCAAATTTTTATATAATAACCTAACGTTAAATCTTCTATTAATGATGTTGATGTAGCAAGTCAAGTAAACTAAATTTTTGACATGTTGATGATGCTCTGTGCTATTTATTGGTTATTCCTAAGTTTTATGACACGAATATAGGGAAGGCAAATAAGTGACTTTAGTTGCTTCGTTATACGGATAACTATGGTTAAGGGTTGGTTCTTAGACCTAAATTAGATTAAATAATTCTTATATGCTCAAGAGGAGCTAGAAATCCTCTTTACTAAGTTTGGTCAAGTAGACCTCAATTCATTAACTGACCTTCTTCTTGGTTTATCGTATTCTTTTCTAAGTAGGTATGTATGGTATAGGTTAAAGGTGGTTATCATCCTTTTGGGTTATTTATGATCTTAATGGTGATATTTTTATTGGATGCACCCAAAAACATTCTAATTCCTTTTCTAATAGAAAAACGTAATGAACTTATCCATTAAAGGCAATCAAAATATACAAAAAGCTACAAAGAGCTATATAAGAGTTTAAAATAAGGTCATATTGTAAGAAAAAAGCCCAAGATCAACCTTTTTCAAAGTAGATAAATTTTTTATTCTTTAACACTAGAAGCAAATTTTTATTCCTTGCTTTCTTTTTTAGTTACTAGGTTGATCTTTGGCTTATATCCCATTTGTTATAAAGGATGGTCAAGATAGTTCCATAAGAAAGTAAATTGAACTGCTTTGATGGATCTATCATATTTTTTCTGATTTACATGATTTTGGATAAGTAATATTGATTTTAGGCTTTGATCATCGATGATTATGGCCAAATAGATAAAAGCCTAGTCTATGCTATGATTGCTAAATTGCTGGATAGATAGATAAGGGATGGTGTTTTAATCATACCCTATTACACGGAGGGTCCCAATGTTCCTCAAATGGATTACTTAGTTGTTTGAGAAGGTTGCCTAAAGGCAATGTATAAGGCATTCCCAGTGTGTGCCTATTATTGTTATAAGGAAACCATTTTCTACATGCCTTTCTCCTCTTAGGAAGAAAAGAAGGAATTTGCAGAAAAAAGCTAAGCCTCTTGAGTTTGAGTAGAAGTTCCTATTGATCTTAACCAGCGAAAGACTTTGTATAAGGTGTGGAAACAAATAAGTAAGAATTTACTTTAAGTGTGCTTTCTATTTTAAGTCATTGCCCAAGTTAGCCAAATTTCGAGATTTTAGGGTAATATTTATAGTAAGAGGTCTCCTTACAACTAAGGCATTTCTTATTGTGTACTAGGAGTGCCTTACTTTGTTAAATCTAGTGGAAGCAAGCAAGAAGGAAGGACTACCTACTATATTATACAATTTTATGACAAAAGGTCTAAAGCATGTTGTTTATATATAAGATGTGATAGCGTAAGAGATAGATCATCTAAAATTATATGCCCTAATGGAAGTCTATAAGTATAAGTCTTCCTAGTGCCTAAGCTCCAACACCACACAAGGTAGAAGTGACGTTTTTATTAAATTGATGCATATCCTTTTTTGTTTAAAAATGAATATCATATATTAAAAAAGGATGAAAAATAAATTGTTAGTGGTAGATTCAATACCAAATTATTCCCCTATTGATTAACCTTTTACAAAATTCGAAATGGACACTAGTATATGATAAAGGCCTTGTAGTCTATGTTTTTAACAAACTTCTAGCAGTGAAGTACAAACCCTCTCTATAGTAGATTGAGAAATTTTTTTCCTAGCTAAGCTTGGAAGATGGAGTCAAACCTTTTTAGTCCATTCATTCTCCTGAAGGACATATTTTAAATAGAAAGGATGATTTAAAGCCATAATTGTGTACATAGTGCGAAGGACTCATTTCATTATCATGTGTGGCCCTTAAGATCAAAGAATTCTAAGGCATTCCTTCTATGTCCATTTCAAAAAAGGGTTAAAAAATGTTCCTAAGGAAGATTCTCTTCAAAAAGATGAGCTTGAGGGGTTAGAATGGGGAATGATTTCCCTACCTGGCATAAAAACATAAGTAAAGCACTGTTAACATAAAGACCAAAAATAAAAATAAAGTGCAATAATAACCCTAAACAAAGCTTACACTTTATTACTTGATAACTCCAAAGAGGCTCGCTTGTTGAGAAACAATTAAGAATTGTGTGTAAAATGCACCCAAATTCTTCTTGATGTTAAAGCCAATGAGAAAATACATATTTATAGTGGTTTTGGACTTTTACTTATCATTGGAGACAAGAATTAGATGTTATAACAACTACTTATGGTATTATATTAGTAGACTGGTACATATTAAAACTACTCATTTTACTAGTCATTGAGATACTAGTCGACTAGTAGGTACATTGGTTAGCCAATATAATATATTGGTCAACCAATAACCAATGTTATAGCAAACTCACAGTACATCAAAGTTAACAACCTATTCTAGTTGACAACTAACCTATATAGGTGGAACAATCACCTCAAAACATGATTTTAATAACTTAAAATCAATTTTTTAATGCAATTATGATTTAAACACTTACTAATATAATTATGATTTAAACACTTACTAAAATATTACTTAAAGTTTGTTTGAAATATTAAGGGGCTTTTATACTAAAACAAAAAGCTTCAATATCACATCCTAACTTAATAAAGCCTGATATGGACTTTATATCGTTAACCTGATATTGAGTGCTAAGCAAATAGACTTAACTTATTCTTACGTTCTTTCTATGTAATCACCATTCAATTAGTCAGATATTTTAAGTATAAATAGGCATAATTCATTCATTAATTCATCATAATAGTCTAAGGGTAATCTCATCATCATTCAATGCACAAGTTAAATCCTACCTGGTAACAACATAATAGGAATAATGATAATTTCAGTCTATAATTTCACAACCACACTAATGCCTCACATGTTTACATTGGCATTTAAAGACATAATGTTTCAAATACTTGAGAAAAAAAAAAAAAAACAACTTTGGTCAACCTTATCTAGAACTTATTGAAGCTCACTGTTGATAACGCCAGCTAGTTGAATCAACAAACTTTTCCTTTTTTCCTGGGGTATGAGAAAATTAATGAAAACATGAGTATTACATTCATTGAGGGAAAAGATTTTTTCCAATGATTGGTTATACATAAGAAAATTTTTATTTTCATTTTGAAAACCATTTGGTTTATAAAACAAGTCACAAGTTTCCTATCTGTGATTATGCAAAACCATGCCTATTGGATATTCTGCAACACTCCAATATGAGTATCACCCACATCAAGGCATAAGGTCAATTTTCACATTTCATATCAAGGTTTAAGTAAAACTTCATTTCTTGAATCAAGCTTCGTCACATTCATTAAGAAAAAAGTTCATCAATCACCACAATCATCTTCCACTTAATAAGATATCATTTCTTAAACAAGCAATACCATATCAAATATGAAGGACACATGTAGCTCAATTTCATTACACGTGCCTTTTATTAAGTTTTCATTTATTTCCTTTAACTTTTTAACCTGAGTAGTCCCTATTTCATTGCCTAAGTACCTCACTTAGGTTTTTTGGCTAAGCCTCCTCACTTAGGTCTTTGTTTAGGAACTTTTCCCAAGTCACCTTACTTTGGGCTTTTGCCTAAGCCACCTCACTTAGGTCTTGTTTAAGGAAATTTGCCTAAGTCAACTCACTTATAACTTTTTAAAGTAAAATTTACCAGTTCAACCCATTTAGATCTTTTGCCTAAGCCACCTTACTTAGGTCTTTTTAAGGAAGTTTGCCTAAGTCACGTCACTTAAGCCCTTGTTTAAGGAAAATTTTCCTAAGTCACCTTACTAAGTTCTTTTGCCCAACCCACCTCACTCAGTTCTTTCCTAAATAAATTTGCTTAAGTCACCATATTTAGGCCATTTGCCCAAGCCACCTCACTTAGGTCTTTGTTTAAAGAAATTTGCCCAAGTCACCTCACTTAGGTCTTTCATTTTTTTTCATTCATTCAATCCATTCATTATCAATTTTTTATGGAGAGCACTTCACTTCACAAGACATTTTTGAGCAAACAACCAATTTCCACTCAAGAAAAAGGTTCAAGGCATATGTCATAAAATTTCTACACAACCTTCTTATGGGAAATTCATAATGACTTACTAACTTTTAAATTTTACTTATAGAGGAAAAAATTCTCAATAAACATAACATGAAATAAATTTAGATATAAACCAAAAAATTTACACACTTATTAACCATACCTATATATAATTTTTGTGTTGAACACCTACCCAAATTCAATTCATACTATCCCTAAAATTAGCTCCTTATAATAGAACACATCTGATGTCATAACATCCTAAATAGCCTATGGAAAATCATCTATATATCCTAATCCATTATGAATTTACTCTAACCAATTTACAAACTACTTCATATCATCTTGAACCTATAACGTTCGTGTTTTAACTAACTTTTAAATCAGTTTTATGTGCCCTCAAACTATAAGTACAATCCTAACTTTAAAATTAGCCCTACTAGATAAATAATTTTGGAAATTCTACCATATCTCTTCACCTATAAAATCTGGGAACTTTCTCTTTTATGAGATAAACTATACATGTATATCTAGAACTTTTATGTTTTACACTTTTTCAAATTCTCAAGTTTTGATCCCGAAATAACTAGGGCAATACAACTCAATCATTCACTTTAGAACAGAGCAACTTTACTTATTAACCTATATCTCACAAAATAAACAAATTTACATATAAAATAGCCACGAAAGATTAGTATCCAGAAATAAATTACTCAAAATCTTCACATAAAATTTTGGTTTTAAAAGTTATTTAAGAAGAGATCCAATCCCACTTACCTATTGTTAGGAACCTCTTCCTTTTTCTATTTTTCCTTCACTCTCTCTACCTCTTCTTCTCTAGGAATGTCATCATCTTCTATTCCAAATCCCTTTTTATTTATTACATTCTAAATGGCATATTTTAAAATTTTTCATTCTTGCAATATAGAGTGAAATTCTAACTATGCCTTAATGAGCATCTCTACACCTATTTTTTTTCTTTTTTTCCTTCAATTATCCATTCACTTTGCATTTTACTTTCATAATATATTTCAAAATATTTTATCGCTTCTAGGCATATTAATTACCTCAAAATAATTTTCCTTTAATAATTGTAATTTATTTCACTCCAACACTTTTTCTTTAGTTTATATACTAATATCAATATTCTTAATCTTTTTTCTGAAAAATCTAAGTCACCAAAATTTGAGGTGTCACATTCAGTGCCTCTTAAAGAATGGAAAGAATCATGCAATAAAGTAAAGTAAAATGTTTATGCATAGTAAGCATTTTAGAACATCAAATTGATTAAATGACATTATAATTAACATTACAACTAAATAATGACCTTGATAAGCCTTGATCTTCTTTTGTTATTGGTTTGACGTTCATTTTGATGATTACAAACTTTAACTTAATACACTATCTTCATGATTTTATGGCTTCATTTTGTTTTTATATTTTTATTTCATCAAAACAATAAACTCACTAGTAGTTGTTGTGTTTTGTTATTATAAAAAATCCATTGGAACCTTTTTTTTATTCAATATGCATAGGAGATCTTTTCCCAAAATATTAAGGTCATATAAACTTCCTTAGGGAAGTCAAATTTGGAAGTTACATATCCAAATGTTTGCATATAACGTAGAAAATAAAACTCTCATTTCAATCTAAATTTGAAGGTTCACATTGTGAAATTCGCACCACCCATATGGAAAATAATACCATTAGACTTTTCCATTCCTATATATTTACTAAACTCAAAGGTTTTCAAATTTTCAATCATGATTTTAGTGTAGGCATCTTTATAAATTTGGGAAAAAAATTGAAGAAACCCATATTATTAACCATTTCCAAAAGTTCCAGAACTAAATTTATTTATTCCATTGTATATAACTAAATTAACCTATTTGGTTTGAAATTCCTTTTCTCAGAATTTCATACCTTTCAAATTATTGCATTTTAGAGAACTAAAGCATAGGTTATTCAAACTCTTAATGTTTTTAGCCTTTCCTTCATTCGCCAATGTCCCATGTTTTGATGTATGACTCATTTTTACCCAAAATTTATACCAATTACTAATTCATTCGATTTTATAAAATTTATAACCTTCCTTATAAAATTATTATATGTTAGAGGTTGGGAAAAATTAAACATAAAGCAACACATAGTTATATGTCTTACAATTGTAAGGGAATACGTGTTTATTAACTATCGCAATGATTAAAAAACAAATTGGATAGTTTAATTTGAATAATCAATTATTAGCTAATTTTTCAGTTCAGTTCACTTTTATAAACTATAAAAATAAACGTTCAGTTAAATGATAAATTGATTGATTTTTATTAAACTATAAGAAGAAATTTAATATTATTAAACTATAAGTGCTTCTTCTTTGATTTTTCATGCAAAAAGAAGAAGTGGCAAAAGGAGTTGTTGGGATCTATAATGGTGTTGATATTATTATTGATTGCCATCTTCCACCATCATCACCACTGTTAAATATAATACCTAAGATAGAGAGAATTGATAATTCACATTAATTTTAAAATGGGTTTTAGAATTTAATATTGGACATCACCTAATTACATAGGTGCTTGTAAATCTTTGTTGACTTCTTTCGCTATAACCTATATTTTATATGTGTTACCAATAATATAGTGGACATAACACAAAAACATGAACCTAACATGTTTAATTGATGATGCTAGATGTCAATCCTTATACAAAAATTCCAAACATAACATGTTTAAATCCCACAAACATTGCTCAATGTAATCAATAAAAAAGCATACTCAAAATGTTGTTAAATATACAAAATTCGACATTACACCAATGTCTATAATAGCGGTAAAAAAAAACCTAGTTTGCTTTAAAAATAACATAAACAACATGTTAATCTTACTTGTTAGGAAATTTTGTTGTACATAGGATAGTAAATATGGACTATGAGATTTATTATCATATTGTACACCAAAATACACTACCATCTACCACAAGATATATTCTTACATTCCTGAACAAACATTTCATGATGTTAGGCATAGTGCAATAAGGTTTATATTGACATATATAGCACATATAACATGTTGCTATAAATTAGTGCTCTATACATGTTTTTCTCAGCACCATCCTCCCTATGATTGAAGTCAAGTTTTATGTTGTATGTTGTATGTTGTTTCCATGTGGATACAACAACACCAAAAATGATCATTATAAAGTATTAGGATGAAAAATATGTGTATGAAGCTAGTTATGCATTCAAGAATACCAAAATCCAAGTCCTTCCTAACAATTCTTACATACTTGGGAACAAAATGTGAGAGTTTGATAGAGAACAAGGTTTTCTACATGTTTTCTTCCAACACTTTAATTACATCCACCTAAAGATAGTACAATATGACAGATAAGTCCTGTATAACATTTTTAATTAGTTTCTTCAAAACCAAATATGCCAAAATTACTTGCTACAAACATGGAGTTCATTATGTACCTGCCTAGATGAACCTCAAAAACTGCACTCTCTAGTAATAAAATTGATGATATTGGCCATCATGTTACATGTGTAGCTCCTTAGAATTAAAACATGCCAGGAAATCACTCAATGTGAGTCCAAAATTGATATTCTTGATAACCTTAATGTTGGCAAATTTTTAGCAATATTTTAACTAACACAACTGAAAATATTAAATAATATTCAACAATATGCCTATTAATAGTCATTAAATCATACTATATCAATGATTTTACCTCATTCTTAAACTAGCTTTTCTTCTGAGAACTTAATATGCACAAATTCAGAAGCTAAAGTTCTCAAACAAGATATAAATTGCTTTCTAATTACCACAAATCCTTACTCAATATATATTATTTTCTTCAAATATCTCTTCTTCCTCTCTTTAATCACTATCTCCTCTTCTCTTTTCCCACTCTCATCCTTATCCGTCATTGACATCTCCCTATGCCTCAAGACATCTTCTATTTTTCAGGTCTATCATTAGCGGCTTTTCATACCATAGAAATAATTCTTTAGTATTCATCTTCGTTATTGACACCACCTTAGGCCTTATAACTTCTTCTCTTCCTTGACATTAAACTCAAATATCAACAACTATTCACGTAAAAAATAAATATGAAATAGGCATATAATAACCCAAAATTCTTGATGAACTCATTACCTTTACATGTATTGTCGATCGTACATCCTTACTTACTTTCCTCATAACTTCCCAATTCATCAAGTGATCATCATTGTAATTAAACATCTAAGTCTATCATAAATTATCAAAGATTAATCGATTTAAATATTCCTATTTATTAAATGTGACTGTAAATTTTTCAATATCAATATTACTCTCAACTTCCTATATACTCGCTATGATACTCTTTTAGCATTTAATGCCTTGTTGGTACTTTCACCATCAAAAGATAAAAAAATTAACGATCTTCCCCCATTTGAATGATTGATCCATATGTATCTTATCAAGATAATAAATCTATAAACAAATTATAATTCGAGTTAGTTTTAATTAATTACATAACATGTACACCTCTATATTTTAAGTAACAATAATAACTTTTATAACATATATGATTCACCATCAATATAGCTATGCATCAACCCATAGAAGGTGCTACATCACCATTGATACCCATAGAAGTTGCTACATTTTTTGCCTCTACAATTTTGAAGAACTTGCAAGCATACTTACAAAGATGGTTGAGGATGAAGTGCCCCAAACCAAGCTTCCTGCAATTTTGAACTTAGAAAAGAATATATAATAGATGTAGGCTTATACATAATTATCATTGGCAAACTAAAAAATCTAACATATATAGGGGAAAGTTTTGCTAGAAACATTCATTTGTTTATGTGTCACTTTATTGAGCGTGTACTTTATAAAAATATATGAATCATTGATTTCACCATCCTCTTAATGCCTCATCAATTTTTGTGTATTATATATTTTTTCTATTTGTAACTCCACAATCCATGCCTTAGTATTGTCATTAATATCATACTACTTGATCCTTTTTTATTCTTAATGATAACTTATCAGGATCAATCAGATACACAATTAATAGCAAATATTCCTTATAACCCTAAACCTCTCAATCTTTCTGAGTTTCCTAAAATTCATCTTAGTGACCCATTTCATCTCCTCTAAACTAAATTCTGCACCAATTTAAATGCCTTCTTAAAATTACATTTGACAACTCTATAAATAGTTAAGTTGCATTAGTCACAATCATGCATATCATTAATACTTCATAACTACACCGTATTAATATATTTTATTAGGTGTAATTTTAGACTTTGTTTTTTAATCATACACTTGATTGTTTATCCTCTTGGAAACAACTTCATCTCTGACCTACATATTATCACATAACACATCAATTAAAATAAAATTATATTATCTAATAAAACATCACCGAAATAGACTACATGTAATGAATTTGTATCTAATATCATGAAAACCGCAAACTAACATGATCACATTATGCCCAGCTCTATATCTCACTAACTTAGTCATTTTCAATAACTCGACAATTTATATAAAAACAAGTCTAAATGCTTGAGTAAACATACATACTATAATAACATACTTATAAACTCCATTAAGATAGATATATAAACAGAAGATACATTGTTTGCTGACCATGCCTACTTTCGTTTTTTAAATTTGGGTATGTAGACATTCCAATAATCTTGTTTACTATCTAACATATAACAGGTAGGTATGATTGTCAAAGATTTAGGTTGCTTATTTTTAGATTATATTAGACACTAAAAAAATGAAAGAACAAGACATTATTGATAAACTAGGTAGAAAGAGCCATTGACATAATGTCTCAAAGGAGCTTTAAACAAAGGAAACTACATGATTATCTATAATGATATCTTTAAAAACATATTCGTGATACTAGGCAAGAGGCTTTTTTTTTCCAAAACATCTCAATAAAGCTTTGTACTCATTATTTTACTTATTTTGTTACCTTGAAGACTATAAATTTCTATAATGGAGACAATTTGGTAAATGAGATATAGAAATTTGTTTCCATTAGACTAGTACCTTTGATAGTTCTAATAATAAAATAGTCAAGAATTTGTAAGTAATGGTGTCCAATAAAACATAATTCTACATAGTTTCGTATATTGTCAAGTAATAATCTATTTCCTTTTTATTATTTGTTCATAAAAGGTAACAAGAACACATATCACCATAAGGGTTTGTAAATAAATATGTGCAATAAAATGTTAAGAAAAAGCACAATTATATATACAAGCATATGATATATGTGTCCTTAACAATTATTCATACAAATTTTATAACAAGAACAAAGTTCAGTATATAGGTATGTAGTTAATAGTGTGGAGAAAATCTTTTGATGGATATAGATTGAAGCTTGATTATTTACCATCTTTATATTGCCATTAAAAATTTCAAATAATAATAAGGTTGACCATATGACCATGTAATTGTCTTTGGTAAACATAAATTTTTATAGATACATTTTGATGCAAAAGGGTGTGCTAATATGTGTCCTTTATATTGACACATTATATTAGCTTAAGTTGTTCATAGAAAAATTGCTTTTTACATTTGCTACGTATTCCTAATGTGTCATAGAAATTTTTATTAAAAAATATGGTATGGAACATAATCAGACCTACTATAGTTTGTATTAAAACATGGTATAATCATAATGGTATTCTAATATTAAAATAAAAGTGTGACTTATCTATTAAAGGTGATGATATTTTTATTCATACTTATGGTATTAGATGTATAGAGTTATATTATAGTTTTTATTAAGGTATGGTATTTTTTATACTAGGTAATGGTAATTTGATATTAAAGTGAATGCATGACATTTCTATCATAGGTGGTGATAATTTATGTAGATAGGTATAGTATTAAACGTATGAATTCTTGGTACAGTTTGTATTGAGCATGGTATTATACTCAATGACTATATTCTCATATTGAAGGTATGAATTATCTATTGTGGGTAGTGGAAATTTCTATACATAAGTGAGGTATTACATATATGGAGTCCTAGTATAGCATGTATTAAGGTATGGTACTCAATGATTCCTATATTATAGTGAAAGTTTTACTTATCTATAATGAGTGTTGGTATTTTTTTATAATAGTGATGTTAAATGTATGAAGGTTGTATATGATATTTTTTATACTTGTGATGGTATTCTAATATTAAAGTGAAGGTGAGACTTTTCTGTTGTAAGTGGTGGTATTATATACATATTTAATAGCATGGTATTGGATATACAAAATCCAAGTATATTTTTTATTATGTTACAACATTTTTTATACTCGGTGATAGTATTATAATATTAAATTGAAGTGTGATTTATCTATTATGGGTGGTGGTACTTTTTATACATAAGCATGGTATAGAATATCTGAAGTCTTGATATAGTTTTTATCAAGTTGTGCTATTCTTCTATGTAGTGATGGTACTCTCATATTATAATGAAGGTGTGACTTATCTATTATGAATAATAGTATTTTTTATACGTAAACACGCTGTATGAAGTCCTGATATAGTATGTAATGAGTTATGGTATTCTTTTCACTCAATGATGGTATTCTCATATTAAATTGAAGGTGTAAATTATCTACTACAGATGGTGGCATTTTTTTGTACGTAGAAATGGCATTAAATGTAAAAATTCATTGTGTACTTTTTTTAGGCCTTTTTTATGCTTAGTAATGGTATTCTTATATTAAAGTAAAGATGTGACCTATTTATCATGAGTAGTGATATTTTTTATATATAGGCTTGGTATTACATGTATGGAGTCCTGATATAGTTTTTATTGATATAGATTTTTTAATACTTGGTGATGGTTTTCTTATATTAAAGTTAAAGGTGAGACTTATCTGTTAAGGGTGGTGGTACTTTTTATACATAAACATGGTATTGAATATGTGAACTCCTTCTATATTTTTTTATTAAGGTATGGTATTTTTTATACTCAGTTATTGTATTCTCATATCAAATTTAAGGTGCAACATTATTAAAGTTGGTAGTACTTTTTAAATATATATGTTTATTGATGTTTGAAGTTCTAGTATAGCTTTTATTAAGGTAATGCATTTTTACTCGGTGATGGTATTTTGATATCAAATTGATGGTGAGAATTATCTATTATAGGTGGAGATATCTTTAGTACTTATGCAAATTATTGGATGATGGATTTCTAGTATAATTTTTATTAAGGCATGGTATTCTTTATACTTGATGACGGTATTTTGATAGTGAAGTGAAGGTGTGACTAATCTTTTATAAGTGTGCGTATTTTATCTAGTTCAATGTGTGTTATTTTAACTGCAAATGCATAATATAACTGTCTCTAGCACTAGTGAGTATATGTTATTTCCACAAAGATTAGTTATTAATTATTAATTCCTCCCAAATTTAATTGTTTGGACTATCAAACATGATTGTTAAAATGACATAAATGAACAATTCTAAAACATCAAATTAAAACAATGATCAAGTATAAAATGATCTATGAATAAATGAGATCTAAGTAAGACGTTCCCTAGGACTTTATTATGTTTCACTTCACTATAGTTTAAGGAAAAACTCTAATTCCTTATATTAATAAGAATTCCTAAGTTACAATTATAATCTAGAGCAACATACTTCTTTTTCTTAGATTGAATTAGCTTAAATCCCTTTCTATTTAAGGTAACCCATGAATGCATTAATTTGATTAACGAATTCTTATTATAGGTTTTATCTTGACCTAAAAACATCACATAATTATCTATCAAGTAATACATTCGAACTCCATTATCTATGTTACCATTAAAAAAATATAAAAATGATCTCTTGATCTTAATGTATGAGTCTAATTATTGAATCAACAACTTTCAATCCTTTCATTCAGACCAATATAACAACATAAACAAATCTCAGGAAAACTAGGAATTTCATTAAACAAAAGTATCAATTCAGACATCATATCCTAGGTTCTATCCCACCTCGATCTATATCCTAATTAGTTTATGAATAAACAAGAAAGAATAATAGAAAACCACGAAGAATAACAGATAAGTGAAACATCTTCATACGTCTTAAATCTTTTAGTTCTTATTGAATCTTGATGAATTTCTTCCTTCCCCAAGATTATCTTTCATATTGATCTCTATTTTTTTTTATTGGCTCCTAATGGACTCTTTTTTTCCATCATATGTGTGTTTTATACCATAAATACATAGTGTAGTTATAATTATCATCGATGAGTATGAATCGATCTTACAAACCTTGTGATTACTAGTACTAATTGCCTTTTCATTCTCTAATTTAAATGTTGATTACAAAAGATGCTAAAACAATGAAAATAGTGGAAAGGAGGTGAAGATAACTAGTACTCCCCTAATGATAAAAGATTCTAAGCCTTGAGCAATGTCATCAAGATTTATTTTAAGCTGGTGAAATCTTCTATGTATATAGATGATGTTGTCTTCATATCCTATAAAACTCCATCAAATCTCAAATAAAAGTAACAAAATCAAGACCACAATACTAAAACTATGAAAAGAAATTAAACTACTACTAAAAATCCAACAAGCTACGCAATCAAAATAAAAATACTTAAATGTTAAGTTGCCTACATACCATCACTTCTTTATGAGTCTTTTAGCTTGACTTCTCCATAAGCTCTTTATCAAGATGGATCTATAATCAATAGCTTTCTTCTACTTATCTTCCCAAATAATTGCCTATTAGTCTTCGAATATGCAATATGCTAAAATAGAATAGGATCAAATGACATAAAATTAATAATATAAAGAAGATCCACTAATGCCTTTTTTAAACAAACTATCAATATATAAAGGAATAATGAAATCCATTGGATTCTCAATTTACTATGGAATTTTGTTTTATGGGATGTAGGAGCCCTTCATTCTTAAGATGACCATCAAAAGTTTCCCAACGACCTTCTTCATTGACTCCTCTTTTTTATCTTTCATTTTCTCTTCTTTCTTTTCTTCTTAAGCAATAGCTTTATCCATCTCCTCAACTTGCAACTCCTACTCTTCATCCTTCTCTTCAACTTTTAGCTCCACTTTACTCTTTATAGTTGTTTTATTTACTTCCTCCCTCAAATTTGGTTTGATATAGCTAGATAAAATGTTGGACCCCAAATTTAGTTATTTATTTCTTTATTTAAATAGTCATTTATTTTTAGAATTTATTCATTAATTTAGCAAGCATGAATAGAAATTATGGTTATTAATTAGAGATGTTAGAATTAAATTAGTGTAATGGTCATATGAGAGAAAAGAAGGGACATTACATTAAAAGAAGGGAAAAAACTGGAAGAACAAGACAAATGAAAGGTAAAATTGGAAAATCAAGACAAAATGTAGTATTGAATAAGAAAGAAGAAGAAGAAAAACGTGAGAAGAGAGTGAGAAGAAAGAAACATGGGAAAGAAGAGAAAAGAAGAAGAAGAATCGTGGAAGCTAAGAGAAGGAAGAAGAAGGAAGAGAAATCAACTTGCTTTAGGTAAGTTTCACCTTTTCTTCTTATTTGGGTAGAAAACCAAAAGAGATTAGAGAGAGAAATGGGTTAGTGTTGGAAGAAGGAAGAGAAGAAGAGAAACCCATTTGATTTTTCATGGATTTCTAAACTGGGTTTTAGTTTCCTAGCCTAGATATGCTATGGGTAAGTTAAGTCTAGGCTTGATTATTATTTATTCTTGATTATTGAAGCTTTAAGAATTTCCATTTGAATGTGGGCTGAATGAGAAATTGGTTTGTTTTAGAAAACCAAAAAAACCCTATCCAAGAGCAAGAGGAAAGACACTATTGAGTTGGATTTTCCAAACGAATTAGGTGGGTAATATGTCTATAGTTATTGTTGAGATGAGCAAATTGCCTACTTGTGTGTATGTATGCTTAATTGCTTAAATTTGATTTATTGTGAATGTTGGAAAATGTATTATGATGTATTCTCATGTCATACCTTGAAAGATGCTATGACATTTTGCATAATCGACAAAGATGAAAATGCTTCAGATGCATGAAAGTATGAACATGTGATGAAATGAATTGAGCATAAGCATTTGCTTGTGTTTGGGCAAGAGAGAAACCATTTCATTCGTTATGCGCATGTTGACCTTAAGCCTTCTCCTGGCTACCTGCTTGTTGTTGGGCTCCAAATTTTTTTATTATTTTAGTAAGCATGATTTGAATAAATTTTGTGGTCTAGCTAGATAAATCATTTTCGTATTGGAGTTTAATTATTATGTCAAGTTTAGGAGGATTTATTTCATGGATTGATGAAATTAAAGTGTTAATATTGTAAGGTGCATAAGGGCATTTTTGGAAGATTAATTAAGGTTAGAAGCACTAAGGCATAAAAGGAAGGGTCAGGTGGATTTTTCTAACCCATTAAGGGTAGAATGGGAAGAGGAAAAGGTTGTCTTGTAAATAAGAAGACCAAAAATGTGAATAAAGAGAAGAAAGAGAGAAAGAAGAAGAGAGGTTTCGGTGAACTTGAGAGAGAATAGAGTTATGGACTAGGTTACATCTTTTCTTAGTCTTAAAGAGAGAGTTTGAGGTTATTCAAGAAGGGAAAAAGAAAGAGGAAGGGAAGAGCTTTCTTTAGAGCCAAAAATCTCATTTGGTTGGTAAAGATTCAAGGTAAATTGATTTTAATCTTTTGGAGTTTTGAAGGGTTTTTGGCTCAAAGAGCTTAAGAGATGTATGGGTTTAGGAATTCTAGGGTCAATTTCATGCTTTGGTTCTTTGGGTTTTCCATTTCAAATGTCTATTGATTTGGGGCTTTTGTAAATGTTGAAGAAAATCAAAAGAGGCAAGAGGATTAAGAGGAGAGGCACATTTGAACAACTCAAGAAAGGAAAATAAGGTGGGTATATGTTTATAATAGAGTAAATAAGCCTAAATGTATTCTTTAAATCAAGAAAGTTTAATGTTTTTAAATTGCATCATAAGTGTTGCATTTATTGCTTCTTGAATGAATTGTGAACTTGTTATATGGTTGCTACATGAACTATGTTGATTGATTTATGAAAAGAATTTGAAAATGATTCTTTTCGGAAAAGATACATGTTTATGAAATCATGTTTTCAAGAATGGATTTTCAAGATAAATATAGCAAGCGTATGAAAATGTAAGTTTTTAAGAAAATGTGCCATTTTGGGCATCAAGTTTACAAGATTTTGAAATTTATGTGTTATGTAGGTTTGTGGTAGTCCGTCAAGAACCGTCCCGTGCACGTTGACCCAAGTATAGGCTTCTCCCACCTTCCCGCTAGTGGCACAGAGTTCCTTTAAGGACTCCCTTAAGTTTACAACTACACAGGACCATTATATGGAAATGCGTAGTACGTTATGAATTGGAATTACCCAAACCATTCTTATGTGCTTACCTGTTTTGAAATGTTAGTAAGTTGATGCATGCATGATTTATAAGTGCTCATGAACTGTTTGATTAAGTGAGGATTTTGAGCATTAAGTGTTTTCTATTTTCCTATGAGAAATTATTATGGTTTCCAAGTGTATAACAACGAAGAGTTTTGAAAATGGGTTTGCTTATTTCTAAATTATAAATCTGTTACCCATGAGCTTTCAGTTCACCCCCTCCCATTTCTGTCCCATTTAGGTGATGAGCAAGAGGTTGAGTAAGTCAAGAGTCAAGGCATCACTCCAGTCTGCATGTTTTCTTTTGTATTTTTAAGTTGAAATTTTGGGAATTCAAGGCTTTAGCCATATTTCAAGTTTTACTAGTTCAAGTGTATTTTGTATTTAGGTTCTCAAACTCAATTGATGTATTGTGGCTTGAAATGTCATTAAAGCTTTGTAAAGACTTCTGCCTATTAATATGAATGGAATGTATTTTGGGTCTGTTATGACCACTTTTAAGTTTTCACATTTCACTTGATGTTCAAATGTGTTTGAGGCTTTAGGAAGTAGATGGTGATTGTGTTTTATGTACTTTTTCCTTATAATTGAATGAATGAGGGTTGTTGAAAAGATTTATGTTGTATTAAGTAAGGTAGGTTGCAAGAGGTTTGGGATCTACTTCAGGGGTTTTCACTGCGTAAGAATGTACAGACTCAAGGAATAATCTGTGGTGATGTCATAACACAGGCGCAAGGGAAAACATAGATGAAAGAACTCATTTGTGATGACGTCATAACATAGACGCAAGGGAAAACATAGACAGAAGGAATCGTCTGTGATGACGTCACCAAAACACAGATGCAAGGAAAACATAGACGAAAGGAATCATCTATGATGACGTCATTACAAAGATGCAAGGAAAACACAGATGAAAGGAATCATCTGTGATGACATCATAAGATAGATGCAAGGAAAGACATATGCAAGGAAAATGTAGACGAAAGGAAATGTCTGTGATGACATCATAAAACACAAGGAAAGACATACGCAAGGGAAGATAGATGCAAGGAAAGACAAACGTAAGGAAAGACAGACACAAGGCATGGCAGATGCAAGGAAACACAAACGCAAGGCAAGGCAGACGCAATGAAAGACAGATGATAGGAAAGACAGACGAAAGGAAAGACAGACGCAAAGAAAGACAAACGATAGGAAAGAGAGACGATAGGAAAGAGAGACGATAAGAAAGATAGATGAAAGGAAAGACAGACGATAGGAAAGATAGACAAAAGGAAAGATAGAGGCAAGGAGAGACAAATTAGGAAAGATAGACGATAGGAAAGGCAGACGAAAGGAAGGACAAATGATAGGAAAGAAAGACGAAAGGAAAGACAGAGACAAGAAAACACAGATGATAGGCCCAACACAGATGATACAAGAAGAAGTTACACCAGTACGTAGAACAGTTATATAGTTGGAATTAGTTACAAAACTCAACTAAATAACGATTTTCAACAAGAAGGGGTTATCAAGGATCAAGAAGCAGTTAGAGACTTAGGCTCTAAACACTAGTCATGGGAAAAATATTCTAAAGAGGTCAAAATAAAGTTCCACTTTGAGGATTGGCTGCTGTGGGCTTGCCATCTTTATGGGATGCACGTCCAGATGTCATTTAGGACATCGGACCCGTGACTCGCAAGGGTAGGGTCCCAACTCTTACGGTATTAGAGCATTTAGGTTGATGTCCAGGTGTAGGACCAAGTTTAGGAGTATCCGAAGCACGAATTGGGTAGGTTGAGACATGAAGTGAACATGCATTATTTTAAATGAACAACTTGCATTGTTTTAAATAGTGTTTCATCATTTGAAATTGACTTATATGATTTGAGTTGTTTTGCACACTTTGTGCCCTACATTACAACAAGACTCTCTGCAAAAAGTTGACGTACTAAGGGGTTTTCTAAGTCAACCTTAACGAAAGTATGAACCTTATTCCAATTACTACAATCCAAGATGGAGGAATCATCCAAACTTGAGCTATGGAAATCAAGGAAACCAATAATGATATCAACCTCACACTTTTAAGCAACCTCATGCTCTTATATATGCTTAACCTCAATCTTCAAATTCAAGTATGCCTTTAGATGAATTTATTAAGACACTTGCTAATAATACTCAACAATTTCAACAGAAAACAAGGGCAAGCCTTCAAAATTTGGGAAATTAGATCACCCAATTAGCCACCTCGGTAAGTAAATTGGAAGCGAAAGCATCGGGGAAATTACCTTCCCTAACGGTGGTGAATCTTAAGAAGAATGTTAGTACAATGACTTGGAGAAGCAGTAAGTAAATTCATTTTGGAACTTCTTTACCAATGGAGGAAGAAAAGCATAATGATAGGGAAAAGAACGAAGGTCTTCTACCTTAAGAATCAACAAAGGTAAAAAATGATTCATCTTCATCAATATCAATTAATGCATGTTTACCTCCTTTTCCTAGCAGGTTGGCTAAACCAAATGATGATGAATATGAAATAGAGATCTTAGAAACCTTCAAAAAAGTGGAAATCACTATGCCACTTCTGGAAGCCATCAAACAAGTTCCAAAATATGAACATTTCTTAAAGGAGTTGTGTACAAATAAAAGGAAGCTAAAGGATAAGGGAAGAATAATTTTGGGTAAGAATGTATCAGCTATGATAAATAGGAAATTACCAAAAAAATTGCAGATCATGGTATGATTACATTTCCATGTGTTATTGGTAATAGAAAAATTGAGTGTGCCATACTAGACTTAGGTGCATCTATTAATGTTATGCCATAATCAATTTACCAAGCTTTGAATATGAATTCTTTGTAAGAAACTAATGTGATAATCTAACTAGCTGATTGTTCATATGTGCGTCCTACTAGAGTTACTGAGGATGTTTTAGTCCAAGTCAATGGTTTGGCATTTTTAGTGGATTTTTACATCTTGAAAATGGATGAAGATAGTGTGGAAAATTTGGCTTTGATTCTATTAGGTAGGCCATCTATGAAGATGACCAAGACAAAATTTGATGTGGAAGAGGGTACTCTTTTTTTAGAGTTTGATGGAGAGATTATAAAGTTCAATATTTTCAAAGCAATAACATACCATAAAGATATTGAATTTGTCTATCGATAGATATTACGGATTCATTTATGCAAGTTGGAATGTAAGGCTAATTCAAAAGTGAAAGAGCAAATTGATGAAACTTGTTAAGTAGTGGAATCATTGTCAACAATGCTAATAGATTCAGAAACTTTAAATGATGAACTTACTATAACTCACAAAAAAAATATATTACCTTCTATTTTGTAGGCTTTGAAGATAGAATTAAAGGTGTTACCTAATCGCCTAAAGTATGCCTATTTAGGTGATAAAAAGTCATTACCCACAATCATTTCAAAAAGGTTGACTATATAGCAAAAAGAAAGGCTAGTGGCACTACTTAAGGAATATAAAACTATAATTAAATAAAAGTTTGGGAAGAAAAGATCATGTCGAGCATAACGAGGTTAAACAATTACACTTTTCGATAGGCAACCCATAATATGATTTTTTATTTTGTTTTAGTTATATATAACTTGCATTTGATTGCTTTTGAAAAACAAATTTATTAGCCTAAACGAAAAAGGAGGTCTTAAAATTTCAACCTACTAAATCTCATAAGGCAAGACTTCGCCTTATGTAATTTAGTGTTTTGAAATAAGACCTTAAAATTCCAAACTACTAAATCTCATAAGGCAAGATCTCGCCTTATATAATTTACTGTTCTAGAATATCAAATTACCAAATCTCATAAGGCAATATCTTGCCTTATCTGATTTAGTGTTCTAATTTTTTTCTTTTCTCATTTAATTATTTACTTTCTTTATTTATGTAAATATCTTTTTACTTTAAAAAACCTAATTTGCTTGTTTTTCTTTGAAAGAAATCAAAAGAAATTTTCCAACTACAAGTAGCCCTCCTCCTACACAACAAGTTAAAGCTCCACCACAAAACCAACTTCACACCGCCAATCATTTTTAAAAATTTTTAATTAAATTAAAATTTCTTTTTAGTTCAATTTTAATTATTATTACATTGTTTTTTATCTTTTTCCAAGTATTTTTTTATATCTTGTTCAATATTGTGGGGCATTCTAAAGCTAATACCAAGGCTGTAGTAAAAGGAAAATTACCGATGAATGCTAATTCAGACCCTCAATCTGCAACAAGTTCTGAAATTGACATTAAAAAAAAGTGTGCATGGATAATTTTTAAATACTTACAATTAGCGAGTCCTCTACTTTGTAATATATATTTTTACTTATCTTTATTAAGTTTTGAGTATCTTATACATACATTAGGGACAATGTATGAGTTTTCATTATGATAAACTTTGTGATTTGTGCTTGGACTCCTGATATGTTGATTCATATATTAATTATTCATCATGATAGCTTCATTATTTTTAGATTGTTTTTCATGAATAATGTTGGGCCCCGATTCACATTAGGCTTGTTTAATTTATTGTTGAGGTTTACCTTGCTTAATTTTCCTTTTAGAAATTAATTTGGGGTTTTTAGTGCTTAAGTGCATGAAATTAAATGAAAGGATTTAGTTAAAATTAGAATTTTGATATGTTGTTAGAAATTTAAAAGAATAAGATGAATTGAGGGTAAATTGGGAA
>JAOSBN010000002.1:21463494-21475328 GCA_027563595.1 Erythroxylum suave | reverse complement strand
GATGATTATTTATGTACATTGTTTTCCGCGTAATATATAAAGTATGTGAATGTTTCAAAAAAAAATTTATACTGAGTGATATAGCACGCCACCCTCACAGGGCACGGACTCGGATATCACCATTGATGTCGGGATCAAGTCATGCGGGAGTGGGGTGTTACAACCATCCTCGATGTACTCACTCATATCAATACCCAAGTACAATTCACATTTCATTTTACAGATAAAGCATATCGTCAAACATTTCATATCACTTCAGATTTCATCTTCACATTTCCATTTTAGAACATTACAATTAATTCCATTCAATCATGCTTATAACATATATTAATTTGTATATGCAAATGCACATGTGACTCACTTTCATTGTTACTTTGTTATGAACGAGCGCTTTTCTAACTATCCCGTATCCATTGTGAATACTGGGCTCATTGATAACTATCTTGTATTTATTATAAATACCGGGCTCATTTTAATAGTGAGCATGTGGCTCTTGATACACATTTTCTGAGTTTTAAGCTCTTTTTTACTGACCACTCCAGTCACAACTTCCTTATCTGATCATGCATTTCAATGTGATGCATCAATTCACAAAAATATGTCATCAATAACATTTATTCATGATGTGCACAGTCAATTTCACATGTTCATCGGACCTAAGTCTAGCATTTAACAATTTTTGTTGAGTACACATATATCTTTCAGATTCACATTCAATGAAGCACTTCCAATATGATCATAATTATCAAACTCCTCGGACCATCAATGTTTCAAATTATCACATTCATATAATTATCAGTTCAATAATAAATTTTTTTTCAAATACAATCAATCCTAGTGAGAAACTTCTAGGTTACTTACAGTAAGCTCCAGATAGCTATTACCTTGACGTCCTGACAATGTTTGGATGCTGGAGTTCTATTTGTGCTTCTAAACCATGCAATACACACACATTTACACATTACTAAATTGCTCAATCATATTAGTACTCAATCATACACATATGGATATGTGTTATATATAATGCATACTCAATGACTTTCCAGGTATTTGTCCTTAAACATAAGTCATGATCATTCAAACACTATCACTCGTCTATGTCTACTTTACGTTCAGGTTTACACCTTAAGAAAACTTGATTATTCTAATTTTATCAATCAATCATTCACCAATGTTATTCTAGTATCATATTATCACATAATATCCAAACTTTAATTTGATCTTAATTTACATTATTCATCTCCTTTATATCACATTAGCATTCCTAATAACACCTTTTATTCCATTAATTGACTCTAATTTTTTCCAGATTTGGATATATGATAACATCAATATATTCTTAAGTTATAACCATCAATTAACAACCTAACATATCAAACACTTTATCAACTAATCAAGCATCAAACTAAGTTTATTTCAAGCCTCATTCAAACCTAAATACACCATAGTAAAGTACCTTAGCATTAGTTGTTTCAAACATCACTTAAAAAACAACATTTTTGTAACACCCAAATATCCCTTGGAAGGATATGTGGATGTTACCTAAGACAGGACTTAAACATATCAAAACAATACAAAGCATTGTCAAAATTCACACACCCAATCATTACTTTTCCAGGCATAATCGACTTTAAATAAAATTTAAACAACACATTGGATTTATTTGAATACATGCCTCGACTACAACACCATCCTGATTTAAAGTTATTACAATATTTACAAACTTTTACTAAAATACATCATTTATGATATTATTACATTCAACCCAAACATACAGTCCCAAAATAAAACACATTCTTTGTTGGCCATTGCGGTTGCTATTGTCCTCGTCTTCAAATCCTCCTATCTGAACCTACACAGGGCAAAACCACTGTGCTAAGCATAAAGCTTGGTGAGGAATAAACTAAATAGGATATAAGTTGTCAACTATTTCAAATAGTCATCCAAATATTCACATATTCAAAATCACATCAAATAATAAACATTATTTACTCATCCATTACCAAACCGAACCACAATATCATGATTCTCAGAACAAACCAAAACAGGTTACACATTTGCTTCATACAAGACTCACCAATTTCAAAATTGAATATTATAATATCATAACAAAACTTGTCTGTAATGAAATAGAATTTGCTTATTTCAGAACAAAACTCAGATGTTTCAGATCAAAGCTTATTTATATTAGAATGAGCATATAACAAAATACAAAACAAGTTAGTCTGTTAATCCTTTATACAAAAGTGGGTAACGGGACTAATTCAGGAGATACCATGATCAGTATCATAGAACAAGAGAGACTTATATCTCAATAATAGGAGACACGAAAGTATCAGTAATAGGAGACACCGAAGTGTCAGTAACAGGAGACACCAAAGTGTCACAGGAGCAACTGCAGACCCTTCTAGGCATGCCTATTTACCCAAGTCTAGGGCTTAACAGTTTTAAAACAAAAAAGGGGTTCCTTTTAAAATTCTCATACGAGGAATATATTGCAACACATACCACTTTATTCCATTTTTCTCAACTTGACATATTCACTTATTTTAAAACAAACTCATGTCATACAATTACAGGTATACGCAATAATGCATCAATAGAGGTATTGAATTTTCATAAATTATGTATATTCACACAAATAGAGAGCACTCCCAATACAATCCCAACTATCAAACTCTTCAGACAACTAATGGTTCGAAATTATCACAATATTATCGCAGAAATTTCCAATTCACATCCGTTCGTATTCAAGTCATAATACATAAGCCTTTGGAACTCATTCATTCATGATTACACCATGCAATTTAACATTGTACACCATACATCCTTTAAATTATCATTTCAATTAATCATGCATAATTAAACTAATTATTACTCAATTAACCTTATACAACCATCAATTGCACAAAACCACATTTTCCTCACCTACCTAACCATTTCCCATAATTGTGGGGTAAGGGACCCCAAACCCCCAAACAGCTATTTTCACAGGTCTAGTTTTTGGATCAGTTTTTGTATGGTCATTCTGACCTAGAAGTTGACGTTTTTAGACAATATGTTCTTCTAAACAAATGTTCCTATATGTCTTAAGTTTTAAACAAAATAAAAATCATTCAATTTGGTTTATTATTCCACGTGTTATGTTCAAAATACTACAGAATGTGCACGTTCGAAATTTTGGTCAGTGCATGATTGTGCCTGTGCACTCAAACTTGTAAAACTCATATCTCTCAATTCTGATATCCAAAAATTACAAAATTTATACCAATAAAAAGCTTAGAGGATAAGCTATAACTTTGATGAAGAAAATTCATCTAATTCGGCCTAAATCAATACATTTAATTTGTTAAATACAGGACACGATTTCTGTCAAGGATAATGCTACAGCCTAAGCCAGAACTCAACTTCAAGATAAATTTCAAAACCATTAATGACAGAATTAAAATTTGAATTCTTTATGAAAGATGTAGAAAAATGTATCTATTTAATTTGAATTTAAAATCAGCCCATTTTGATGTCTACAGGTCAAGATATGGCTAATATACCGATACCTATTCAGTGGAACCACCCCTTTTAACAAGTATCCAGCATGTATCAAGTTTTTTTTTTAACCTCAATTCTTTGTTAATTCATTACACATTTTATCCACTTCAAGCATCAAACAATACATGTTCTAACCTATTACCAAGTTTAGTATTCCCTTACCTCTTTAATTTCGAATTCTAACTCCAAAAAGAGGAAAGCCAAACTAGCCTTCCAAGCAAGCAAACACAATTCCAAATCAAGGTGACCAAAAAGACAGCAGCATAGAAGATCACGTCCTCTACTTCCTTGATGCAATATCTTGCAAGAATTCTAACTGAAGTTGAAGCAAAATTCAGAGTTAAGTGAGGGTGAAGGGTTTCGGTGGTGATGCTTCAATGAAAGCTACAAAAATTTCTAGCAAGACATCTAAGTTGCTAGGTGTCCTAATCTTAGAGAAGTACATGTCACCAAAACATTGGTCATACTTGTCCCCTCTTTTAAGCTGCCATAAGCCACACATCTATTAGGCCATGTGTTGCTTAATGAATGCTTCCATGTGTCATTAAATGATTAGGCCATATGTCACTCCAAGATTGGTCCACTTGTCACTCAATCAATGGTGCCAAATGTCAATACATTAGCTATACAAAATGTCAATAACTTAGAGGCTTAATTATTCTAATTTTCATGCACCAACCTAACTTGCCACTTGACAATTTTCCTAGTCGAAATATATGTTTAAATACCTCAATTCTCTAGTGGTATCAATTAATCCCAATTTACTAATTATAGTCCGTCAATACCAAAATTCAAGTCATATACCTTTCACATTCAAATCATAGCACAATTTTAACTCCTATCTCACATGCACTTTCATGATCATGCATCGCTTCAACTAGGGCATATTTTGTGGCCTTACAATTCCCTCCCCCTTAAAAGAATTTAGTCCTCGAAATTCATACCTGATTAAAATAGTTGAGGATACTGAGCTCTCACGGTCTCTTCTGGTTCTCATGTTGCTTCTTTAAGTCCATGATGTTGCCAGAGTACTTTCACCAAAGGTATTTGCTTGTTCCTGAGTTGTTTGACTTCTCTAGCTAATATAGACACAGGCCCTTCTTCATAAGACAAATCTAGTTGGACTTGAATTTCTTGCATAGGAATCTTATATGTATCATCATACCGATATCTTCTCAACATGAAGACATAATATATATCACGTATCTTTGCCAATTCTTCAGGAAGAGTTAATTGATAAGCTACTGGTCTGATCCTCTTGAGAATCTCATATGGACTAATATATCGTGGACTAAGCTTACCTTTCTTACCAAACCAAAGTATATTCTTCCACGGTGACACTTTCAATAATACCTTATCACCTACTTGATATTCAATATCTTTCCTTTTCAGATCAGCATAGGACTTCTGCCTATCATTGGCAGCTTTCAATCTATGGTGAATAACCTGAACTTTTTCTTCAGTATCTTTCACAATATCAGGCCTGATCATCTTGTTTTCACTCAATTTAATCCAACATTAGAGTTATACACTTTCTACCATACAAAACTTCATAAGGCGCCATGCCAATGCTAGTCTAATGACTGTTATTGTAAGCAAACTCCATTAGAGCCAGATACTTATCCCAACTTCCTAGAAACTCTAACACACAACCCCGAAGCATATCTTCTAATATCTGGATAACCCGTTCAGATTGTCCATCTGTCTGGGGATGAAAAGTAGTACTGAACTTAATTTGAGTACCCAAAGCCTTTTGTAGACTTTTCCAGAATCTTGAATTAAATCGAGGATCATGATCAGATAGAATAGATAATGGCACCCCATGCAACCTCACTATCTCATTCACAAATAGATCGACAAGCTTATCCAATGAATAATCAGGACGAAGAGGTAGAAAGTGAGCAAACTTGGTGAACTTATTAACAATCACTCATACAACATCATGCTTCCTTTGAGTGAGAGGAAGTCCAATGACAAAATCCATGGTAATGTTATCCCATTTCCATTGAGGAATAGAAATAGGATGTAGCAAACCAGATGGAACTTGGTGATTAGCATTGAACTGCTGACATGTCAAACATTTAGATACATAATCCACTATAACACGTTTTATACCTGACCACCAGTAATGCTGCTTCAGATCTTGATACATCTTACTTCCACCAGGATGCGTAGTGAAAATAGTATTATGAGCCTCAAATAACAACTTCTTTTTGAGTTCATCGTTAGCTGGCACACATAACCGATCTTTATAATACAAACCATCATCTCCTTTCACAGAAAAGTCAGGTTGTTTACCTTCTCGAGTAGCCAAAATAAGTCGTTGCAACTTATCATCAACTTTTTGAGCATCACAAATTTATTGCCTCAAGGTAGGCCTAACTTTCAGTTAAGCTATAAAAGCCCCTTCAGATACAAGACCCTATTCACTATGTTGCACTGACAATGCTGAAATGGTCTTTCATCTCAAGGCATCAGCCACAACGTTAGCCTTACCCAGGTGGTAGTCTACAATATAATCATAGTCTTTAAAGAGTTCCAACCAACGTCGTTGCCCCAGATTTAGTTCTTTCTGGGTAAGCAGAAACTTCAGACTCTTATGATCTGTGAAAATTCTACACCTTTCACCATACAAGTAGTGCCACCAAATTTTCAAGGCAAACACTACTGCTGCCAATTCCAGATCATGTGTAGGGTAATTCTGTTCATGTGGCTTTAGTTGCCTAGAGGCATAAGAAATTACCTTTCTATCTTACGTCAAAACACAACCCAAACCATTTCTAGAGGCATCACTAAACATAACATATTCCTTACCAGAAGTGCGTTGAGTCAATACAGGAGCTTCAGTAAGCATTCTTTTCAATTGATCAAAACTAGCTTGACAACTATCGGACCATTCACACTTCACTCTTTTTCGTAGCAATTTAGTCAGGGGGATGCTATCACTAAGAATTCCTTCACAAACTGACGATAGTAACGTGCCAAACCCAGAAAACTTCTCACTTCTATCACATTTTGGGCAGCTTCCAATTAACAATTACTTCAATCTTACTAGGATCAACTCTAATCCCTTGAGAAGAAACAACATGTCTTAGAAAAGATACCTCCTAAAGCCAGAAATCACACTTACTCAGCTTAGCATACAACTGTTTTTCCCGTAGGGTTTGTAACATAACTCGTACATGCTCAGCATCATCATGCTTATTCTTAGAATAGACCAGAATATCATCTATAAACACCACTACAAATTGGTCTAAATAGCGTCTAAACACGCTATTCATTAGATCCATGAATACCGCTGGAGCATTAGTTAACCCAAACGACATCACCAAGAATTCATAATGTCCATAACGGGTCCTGAATGTAGTTTTTGGAACATCCACATCCTTTACCTGAAGTTGATAGTATCCTGATCGCAGATCTATCTTGGAAAATACTCCTGCATCTTTCAATTGGTTAAATAGATCTTCTATCCTTGGGAATGGATACTTATTTTTCACTATGACTCTGTTCAGTTGTCTGTAATCAATACACATCAGGAAAGTAACATCTTTCTTCTTAACAAATAGAACCGGTGCTCCCCAAGGCGAGGCTCTGGGTTGAATGAACCCTTTATCAAGTAGTTCTTGCAACTGCACTTTGAACTCCTTCAATTCAGTGGGAGCCATCCTGTACGGTGCTTTGGATATCGGAGCAGTACCAGGCATAACTTTAATAAACAACTTGACTTCCCTTTCAAGAGGGAGTCTAGGTAGCTCTTTAGGAAACACATCGGGAAATTCACTCGCCACTGGAAGGTTTTGCAGTTTAACACTCTCTTTTCAAAAATCAATTATAAAAGCTAGATAAGCTTCACACCCCTTCCTAAGGAACTTCCGAGCTTACATAGCAGATACCATATTAGCTAAAGAACTAGTGCGGATGCTATGCAATACTATTTCAGGCTGATCAGGTTTCCTAAACACAATTGTCTTAGCATTACAATCAACTAAGGCCTGATGCTTGGATAACTAATCCATACCCAAAATTAAATCAAATTCATGAAAAGGCAATTTAATTAGATTTGCTACATATTCATTTCCTTAAATCACAACAGGATAATTCCAAAACACCTGATTAACCAACACACTACTACCTAGAGGACTGGTTACATGAATGTCATACTCCAACTGATCTATGGGCATCTCCCTATCAGACATTTCTCTAACACAAATATAGGAATGAGTAGACCCAAGATCAATTAGTGTATGCATGTCAGAATTAAAGAGAGAAACAATACCAGCAATGACTTCAGGTGCATCCTAATCCTCACAAGCTTTCAATGCATAAGCTCGAGCCGAAGCAGAAGGTATAGCTGGTCAATCAACAGTGTCTGAATGGTTACTCGGATTAGGTTTATTCTGACTAGATCTTCCATGATCTCTACCTCATCCTTTGATTCCAGAAGATACATGAGAGACCTCCCTACTAGTTTGTAATGTCTGAGATTGTCTCATAGGGCAGTTAGCTATCAGATGCTCAGTATTGCCACATCAAAAACATACACCCGTAGCTCTCCAACGAGTACCCCAATGATGTCCGGAACAATGAGGACACTCTGGAGTACTGGAACCTCAACCCACAGAAGAACCCCTACCAGAAGCAGTCGATGAGGGAAAGTTTTATCGCCTTCCCCTAGCTACAGATCTCTGAGTAGATTCTAGTGCAGAGGAAGCACCTTCACGACTATGCTTACCTGAGAATTGACCTCTTCTAACAAAACCCCTTCGTTGAGCCCTTTCTCTCTTCACCATCTCTTGCCTCTCCATTTTCATAGCAGCTTGCACCAGTTGATGGTAATTTACTTGCTACAGTAAAGTGAATGCTGCAAGATGCTCCTTGATCGAATCATTCAAACCATCCTCGAATTGATGACATCGAAACTCCTCAATAATTACGAGTTTAGGTGTATACTTGTTGAGCTGATTAAATTCTCTGTCGTACTCAGCAACAGATAGATTCCGCTGCTTCAGGTTCAGAAATTGCTTTCACTTCTCCTTTTTATAAGCCTCCGTAACATACTTCGCTTTGAACTCTTGGGTAAAGAAATCTCGAGTCAGAGGCACCGATAGTTGAGGATTTCTCAAAACGAAATTCCACCACTCATAGGCTACTCCTTGAAGAAGAGAGATAGCACAGTGCACCATCTGATTTGGCAGACAACTGATTTCATCTAATACCCTCTTTATTTTCTCTATCCAGAACTCAGCCCTTTTAGAATCTTCCAATGATGTTCCTGAAAATTCCTCAGCTCCATACTTCTGTAGCTGATCAATCGGAGCCTTGGGTGCAGTCATATGGTGCAGGAATGTCATCATATCCTGTGACAACTTCACTAAAGCCTCTCCCTGAGCTGAAGGAGGAGGTTGCACCTCAGCTTCCCCTCGATTGACCCCAGAGGATCCAGACATCGATGTACAAAATCGTTTAAGATTATTACTTTTAGCAATCTTGTCAATAGCTTCGTGAGATCTTTCCATCTTTAATTCTATAACCAAAACATGGGACAAACCACATTAGGCAAAAACACAAATTTTATACTGAAATATAAGTCGTAGTTAAGCGCTGGTTAAACCAGGATCACCTAAACCATGCTCTGATACCAAAAAATGTAACTCCCAAATATCCCCTGGAAGGATATGTGGATGTTACCTAAGATAGGACTTAAACATATCAAAATAATACAAAGCGTTGTCAAAATTCACACAACCAATCATTACTTTTCCATGCATAATCGACTTTAAATAAAATTTAAACAACAAACTGGATTTATTTGAATATTTGCCTCAACTATAACACCATCCTGATTTAAAGTTATTACAATATTTACAAACTTTTACTAAAGTACATCATGTCTCATATTATTACATACAACCAAAACATACATTCCCAAAACAAAACACGTTCTTTGTTGGCCATTGTAGTTGTTATTGTCCCAATCTTCAAATCCTCCTATCTGAACCTACACAGGGCAAAACCACCATGCTAAGCATAAATCTTAGTGAGGAATAAACTAAACAGGATATAAGTTGACAACTATTTCAAATAGTCATCCAAACATTCACATACTCAAAATCACATCAGATAATAAACATTATTTACTCATCCATTACCAAACCGAACCACAATATCATGATTCTCAGAACAAAACAAAACATATCAGAACAGGTTACATATTTGCTTCAGCGTAAGACTCGTCAATTTCAAAATTGAATATTATAATATCATAACAAAACTTGTCTGTAACGAAACAGAATTTGCTTATTTTAAAACAAAACTCAGTTGTTTCATATCAAAGCTTATTTATATCAGAATGAGCATATAACAGAATACAAAACAAGATAGTCTGTTAATCCTTTATACAGAAGTAGGTAACGGGACTAATTCAGGAGATACCATGATTGTTATCATAGAACAGGAGCGACTTATGCCTCAATAATAGGAGATACAAAAGTATCAGTAATAGGAGACATAGAAGTGTCAATAACAGGAGACACCAAAGTGTCACAAGAGCAACTGTAGACCCTTCTAGGCATGTCTATTTACCCAAGTCTAAGATTTAACAGTTTTAAAACAAAAAAAAAGGTTCCTTGTAGAATTCTCATATGAGGAACATATTGCAACACATACCACTTTATTCCATTTTGCTCAACTTGACATATTCACTGATTTTTAAACAGACTAACATGTCATACAATTACAAGCATGCGTAATAATGCATTGATAGAGGTATTGAGTTTTCATAAATTGTGTATATTCACACAAATAGAGAGCACTCCCAATACAGTCCCAACTATCAAACTCCTCGAAAAACTGATGGTCTGAAATTACAATATTATCGTGGAAATTCCCAATTCACATCCATCCATAGTCAAGTCATAATACATAAGCCTTTGGAACTCATTCATTCATGATCACACCAAGCAATTCAACATTGTACACTATACATCCTTTACATTATCATTTCAATTAATCATGCATAATTAAACTAATTATTACTCAATTAACCTTATACAACCATCAATTGCACAAAATCACATTTTCTTCACCTTCCTAACTATTTCCCACAATTTTGGGGTAAGGGACCCCAAACCCCCAAACAATTGTTTTCATACGATTGGTTTTTGGATTAGTTTTTGTATGGTCATTTTGACCTAGAAATTGACGTTTTTAGATAATATGTTCTTCTAAACAAATGTTCCTCTATGTCTTAAGTTTTTAAAAAATAAAAATCATTCAATTTGGTTCATTATTCCAGGTGTTATGTTCAAAATACTACAGACTGTGCACGTTCGAAATTTTGGCCAGTGCATGATTGTGCCTGTACACTCAAACTTGTAAAACTCATATCTCTCAATTCTGATATCCAAAAATTACAAAATTTATACCAATAAAAAGCTAAGAGGATAAGATATAGCTTTGATGAAGACAAATATGTCTAACTCGACCTAAATCAATACATTTTATTTGTTAAAAATAGGACAGGATTTTTGTCAAGGATAATGATACAGCCTAAGCCAGAACTCAACTTCAAGATAAATTTCAAAACCCTTATGACAGAATTCAAATTTTAATTCTTCATGAAAGTTGTGGAAAAATGTATCTAGTTTAATTTGAATTTAAAATCAGCCCATTTTGATGTCTACAGGTCAAGTTATGGCTAATATACCAATACTTATTTAGTGGAACCATCCCTTCTAGCAAGTATCCAGCATATATCAAGTTTTTTTTACCTCAATTCTTTCTTAATTCAATACGCATTTTATCCACTTTAAGCATCAAACAATACATGTTCTAACCTGATACCAATTTTAGTATTCCCTTACCTCTTTAATTTTGAATTCTAACTCAAAAAAAAAGAAGCCAAACTTGCCTTCCAAGCAAGCAAACACAATTCCAAATCAGGGGGACCAAGAAGACAGGAGCATAGAAGATCACGTTCTCTACTTCCTTGGTGCAATATCTTGCAAGAATTCTAACTGAATTTGAAGCAAAATTCAGAGTTAAGTGAGGGTGAAGGGTTTGGTGGTGATGTTTCAATGAAAGCTACAGAAATTTTTAGTAAGACACCTAAGTTGCTAGGTGTCCTAATCTTAGAGGGGCACATGTCACAAAACATTGGTCACACTTGTCCCCCCTTTTAAGCTGACATAAGTCACACATCTATTAGGTCATGTGTTGCTTAATGAATGCTTCCATGTGTCATTAAATGATTAGGCCACATGTCACTCCAAGATTGGTCCACTTGT
>JAOSBN010000002.1:21450999-21463394 GCA_027563595.1 Erythroxylum suave | reverse complement strand
TAAATTGATTAATATTATTAGTTTAATTAATTTCCTACTTATTATTAATTTTATTATTATTAAATTTATTATTTGTAACATTTATTATTATTAATGTTCTACTTATTATTGATTTTATTATTATTACGTTTATTATTGTATCAATCATATTTATTATAATAATAATAATAAGAAGAAGAAGAAGAATAAATATTATTATTATTAAATTTATTATTCTTATTAATTTATTATTAATACTTTTATTATAATTATTATAATAATGATTCTTATATGATTTATTATTATTATTATTATTCTTATTATTATTAAATTTGTTATTTTTATTTAATTTATTATTATTGTTGTTATTATAAATTTTCTACTTATAATTAATTTTATTATTATTAAATTTATTAGTTGTATTATTATTATTATTATTATTATTATAAATGTAATAATAATAAATTAATGATAAGTAGAACATTAATAATAATAATAATAACAATTATTATTATTATTATTATTATTATTATCATTCTTATTTAATTTATTATTAATATTTTTATTATAATTATTATAATAATGATTCTCATGTTTCTTTTCAACGTGGGATTATTTCACTTATAAATTTCCAACGTCTTTCCCTTATATGTGGATCTATTCACATTAGACTTAATACAACTTTTTCTAAAGCCCCTTAAATCCCATTATTGGTATTGGAGCCAGGTTGAAAAAGCCTAATGAATAGAGATTCATATATTTGAGTCTGATAAATACTGATTTATGGGCCAACTCAGATGACTTTGCATTAATATAGGTTAAGGGAGAGTTAGTCCAATGTGGACAGATCCACTTGTAAGGGATATATGTGATGTTAGAAATCTACAAGTACAATAATCTCACGTGTCTTATATACAAAGAGGACTCATAATCTATTACCTTAAGGTTATAGGTTTCCTTACGAATGGATCTATCTATATTAGACTAACTCCTGAAACCTATATTAAAGTAAAAATCATTTGAGCCACTCTATGAACTACTATTCATGTGACCTGAATTCATGAATCTTTGTTCATTTGGCTTTGTCAACTTGACTCTAATACCAATAATAAGTTTTAAAGAGCTTTGGAAAAAATTAGACCAAATCCAAATAAACCTATATACAACTAAAATATTATATCTCAATCTAAAACCTTAAAGCAATACGTTATGAGTCCTCTTTATATGTAAGGCACTTCATCTTTATATTTCTTTCCAATGCGGGATTATTCCGCTTTCAAACTTCTAACACTTTCATTTTCTCAATTATATTATACTAATTTTCAACTTTGTCATTTATTATCAAACAGAAACCCATAATAAAAAATTTCGAGCTTGAGAATATATATGGTTAAAAAATGCATTAACTGTAAGTGTTACTTACCAACAGTAAGCAGTTTGTAGAGATTAAGTCATACATTAACAACATTTTCTTTGTCCAATGGTCAAGTCAAGAAAACAAGAAAAGAGTGTGTGGGAATGACTAAAAATGATTACGTGATTTATTGAAAGGATAACAGGCTTTAAGGCCGAAGAAAATGATACAGAGAAGGCCCAACAATAGCAGTAACAGCACCACCAATACTGATTCAAAGGTCAAAGGAAACAACAATGAGAGGTCAAAGAAGAAGGGGGTTGGAGAGGAAGCAATAATAATGTACAGGTTCGGAGCTTGCAATCATTCGTAATTGCAGTAGAGAGTCAAGAATGATATGATTTATTTTCAATTAGCAAAAATGGTTGAAGAGTGGCGAAGGAGAGGGTTATTATTTTTAAACCAAAATGACATCATTTTGTTCTAGCCAAAATGACTTAATTTCAATATAAACATAAGACAGCAATAATATTTTGTGAAACATCATTTTTGACTTCATTTCAATATAAATACAACACACCAATAATATTGTAGAGACCGATAATCTTTTTGGCTAGCATAAAATGATGCTGTTTCGCGTAGAAATAAGGAGATGGTTCGACTTGGCTTGAAATTAAGAAAAAAAAACGTAAACTCAACTTGATACCTTGTCAAATTGGATCGGACTCATTGACTTTAGGTTGAACTGGACTTACTCCGAACAATTTTAATAAGCCTTCAATTCCTGGAGTTAACGGGTTATTTTCCAGCTTTTAAAGGAGCCCATGTCCTCCTTGAAACTTTGCTGTTTTCAAAATCTTTAAGCGACGTAGTTTTGATTGATGGGTAAAAACTGAAAACCCAAATGTGCACCTGCTGCCGCCTTCCCTCTCACCCACAGACTCCCGTCGCCTAAACCCATCCGCTACTGTCGTCCGTCCACCGCTGGCCATTTCTCTTCCCTGCATCTCTTCTCAATCGCCTCCAGGTTATCATCTTTTCTGACTATCTAAAAGTGGTATACGTGCATGCAATGGCACCGAGTTTGTGTTCAGAGTTGAATAATTAGAATTTGAGGTTTTTGTATCATGTTGGTGTTTTTGCATTTTGTGTGCTTTGTGGTTATGCAATTCACGTTATCCATATTTGGAATAGGCAAACGTTCTGTCTTTAGACCAATAAACATCGAATCATCGACTTTAGATCACTAGAATATAGAGTTGCATAACCAAGTGGATGTTTCAGGACACTCCATTAGCTGTAGGGATCTAATTTGTTTCTGTAAATTGTCCTGGTGACCAGTGCATAATGCAGCTGTTTGTTTTGTTCAGAACAAAGTAGATCCTGAAAACACAGTTTCAATGACAGTTTCCCAAATGCCTTGCACTGCATTTACATATGCACTAATCAACTGAAATTTTGGATTCTAATCATTTGTTTTTTTTTTTTTAAGAATAAGTTAAAGCTTTCTACTTTCGGAATGAGGGATTGCTTTGTCAGTTGATAACAGCTTACTTCATATGTAAATTACCTGCCATTTGAAAAGCTAAGAGGCCTAATATGGGATTCAGGTGACCTGACATGGCTTATTTCTATTAGTTGTTCACTGCCCAATAAATATTAGGTCCATAAAAGAGGTGAGTTTTGGATGGTAAGGTGAGGTTGGATCATCAAGGATTTATATGCCAGTAATGATATTTCTTCTGATATTCCTGTCAAAGTTGTTTTGTAATGGCTGGCAAGCATGCATCATAGTTTTCAAGTCGGCCCACTTTAGCTTCCATGGTAAGTGTAACCCCAAAAAGGAACAGATAGACTTAGAATCATGGGTTTGGGATGCTTGATATGATGACTTTCTGGTTAATGGGAGGAACAACTATACTATGCACAAACTGCACAATGTTTTGAGTTAATGTAACAATAATGCCTTTTCTTTATACCTCTCTTTTATGCTTCTGCCTAATGCATTTCTTTTTAACTTGATGAAGGCCCTTAATGCCTCTCTTTTATGCCTGTCTTGTATGGTTTGTGAGTGCTCAAGTTTTGTTAGTTTAGATTGGTTATCTTCAACGTAATGCTCTTCCTATTTTTTATTATTATGTATAATCTTGAGGGTAGGATTGATAATTGAAACTGCAGAGAAATATCAATTTGTGGAGCCTTATACTCTTTATTATCTCATCTGTAGCTTTCTTATTTCATATGTTATTTCATCTTTGAATTTTCTTGTCTTTGTGAGTTTTGAGTTTAGATGTTTGATATATTCAGGCATAGCAAAGTGGCTATGTATTGTGCAATTTAGTATGGAATTGATGTATTAGCTATGTTGTTTTTTGGGGAGTCTTTGTGGATTTTTATTGAGGAACTGAGATGGAGTTTATTGTATTATACATTTAGCTCTCGTTTAGTGTTCTTCTTGACACGATTTATTTACAACTACAATTATTGACTGCTGACTGCTGACTGCTGACCTTTAAAATTTGTAGTTACCTTCCAAGATTTTGTTATGGGATTGGACTTGGAGTGTTGATCTTGAATAAGTTACTGCTTTTCTATGTTTATATAGTTCGGGTAGCCAGGCTTTTCCATAAACTCCTGTTGAGTTGGGATACATCCAAAACCTTTGTGCCATTAATTTACATGTTCTTAGTTGATAAGATGCGTTTGTTAAAAAATGTCAACATTCACTATAATCATGTTTCAGTAAATTGGAATGGCATATTTGATAGGACAACCAAATTGATGCAATTACATAATTTGATAAATCAACCAACACTACTATTAGAAACCATATAGTTCAGCTAATTGTCATGCACTAAATTACTTGCAAAAGTTCACTATTATATTTAGGAGCTTGTAAAATGGGCCTATAAAAATGTTAACCTCTGTGGCCATTTATATCCAACGAAATGCTAGGATTGTTTTTTCTTGATCATAACATCACTAAGATCCTCGCATTGCTTGTTCCCATAATTTCCTTGCTTGATCTCATAATGATTGTCACTAACTTATTGTCCTTCTTGTTACTTTTAGGCCACAAAGCTTCACACTTTTTTTGAACTTCATAAGTTATGCAATGCAAATGTGTGACAAAATCTCCTAAAAACAGAGTTGCAGAGTCCATGTAAATTTGGGAAAGTTTACAACTTTGACAAGTTGTGCTACTATTTAGTCTCAAACCCTTTTAGTTGTTTTTGAGAAACAATGGTGTTCATGTTGAGTACTTAACCTTTGATTTGTGTTGTATGGGTATAAGATAAGTTGTTGCCTTGTTGATGGTGAATTTCATTGAGAATTTGGTGTAGGGATTGTGTTTCCACTTATTTTATGTCCTTTTTATGTGGTCTTTTTGTGAAGTTTAGGGAAAGAAAGTTGATTTGAATTCTTAGGTGAGCAATTATGGCGGAACTTAGTTTGGGAATTCTTGTGGATATCTTGGATGAGGAGTGGATGAGAGACACTCTGCCTGATGATGGTATAAGTCCTTTTGTGTATTGTAGTTATTTCGACATTATAATGTTTTTTTTGCCTTGTTTAGTTTTCAAGTTTTAATCTTCCCTTATGTTCATTTCTTTATTTGTCAATTGCCTAAAAAACTCTTATTTTGGTGTAGACCTTCCGTTGCCACCTGTGCTAGTTGTTAGAAATGATGATGCTGAAGATTCAAGTACGTGTATCTAACCCATTTCATTCTAGTGCATGGATAATTTCTCTTCAGTGATTATACTATTGTCAATGTGTTTATTCTTTGTTTGATCATATTGTTTCAAATAGCAATCAGAATTAATGTTTAATTGTACACATCCTTTTTTATGTTTCATGTGCTATTTCATGTCGACCTTAAGAGTTGTTAAATGTTTATGGGAAGTTTAATGGAGTGAAATGATTGGGAGGGTCCTCAATTTAATAGGTGAAAAATGTTGTACAAATTACTTCATTCTCCTTGTGGTATGGCTAAGATATAATTCCTACTCCCCTAAACACATATTCTTGTAAAAAAGGCAAATATGGGAAAGTGAATGTCGAATTAGCAGGAATAGAGGCTTTAGTGGATGAGTATTTCCAAGCACACATCTTGAATGGTTATTTCCCACTCTCCCAGTTCCCCATTCCTCAATTTTTGAGTGGTTATCCCCACTCCATTACCCTAGTTTTTGTTGGTAGTTTTCCTTAACATCAATATAAATACTTTTAGGCCAGGTAGAGTAGGTTAAACTTCATTCTAAACTATCGTATGGAGTTTGGTCCTCTCCATATGGGTTGTTTTCTTTATCAATACAATATCCACTTCATTTTCCCTTTTTTTTCTACTTTTACTAGTTTTGGTATCAAAATCAAAAAGATCCAAAATGGTTAACACTCGCCACTCTACATATCAAAATCCTTTCCAACACACCTCTACCAATCGACCCAACAATCAGGCCTCACCTTTTAACCAATCCAACAACCTAAATAACCCCTTAAACATAGATTCAATCTTACAACAACTTGCAACAATCACATCTAGACTTGAAGTTGTAGATTCCCTAGTGTCAAAGTGGCAACCATAAAGGCTTAACAAATGGGTGTCCAACAATCAGATTCTAGAGAAAAGGCTAAGTAAATTCCAATTGGAGCTCGCGAACCTAGGAGATCAAATTGGTCTGAGGCTAATGAAGAGGATGCTGATAGTACTTGGTGGCATTGAACTCTCGTCTAATGCCTGCACACAAAGATGGAGGGTGGTGCATTAGATTTGTTCACTTGTATTAACGAGTGAATTCTTTTGTATTGGGATGAACTTTTGAAGGCTCTGCGGGAAAATTACTGACCCATTGGATTGTAAAACCCAAATGAATCTCTGTGGCATTCGACAAACAAGTTCTATACACGAGTATCAATATGAATTTGCCAGACGATCTGCTCGTGTCTCTAACTATTCAAAACATTGCCTCTTAGGCGTATTTTTGAATGTATTGCGGGAGGACCTTCATGTTGATGTGAGGTGCAGATTCATAAACCATGAACAGTTTATAGGCTTATCAGTTTAGCCTTAGAATTTGAGACCAAACCAAACTTCACTTGTGGGCCAAAAGGAGCTAGCGGACCTAGTAACATTTGATCCAATCCCAACACAACTCCCCATCGAGCTCTACTCTCTCGTGATCATATGAATCCATTGCCAACTGGTGCACGAAGCGTCAACCCAATTCTACCAATGACAAACCCAACTCGCAACTAGGACGTCGAGAAATAGAATCACCTCACCAAAGGATTATGCTTCCAATGCAATGAAAAGTTTTCATTGGGTCACCATTGCAAGCAATCAGCGATCTCCCTCATGGAGCTGATAGATGGAGCAGAAGCCATGGAAGAACCAACTATTGAAGCCAACAAAGGAGAAGCTCCAACAGATTTTGCTAAAATATCGCTACATGCGATCTTGAGGAAGCCCAACATCACCATCATGAAACTAAAGGGGACTTTGTACGACACCCAAGTTCTATTATTGGTAGACAGTGGGTCAACACACAACTTCATTGTGTCAACTATCTTGGAAAAATTAGGAATTCCCATGGAGAAGACAACTGCTTTTGGTGTCTAGATAGGGAACAAGAAATTATACAATGTGCCCCAATTTTTTCAAAGAGTATCCATAAAACTTCCAGAATTGCAGATTATTCAAGATTTTTTGGGCTGTTGTCTTAGTTTTGGGGATAAAATGGCTTGTGTGACTTTACACCGTGCAAACAAATTGGAATAAGATGTTTATGATATTCCATCTAGATGGAAATGCTATAAACTCTAGGATGTTACATCAGCTACAAAAGTTGTAGCTTGTTTCAAGCCTTCTCCAAGTTTGTTGATACCCATGGTAACATTCCACCTTCTACTTTAAATTCATTGTAGACCCAGTTTGAAGCAATATCTGGCATCCCACTTTTTTGTTCCCATACCAATGCCATTTTGTTACTGCTCAACTCTATGCCTCCCAATATACACCCTTACCAACACCCTTACGACAAAAAGACCAAGATTGAAAATTGGTTGAAGAACTCCTTATTGGAGGTTTTATTAAACCAAGCTCTAGTCCTTTTTGCAAGCCTCGTTATAATAGTGCAGAAGAAAGACCAAACCTGGAAGTTTTATGACAACTCTAAGGCCCTTATTCAAACAACTATACCTAACAAGTATCTTATCCCTAACATTGATGAGTTGCTAGACGAACTCCATAGTGCCAGAGTCTTCTCTAAAATTGATCTTCACTGAGGATATCATCAAAGTTGAGTTTATCGTCCAAAAATCTGTAAGGTTGCTCGGATACATCAGACCATTATGAATTTGTAGCAATGCCTTTTGGTCTTTACTAACCCCCCCTCAACCTTCCAATCTACCATGAATGATCTGTTTTGTCCCTAACTCTGCAAATTTTTTCTAGTCTTTTGCAATGACATTTTTATATATAGCCCAAGTATGGAGTAGCATATCTTCCATCTCAAGTTAACTGTTGATTTACTACAAACTCATTCCTAGTAGGCCAATGCAAATAAGTGCCTATTTGGGAAACCCCAAATTCAAGTTTTGGGTCACATGTTTAGCAAGGAAGGAGTTGGTGGATCCTTAAAAAAGTAAAAGCTGTCCAAGAATGGCACATACCAAGGAATATTAAAGAATTGAGAAGCTTTTTGGGTCTCACAGGTTATTACTGTAGGTTTGTTTAAACTTACGAAAGGATTGCACGACTGCTAATAGATTTAACAAAGAAAAATGCTTTTTATTGGTCTGAAATTGCGGCTTCAGCTTTCCAAAAGCTCAAAGAAGCATTGACTTTAGTTCCAAATCGAAGGTTACCTGAGTTCAGTAAGCCATTCACTGTGGAGTGTGATGCATTGACAGAAGGTGTGGATGTTGTCCTTATGCAATCAGAACATCCTTTGGCGTACTTTAGTAAGGGTTTATCATTATCTAATCAATATGTATCTTCTTATGATCAAGAGTCATTAGCTTTGATCTTAGCTTTGCAAAAATGGAAGCACTATCTATTGGGCAAACCTATTTTGTGGGAACTGACCACAGCGGCCTCAAACAGATTAAATCAACAGGTCAGCACCACAAATGAGCAGCAACAACTCCTCCTGAAGGTCTTCCCTTTTGACTTTACAATATTGTACAAAGCTGGAAACACAAACCAACGAGCTGATGCCTTACCTCGGAGTCTGCAACACATATTTTCTTGCCTTTGCCTTGCCTATTAACATGGATTTCCAACCCTTACCGCATGCCTTAAATCAAGACCGTTATACTAGAGGCATAATTGAAGTTCTTCAAAAGGATCCTAATTCTCAACCCAGCTTTGATTTGGTATGTAACAAACTTTTCTATCAAGATCAGAGGGCATGGCAGATATCTCAAAACACTCAAGCAAGCTGCTACTTATATTGGCCTCATATGAAGGAGGCTGTTAAGATCTATGTTTGAAATTGCATGGCTTGCCAGCAAAATAAATACCAATCGCTAGCACCAGCAGGCTTATGTCAACCTTTACCAGTTCCAGAATGAGTATGGGAAGATATATCTCTTGATTTCATCGCTAGCCTTCCAAACCAAGAGGATATGATACCATTTTTGTAATTGTCGTTTTTAGCAAATACGGTAGCTGATCTGTTTTGCAGGGAGATTGTTCGTTTGCGTGATAGATGCTGCTCTATCTTATCTGATTGCGATGTTATTTTTCTTAGTAATTTTTGGCAAGAACTTTTTCGGCTTAGCCAAACTCAGCTTCGAACAGGATCCGCTTATCGCTCTCATTCCAATGGCCAAACTGAGGCAGTCAACCATTGCGTGCAGGCTTATTTACGGTGTTTTGCATACGAACAGCGAACATTCTGGAGCAAATTCATCCTTTGGGCTGAGTTCTCCTTCAACATGGGTTCCACACTTCACGAGTATAACCCCTTCAAGATTCTTAATGGAAGGGATCCACCTAACTTACATACCTTCATTCCAGGAGAGACACAAGATGCCAAGTTGGAAGTGCAGTGCTAGAATGTGATGAAATGCTGAAGCTCCTGCGAGAAATCTTTTAAAGCCCAATCTAGAATGAAGGCACAAGCAACTTCAAAGCGAAGAGAACTTTGTTTTGATGAAGGAGATGTTGTCTACCTTTGCATACAAACCTTTTGACTATGTTCCTTATCCAAACGACGGTATGAAAAGCTCTATCCTCGCTATTTTGGGCCTTGTACTATCCTTCGTCAAGTGGGACCAGTCACGTATGAACTAGATTTGCCTAAACATTCAAAGATTCATCATGTTTTCCATATATCTATGCCGTTATGCCCTGCTAACGGAAAACTCCCATCTATGCCTCCTGTTGCCTTGCCTATTTCTGGTGATTGGGAACGCAAATTAACTCCAGCTAAGGTGTTGGATCATCGATGGGTCAAGGGTTCAAATAATCCAACTCTAATAATCCAACTCTTGAGAAGTTGGCGAAATGCTTAATCAACCATTTGATGAAGCTACATGGGAAGACTGTGGTCTTATAGCAGAGCAGTTTTCTGACTTTCACCTTGAGGACAAGGCGAGTTTTCAAGGGAGATGCACTGATAGAATTCCAACTCCCTTAAAAACTTATTCCCATAAAAAAAGGCAAATATAGGAAAGTGGATGCTGAATTAGCTGGGATAGAGGCTTTAGTGGATGTGTATTTTCAGGCACATATCTTGAGTGGTTATTTCCCACTCCTTCACTCCCGAGTGGTTATTTCCCACCCCATTACCCCAATGTACTGCAGGTAGTTTTCCTCAAGTATAAATAGTTAGAAAATAGGCCAGGTAGAGTAGGTTAAACTTCATTCTAAACTATTGCAAGGAGTCTGGTTCTCTCCATGCGGACTGTTTTCTTTATCAACAAATCTCTTCATTTTCCCTATTTTTTCCTGCTTCTACCACGTTATTAGTACCTTCTGCACGGCAATCACACAAGATGCAGTTGCAGTCTTTTTAATTGCAGTAATTCAGCCATCTTTTGTCTGTGCTTGGCTCTACATTGCAGATCAGGAGTCTCAACAAAATGATGGAGACACTTGGCGTGACCTTGGATTAAGCAATCTGTAAAGTGTTGTCAGGGATTTGCCATTCTGTTTTCAGTGGTTGAAAGTTAATTGAACGCCCTTTTGAATGCAATTTGTCTGGCAAATGTAGAACTTTCACTCGCTCTATCATCATGTATGTTTGTGAGAAAGCACTTTGTTATTAGAGAAAGGCGGTAGACCTATTTTCAATATCAATTACTAGTTCGCGTGTAACATTTGTCAATGGCAAGTTGACCATATTTTTCATTTCCTTGAGATGACAATGACTAGGATGTTGGGTACCTTTTCCTCCGTCGAGGATGTTTGATCCTCACGATTCAATTTAAATCAAAGCAAACTTTGCTTCGGCCACGGCGTGGCCGGTGCGTCTTGGTGGTCTTGTTGATTCGTCGGGGGATGAAAAGTATTTATTTTCCCCTAGGATGTGTGTACAATGTTTGAAACAAAGTGTTAGTACAATGAGTTTATTAATAATTGAATTTTTGGAAAAATAGTCAAATAAGATCCTACTGGTTTGATCGGTTTGAATTGTAATCATTGAATTTTTGGAAAAATAGTCATACAAGGTCCTACTGGTTTGATCGGTTTGAACTGTCTTTCGATTTTGAACTTTTTAATTTTATTTATTTTAATAACCTTTATTATTAAAATTGCACCAATTTATAAATTAATTGATTAATTTTGTTAATTAATGTCAATATATTTTTATTTATTTTTTAATTAAACTTCAAATTTTTCAGAGAATAAGAATAATTTTTCTCAATCATATTATAAATTATTTAACTTTATTCAATATTTAATCGATTTTATGACTATCTAATATCGATTAAGTTTCTTAAACTTTAAATCTCGTCTTATTCGTTTAATTTTGGATCTAATTTTTAAAATATTAATCTTATCCTTTACTCTGAAAAGTAATATAATAAACAATGTTTCACGTAAGTCTTTTTAACTTTACCAAAGGGAATGATAAAACTCTTATTTGAATAGAAAGTGTGTATCATATCATGGATACCGGCCTTTACTTGATCGATCGATTGCGAAATTTAATTTTAATTGAAGAGAGTGGTTATTGAGCAAGTTTTACAATTTATAAAACCCTCAATATTCTGCAATCGCATGGGTCATAGTGTAGTATATGAGATATCGATTCTATGAGAAATTAGTGAACTAATCTGTTAAGTTTTTGGCTCCTTTGTTGTCCCATATTTGTTAGGGAGCAAAATTGAGGCAAGATTCTTGCCTATATAAGGAGGGTGCTACTTCCTTGTTTAATGCACCAATCCAAAGTCAAAGATTTGTATGATAAATTTGACTCTAGTTAAATTCCTCTTTTGAGGTGAGAGTTGAAGGATTTGTTTTGGGTATTTCTTTGTGGGTGTATTGGTGTATTGGGATATTGGGTGGGAGGAAAAATTGTGTGATTGTAAGAATTTTCATATAGTGGATTTTCTTTTCAGTGCCCGTAGTTTTTCTCCAGTTTGGGAGTTTCCACTTAAATTTTCTTGTGTTGTTATTATTTCTTTATTTTCTGCTATTTTTGTTTATAAAAAATCCTTAGATGTGGGTTTAGGAGCCTAAATTCCTAACAATTAGTATCAGAACCAAGATGTGTTTTTCTTGAAAATTTTGAGTATGCTCTGTGGTCGCAGTTTTGACTGATCTTTCACATCAGAAAAGATTTTCTTGAAAAAGGTTCATTTGGTGCGGAGGTGCTTTGGTGTGGTAGTGTGGAAGTGCATGTCTAGGAAAGTTCTGGCTAAGGAAAGACTTGGTACTTAAGCATGTCCTTTGTGACCCACCTCTCTTTCCTGGGAACTTACCTGGTGTACTGTTCATTTTTACGGTAAAATTCATCAAGGCAGAAGAACACAGAAAAATGTCAGGAAATAGGGCTTCGAATCCTATCAGATTTGAGGTGGAGAAATTTGACGGGAGAATCAATTT
>JAOSBN010000002.1:21433072-21450899 GCA_027563595.1 Erythroxylum suave | reverse complement strand
GAAAAATTGTGTGATTGTAAGAATTTTCACATAGTGGATTTTCTTCTCAGTGCCCGTGGTTTTTCTCCGGTTTGGGAATTTCCACGTAAATTTTCTTGTGTTGTTATTATTTCTTTTTTTCTGCTATATTTGTTTATGAAATATCCTTGGATGTGGGTTTAGGAGGCCTAAATTCCTAACATAATCGAATCATAATTTGTCTACGGTTGTAAAAACGTGATTTAAATGAAAATAAAGATAACAAAAATTAAACAATCAAGTAGTGGTTAAATGAAAATAAAACTCTGAATCAATGCAAGTAAATCAAAAAGGATTCCAACCACTTAACAATTGAGATATTGCAACAAGATAAGATCAAATAATTATGAGAAGATATAAAGGTGCCTATTTACCGACGGAATGTAGTGTTCCGTTGGTAAAGTAGGGTTCCGCATCAGCACGACGACGGCGCTACCGACAGTTACCGACGGAATATACCATTCCGTCTGTAAATGGGCGGTATAATTAGGCGGGAATAACTCAAATACCGACGAAGTTCTCATTCTATCAGTAAACCTATTTATTCTGGAAGAATCCTCGGCCGTTGAGTCAACGTTTACCGACGGCACGAGGAGCTCCGTCGGTGATTCAGTTACCAATTTACCGACAGTATGCTAATGTTCGTCGGTAATACAGGTTATTTTGTTTCAGATTTACCAATTCACCGATGGAGCAACTTATTTCGCCGGTAATACAGGTTGTTTTGGTTCAGATTTACCGACGGTGCGCTTATGTCCGTCGGTAATACAGGTTGTTTTGTTTCAGATTTACCAATTCACCGACGGAGTAACTTATTTCGTCGGTAACACAGGTTGTTTTGGTTCAGATTTACCGACGGTTCGCTTATGTCTGTCGATACATAGTCTTACTCCGCATTTCAACGACAGAAAATCCTTTCTGTCGGTAATGTCCGTCTCTCTTGGTTGTATGTACCGACGGTTGCAATAATTCAGTTGGTATATATACCGATCGTAAGCTTTCCGTCAGTTTGTGTCTATAGCCAAAAAATTGCGTGAACTTTTCGCGTATTTTTCCTGACGGTAATGGCGCTGTCGTCGCAGATATTCCTTGATCTTTTTCGCTCCATCTGTACCGACGGATGCTCTATTACCGTCGCTAAACCTACTCAGTTATCGACGGAATAGTTTTTATCCATTGGTAAATAGCGACAGAATGTTTTCCGTCGGAAACATTCCGCCGCTATACTTTAATTTTCTTGTAGTGCCGACTGCCCGCTTGTGGCCCACAAGATCCGAAAATAGATTCGTTTTGTTCACGGAGTAAACTTCGGTTTCTCTATTTCATTTCAAGGAACCCTCAAGCCAATTGTTTTTGCATTTGCATTTTTAAAATGAAAAGTTGGATAAAGTGAGTATTGTGATTTATGTTAAATTACATTCAATATGCTTTATGTGATGATGTATTGAGATCTGAGTTATGAATATATATGCATATACATGTGTGATTATGTGGCTCATTGCCAATGGTTATAAATATTTTAGCCACTGAACTGTGTAGCTCAACTCCAAATTTTCCCTCCTCAGGTGCAATTCGAGAAGATCAGTGATCCTTGCAAGACATTCGGACTCCAAGATAGATATAAGACTTTTGTACTAAGTAAGTGATTTTGGATAGCATATTTGGTATATCAACATTGAACATCTTTTGTATTTTGTTTTAAGTTTTGATGTGTATGTTGAAATGTAACAAACCCTCACTATGTTTAAAAATGAGAAAGTGAAATTGAATTCCTTTCTATGTTTGATTGTGTTATTGTAAGGGTTTGGAAAATGAATTGCATATGTGCATGTTCTTTTGTTGAAATTGCCAATTGTTTTAGTATTGGAATAGTATTTTAGAGTTTGAAGAGTATCGTCTGTGATGACGTCACCTATAGACGCAAAGGAAAAACACAGACAAAAGGAATCGTCTGTGATGACGTCATATACAGACGCAAATGAAAGACAGACACAAGGAATTGTCTGGTATGCGCAAGGAAAGACAGACGATAAAACACAGACGATATGGGAGTCAAACCCAGACGATAAAAGTCAAAGACAGACGATAGGAAAGGCAGACGCTAGAAAGACAGACGAAAGGAAAGACGGATGATAGATGATAGACGATAGACAAAAGATAGACGATAAAACACAGACGAAAGGAAAGACAGACGATAGCCAAGACCCAGACTATAGCCAAACCCAGATGATAGTCAAACACAGACGGTAGGCCAAACATAGAAAAAGAAGTTAGGAAGTTATGCTAACTGGCCCGAAGCATGTATATATGCAAATTATGGACTCACCAACGCTATTCATTGACATAATTGGGCTTGAATGGAGATGAGTTAAAAAGGGGTTAGTTATGAATTCAAGTGGTTGTGCAAAATGTTTGGATCTCTGAAATGAGATGCGATCGTCAGGCTCCGGAAGCGGGGTCCGACACTAAGCTTCAAAATGGTAATCCTTAGAGTACTCTTCAAGTCTATGATCTTAATCAATAGGACTCCATTTCTTAAGATCCTGTTAAGTGCTCTTAGTGTGTGTAATAGGATCAGCTAATGCAATAGGTCAAATGAAATCCAAAATCAACTCAATATCAAACATAACTATGCAAGATAAGAGAGAATCAAGAAAATTACAAATAGACATATATGAGACTTCATATATTTAAGCTCAAAATTCTACATAAACCAATCCAAACTACACATAATGAATATCCAACATTTGATTAAAACTATAATCAAGTAGCTCAACTACAAATCACAAATCCTAGACTTAGGAATTTATAAGTTCATAGCTGAACCATGAATTAAACTACTCCCCTTTTAAGCTCATTGAACTCCAACCATTGCTACACCTTCAAGACGAAAAGAAACCCCTAGCCACGTATTGCACTCAGAAGCTTCACAACTCGTAATAAATCTAGTCACCCATGGTTGAGGTTTGATAGTGGAACAATGGAAGAAAATAGGGTTAGATGAGAGAAAGATGAGAGAGAGTGGATGGATGTTGCCTCCTGTCGTCCTCCTCTAACTTATTCCGAAATAGGGTTTTTAAATCAGTATTTCGATCGATTTAAATGCGCGGATAAGTGAGATTTTCAAAATAGTTCAGGTTTTAGTTGCTGCTTCAAAGGTTTCACCACGGCAAAGTAATGAGTTCGCCGCGGCTAACTTTTCCCAAGAGGTTTGGGTTGCTGATTCAAAGGTTCCATCGTGGCAAAGGAATGAGTTCTCCATAGCTAACTTTTCTTGAGAGGTCTTCTTTCTTGATCTTATAACTTAGCAATTTTTTGGTCTTGACTTTTGACTCTACTTCTTAAGTGTCGTACAATGAAAAGTAATAGTTTGCAATATCAATTGTCCTAGAAACCAAGTGAGCGCAATTACTAACTAATTATGACAATTTTACTCTATTAATTCAAAACAAGCACTCTTAAGCTAAATTAAACACAATACCTAACAAAAAGGATCGAAAAGTATAACAAAAATCATGAAAATATCACTAAATAATATAGAAGACTTGAGTTCAATTAGTTAGTTTCAGGACCAACTTATGTGGCTTTTCAAACATTAGGATTTTTTTTTACCTGGTTGAAGGTACATTTTATTCCTTAACATTTCATTCAAAATTTGGGTTAGATCTTAATATTTGGCAATATTAAAAAAAATACTTTAACATTTTTAAAAAAATTCAAAGTGGCCCAAATTCAAATTTCGAAAAAAGCTATCATACCTTCAAAGAACCCAATTCTTAAAATGGACAAAAAAAAGCTACCATACCTTCAAAGAACCCAATTCTTAAACTTATAAAGAAAATATAAAATCTCACACAAATACCACCAACCATATATCATAAAGAACACTTCATGTAGATAGATTCTCATAGATGAATAGAAAGTAAGAAAATAGTATAACTTAGCACTTGAAATCGACACCTCTAATCATCTTAAACCCTAAGAATAGGGTTTTAGAAACCTTAAATTCCAAGAGTAATTAGGAATTAATATTTTTAAGTATCTATGACAATAGGTGACGTGATTAACGTGGATCTCTTAACTAAAAAAGCTGGCTGTGTTAATGCAGTTGATAGAAAATGTTAAATATTTTTCAAAATAGTTTTTTTCGACTTTATCAAATATTATGTTCAAATTAAAATTTTGACTAAAATTTTAATAGACAAAATGTACCTTCAGCCTTTATACATTAACAATTGTTAATATCTTATTCAAATTCTGATTAAATATTAGGAATTAAAAAGTATGTTAGCCAAACGTATTTCCATTAAAAGGTTGTATTCTTGTTCAACAATAGGCCTCTTCAGAATTTGATGCATTGGTGGTTGGTAAGCCCCAAATGTCAATCTAAAATCACCCAACCCAAACACCAAATGTAACTATAATCTTGAAATGTGCTTCCGTAATCATATGCTTTCAAAGATTGACAAAATAGTTCTATTATAAAGCATATTTAATACGACGACCTTCATGACACCAAATATGAGAAGTAAACAAGTTATAACTTCTAAGTGGGAAGGTGGGGTTGTGAATTATAAATATCATCAAATCTTAGTTCTCATTCCATTGGAATTATGTGGATTAGGTGATACCATCCATCCAACTTAACCTCCAAAGATAAGGAAGTTGAACCGTAAGTCACATGAGACAGCAGGTAAGAGATACAATTGTCGACAAACTAAAGTAGCAGTAGCAGGTCCATGGTCAGCTTTTCGTTAGAAAATGAATCGATACCAAACCCAATACTTACATTTATAGATTGGATTTGATTGGGAAAGCATCCACGTCCAGAGTATATATATAAACAATCTTAAGTTGGATAGTAAAATACTAATTGACACTTTGAACGCAATCCTAAACATGAGGTTAAATGACCGAGCCTAAAAAGACGACTACTGACTTAAAATTGAACAGGTTGCATTTAGCAGTTATACCGGGTGTCAGCTTGTGCTTCAAAATTCCACTGTATTTGTCATCTGCCATGTTTGTTCACAATCACATGGCTTGTTCACAAAAAAAACCTTGTGAATGGGGCAGTTGCATGTGATTGATTACTAAGCCAATCCATTTCCTGTGGGTAATCACTAATCAGCAAGCTAGTTCATTTATTTATTAGGATTTTAGAGCAGACGTATCCCACAAGCTCAAGTGCATAATTTTGACTCTCTGATCGCCCAGTAGTCTAATGGAGAGGAGGGTGTATTAATTAGAAATAAGAGCCGCAGCTTTCAAGATATTCTCCACTATCCTGGAGAAAAGGAAGCAGAATTCGATCTTCCTAAATTTAAATACTAAATGGGATGCACAAATAGAATTCCACTCACTGTAGTTCCCATTAGAAGGATACTATATATCACCATGGCTTTTAATTAACTCAGTGATCATAACGTGTTTTTATTGATCACCAATTAGCATATGAACACAAGTACATTTTTCATTTTCACATGACAGAGACAGCATATATCCATGCAAAGATTGAAAAAGAAAGACAGAAAAAGAAAAAGGAGAGTAAGGAAAGAGAAAGAATCTTTTGTGAAACGGAGGCACCAAACATGACTAGCTTGCCAGATTATTATATGAATCGAGGCGAAGGTACAACTCAAAAGCAAGAATGATTACTACTGGATTACCTTTTTATCTTTTTTTATTATATCCAACTAATGTCCGGCAAGTTATGGAACTACTGGTCAACATTAATGTCGAACCAGTACTAGCTCAGCAGCCCTAGTCGAGCTCAGCAGCTACAATATCATGGTCCACTCTTAATAAACGACAATATGTTTTGAACAGAGGAGCTAATGTAACTCTCGCTAAGGCCATCTCCGATCCACCTTGAAAATGCAGGAGAAACATACTTTGGAATAGAAATGTTCTCTATCAATTAAACAGATTAGTGTGAGTGATTCAACACTTTTATTCTTTAATTAGAGGTCTTAACTTCGAATTCTAAGAATGGAAAATTTTGTTTGACCAGCACTTTACCCCTTACGGGCTGACCCGGTGGGAGTAGGGATTAGTCTGAGTGTGAATGTCTTAAAGACATCTTCCCATAATTGAGACCTTCCTAAAACACCTCGTGGGATAAAAAAAAAAAAAGAAATGTCGGACCTCAACGATTTTTTCATTTTCATCTTTTAATTTTTTTGCCTCTTTTCTTTTTTCATTCATTCAATTTTTTAATTTTCACTTTTTATTTTATTATTTAAACAATATTTTAATATTTTCATTACATATTTATTTAAGTAATTATAACTTTATAATAATTTTAAAGTTTAGTCCCATGTTTATAAATATTTTTATTATATATTTATAGTTTTATAATTTTATTAAAAATAAATTAAAATTTAATTATTTATTATTTATTAAAATAAAAATATAATAATAATAACATTATGAATAAAGCCTACGCAAAAACTAAAATTAGGTTAATTTTATAAGATAGTTTTAACAATTATTAATAAAAAGTTACAGATATGTTGAATTTTTTTAGTGTAAAAAATAGGATTATAAATTAGAGTAAAAAAGTATAATAATATCTTTAAAATGGAAAAAACTTTTGAAAGAATGAGTCAGATATACGCTAAGCTAAACCATATGTTTCCAAATTCCACATCAACTACTACAGCAATCAACGCAATCGTAACCGCTGCTAGTGGTGGTGTAGCCGCGTAGCTGTAGCCTACTCTGATATGAGACTTCAAATCATCCGTCAAATACACCGGTGGAAGTTTGTTTCTTTTTCACTGTGTTCTCTTTTTTTTCTTCTTTATTTTTCTGAATTTTTCCATCACTTAAAAAGAAAAAATAAAGGAAAACTAACTACTCTCTGGAGTCTCTATTCCTTAACACGCTATTAACTATTCCACTAAACTCACTGCCCCTAACTTGCCAAAAGGAACAAGTGAACGAACTCTCTTTTTCTCTTTAGCCATCGGATAAATTCTAGCAAGTCTTTGCGCTCAACCTCCTCCTCCTCCTCCTCCTCCTCCTTATGGGATAAAGCAACAGTTGTGATATACATGTCTAGAAGGGTAGAAATGAATATCGCTTATGGATTCGTGCTTGTCTTTTCGCTGCTTGTGTTTGTGGAATCCAGGTGCAGCAGTACTGATCAGGAACTGGTCTCAAGTGCTTTCCGTTCCGTCTCCGGGTTCAATCATTCTTGGTTCCAACATGCAGCTTCTAACTGTTCAAATCATTTTATTACAGAAATTAGGCTTCCTTCTAAAAGCTTGTGTGGCAGCATCTTATGGAAGTATCTCAAGAACATGTCCCGGCTGCAAGTCATTGATCTATCCAACAATTCACTTCAAGGTCAAGTCCCAGGTTGGTTCTGGTCTACACAAAGCTTGGTTGAAGTCAATCTGACCAAGAACAGGTTCGGAGGCGGCATCTGGTCTCAGCACTCTTCAGGAAATAGTTCATCATCTTCATTAATTCGGTCGCTTAATCTCTCAAACAACAGGTTCACCAAGTTGGGTAAACTATCTGGTTTCACAAATTTACAAATGCTTGATCTTTCACACAATGATCTTGGTTCTATATTACCTAATTCGTTCACTGACTTGACCAAGTTGGAGTTCTTAAACATTTCAAGCTGCAAAATTTATGGCAACGTTAGAGCCATCTCAGGTCTCCATTCATTGAAGTACTTGGATGTCTCAAACAATAGCATGAATGGTACTTTTCCCTCTGATTTCCCTCCATTAGATGACCTGAAGTTATTGAATGTTTCGATGAACAACTTCACCGTAAATCTTGGGGATGACAAGTACTACCATAAATTCGGAAAATCGGCTTTCACTCGGGCTGGTAGTTTTGTCTTCAACACGTCGAAAACACCAGCCTTTTCCGTCAAGTCACATTCCAATAAAACCGCTCCTCATGACGACAGAACTACCAGAAAACCCACGAAACATATTTACTCTCGCTTTAGGAAAACGAAACCCATAACAAAGACCAAAGCCTTCGTCTTTTCTATTATCTCAGCATCGATGGTTTTGTTTGTATCCATCGCCATAGGTTTCTTCTTTTGCCTACACAGAAGACGAAAGATTGCAAACAGAAACAGGTGGGCAATCTCAAAACCAATCCAATACCCTTTCAAGATGGAGAAATCAGGGCCGTTCAGCTTCGAGACGGAGTCGGGCACATCATGGGTGGCAGACATCAAAGAACCAACATCGGCCCCAGTGATCATGTCATCCAAACCGTTGATGAACTTGACCTTCAAGGACTTGATTGCTGCCACGTCACATTTTGGCAAAGACTCACTGTTAGCGGAAGGCAAGTGTGGGCCCGTCTACCGAGCTGTCCTTCCGGGAGAGCTCCACGTGGCAATTAAGGTACTGGAAAATGCAAGAGAAGTTGACTACACTGAGGCTGTGGCAGTATTTGAAGATATGTCGAGACTTAAACACCCAAATCTCTTGCCACTATGTGGATACTGCATTGCAGGTAATGAGTACATTTTAACCTAACCCATTAAATGGAATCACGGGTCTCATTTAATTTCTTTCATGTCGTACGAAGAAGACTGGTCTGTCATATTAATCCTGCAGTAGGTATAATTACAAATTCTGGATTTTCGTGTTACTTTGAAATTGCGGAGGTTCTGAACATCTGATGATAGGTCCGAGTAAATGCTTAATTTCTTAGGAAGCTGCCTGATTTTGTCAAAACATGGACTAGGTACATTTTCATGGACAAATCCTCCGCTTCCCATCCCCTTGTCTTTTATTTATTTTCTTCACATCAATGAGGAGGAACCCCTCTTCAATTCATACTAAGTTTTAAATTGTCAGCAAGGGCGATCAGATAATTAGATTACAAACTGAAAATAACTGGGTGCAGCGATTTGTAAATGATATGTGCCAGCAACTTAAAATTATAATTATGGGTTTGGCAGGAAAAGAGAAGTTACTATTGTACGAGTTCATGTCCAACGGAGATCTCCACCGTTGGCTCCACGAGTTGCCAGCTTTGGAACCCAACGTGGAGGATTGGAGCACCGACACATGGGAGCACCAAATGCCTTGTGCCTCCCACCTATCTTCCCCTGAAGAAAAAACCAACTGGCTCACTCGCCACCGTATTGCAGTTGGGGTGGCGCGTGGCCTAGCCTACCTCCACCATGCTGGCTCCGTGCACGCCCACCTTGTCTCCTCCAACATCCTCCTCTCCGATTCTCTCGAGCCTCGAGTCTCCGGTTTTGGGCTCCGAAATATACGCCGGAATAAACCGCTGACAGGAGAGACTATAGACGGTGGCCTTGAATCGGACGTGTATTGTTTTGGTGTGGTGCTGATAGAGATATTGACCGGTAAACAAGGGAGTGAAGAGACGGTGGCGTGGGTGAGGAAGTCGGTCAGAGAAGGGCGTGGTGTGGATGCGCTTGACTCGAGGCTGAGGCTCGGCAGCGAGTCGGAGAGCGAGATGGTTGAATGCCTTCGAATTGGGTTCCTTTGCACGGCGGAGATTCCTTGGAAGAGGCCCAATATGCAGCAGGTTCTGGGTCTGCTCAAGGACATACACCCGGAGTTGAATTGACGTGAACCAGCTAGTTGAGACGGAGTTGGCTGAAGTTGGGCGACGCGCTGCCGAGACGAGGTGAAATTCATCTTACAATTGTCGGGACGCGCGAGGAGTGAAAGTTGGATTGGAATTTGAAATTAATTTTTCACGAAAGAAGACCATGTCTCTGATTTATTTGACCTACTTTTGATGATAAAAGACGAAAAGAAATTAAAGGGCAAGAAATGCCAAAGTCCCAAAAGAAAAAGTAATTTAAGGGATGGGAAAAAGATTCTCAATTTCTCCGCTATCCTGATTTCTGTTTCTGCTTTATTTTATTATGCTTTTGACGTGGATTTGCATGCCAATTTTCTTCTCCATGTTAGTTACGTGCTTCACTTCACCACTGCTTGACTCCGTCAAAAGTTGTAGGCTTTTTCCAAACAATCCCATCAGCAAATGGCTTTGTATTAATTACCAGTGATCCGATCTATAGTTAAATGGCTTTGTATTAATTGCACCAAGAACAAGATGTTCCCGGTAACCTGACCCGATCCGTCTTCTATGAGTTTGGAACGATGAAGAATGAGTCACAGCAGGGTGCAGTGGCTCATACTTTAGAGTTCACAGCTCTCAACTGCTACTCGTTGTAATTAGTTCTCGATCCCAAGTAACTAAGCTTGGTAGCTGGCACTCGATCTCAAGGCCAAGAATTGGATTGCCCAGATAGTTCCACATCAAATCGGCAGCGAAAGAATCATGCTTTTCCTTTATGTAAGATTATTCATTTAGCTTTTAACTTTAACTGCGGCCTCCAGGCCTTACTCATTCCAAATAGTTACTGTTGTGGTGCCCCAGAGAAGCTCGATATAAAGGCTTCACGAATCTATCAAAATCAAATGGTATCAATAAAGTTCTGGATTTTTTTTTTCTTTGGCGTGTGTTTGGACATAAAGAATAGTCTTTCACAATATTGGCAGCAAATAGTAAAACAATCGACGCATCTGCCTTTTCCATTAAGTATATAAATATACATTTTGTGGATACTAATACTTGAAGCAAAATCCTCTAAACAAGTTGTTAGCAAAAAGGAAAAGGCAGGATAAAAAGATTGCCGAGAGATTGCTTTTAGCTAGTGAACCAAGAAGCACGTCAATTGTCAGATTGTGATAAATAAGTTCTTCAAGCTGGCGTGGTCCTCCTCACAGAACTTCTCAATCATGCATAACATCCAATATCGTAAAGCTAACGCATTTCCATCGTGTAAAAGCTGAATAATCAAATGAATTATCTATGTAGACCCAAGAGTTTTGCTTTATTCCTTATACATGTGTGTTCCATGTCATTTTAAAATTGAGTTGACAGAATTTCAAATAAAACAAAAAAAAATTGAGTTGACAGTGTTATGTCTATTATTTTAGAACTATATAAAAAAAAATTCCCCGAATTTTATAGGGAAAGTTGACTATTTAAGTGGAGGTAGATTTAGAAAAGAAAAATAAATTGTGAAAGTTATCTGTAGATATAAATAAATCATTTTAAAAAAATCATATGATGCAATATTTAACAAAAGGTCTTATTATTTTATTAAATGGAAACAAATACCCTTTTACCAGTTTTTTCGTTAATTTTTGTCAATTTAGCTAAAAATTTTGACCAAAATTAATAGAAAATGTGTGTATCTATTTAATAAATTATGAAGCTTTTTTAAATAAAAATTTTCAAGAATGAAATAAATCATAAAATTTTACTTTATCAATTATCAAATTTAGAAAAATAGTAGAGGGGTATATATGTCCATCTAGCAAAGCTTGAATAACTTTTTCTGAAAAAATTAAATAAATTTTTTTTAAAAAAACAAGTGACACAAATCACTAACGGGTGAATGTCTATAAAAGAGCGACGAAGTCCATCTGTACGCAATCACAATTGAAAAAATTGTTAAAAACATAGAATAGGTAGTTAAAAAAATCCAAAATAATTAAATTTTTAGTCAAATATTTAATATTATAAAAAAAAAGAGATAAGACCATACTTTTGTTTCATCTTTTTGTACATTATTTTTATTGAAATTCTGTCCAATCAATTTTAATCTAAATATTTCATCTCTATTTACATTTGATTAATTTAGATATGTATATATATATATATATATGTATTTTTTCATATTGCATTGTTTTAGATTTAATTTAATTTAACTAATTGACTTTTTTCTTTTTAGTCTTAAACTAATTTTAATTAAAATTTCAATTATGAATATATATTTATAATAGAGTTTAATTAGTGACTAATTTATTTTAATTTAAAATTTTTACTAAGTTTATTAAGATGATTTTGTTAAATTTAAAAAATTGGATAAATAAAAAAGACAAAATATCAATGGTATTTAAGTAATTATAAATTTTCCTATTACAAGGGAAATTTTTAAAAACAAACTTTAAGAAAAATTTAATTAAGTTGCATCTTTAGGTAAGCTACATCTACTAGAAATCAAAAACACAATTGCATCAAGTGAACTTATTCTTTTACTAAAACTATGATTTTAGAGGTTGTGTTGGAGTTCTTTAACAAAGATACTCTTCTTAAAGTGATCAATAAGAATTTCTTAACTCTTGCTCCAAAGAAGGGTTATTTGAATAGTTTCTCTTATTTCAAACTAATTGCTTATTGCAATTCCTTTTACAAAATCATCTCAAAGCTCATAGCTCAAAGACTCAAAGGAATACTTCATAAGCACATTTGCCTTACTCAAGGTGCATATATATTTGGCAGACTAATTGGTGATAACATTTTGATTCTTCAAGAACTTATTACCAATTACTCTAAGAAGAAAAGCAAATTGAGTTGTTGCATCAAAATTGATCTCAAAAAAGCATATAATAATGTTGATTGGAGTTTCATCATCAATATCTTGCAAGCTATGAAATTTCCAGGAATTTTCATAGAGTGGATTGAGTAATGTATGATGACCTCTTCACATAACTGTCATTGTGCTGACCATGATCATGGCCCATAGTTCCACAATCGTGGCATTTAATTTTTGTTCTCTGTCATGATAGTGGCATATAGGGCCACGATCGTGGCAGGCCACTAGGCTTCTGTCATGATGATGGCTTTAGGCCTTACTTTGGGTTTCCTCCGAATTCTCTTCATTCTTCAATATCTTATCTAAAACACTAACAAACACATTAACGCACCCTAAATACACAAAATTTAAGCTCAATAGCATACTCTAACCCTTAAAACACTCAAAACACAAATATCTAAGTAAATAACATAATCCTAACCTTAACATGCACTAATCATTCAATTTAACAACTAAATACATACTAAACAACCCACTAAAATATTATGCAACCTACTTTGCTTAAAAAATATCAACACGAGAAAGTTAGAAAGGAGAGACTAAATTATTAAATTGGTAGTGGATGTTCATTTGCTGGATTTTATGATGATTGTGGACATGTTGAAGGTGGAGGTGGTAATGGTAGTAGTAGTGATAGTGGTAGTGGCAGTGTTTCATCCCAGGCCCAGCAAGAAGTGAATGTTACACTTAAACCTAATGTTAGGAAAAGAAGAAGACAGATGATTTTTTTTTTGCATCACAAAAAAACTCTTGGAGCTTAACCTTCAATTTGTAGTGCCATGCAATTAAGAGATGTGTTTCATAATGTAGATATGACAGTAGCTAGATGATGGTATGATACAAATGCATCATTCAATGTTTCCCAATCTTACTGTTATCAGCCTATGGTGTATGCTATAGCCTCTTACAGTCTAGGATACAAAGCTCCTTCGATTGATGACTTAAGAGGTAAACGTTTGAGTTGCTCAGTTTCAAAAATTAAAATTTATTTGGAAGAAAGAAAAGTGGATTGGACTACTTATGGGTGTTCAATCATATGTGATGGTTGGACAAATAAGAGACCTATTATTAATTTTTTGGTTTATTTCGCAAATGGCTCACTGTTTTTGAAGTCTATTGATGCATCTGACCTTATTAGGAATAGCGATACTTGTTGGAGTGTAATTTGCACAACAATCTACTTGTTTTTCGCTCAAAAACTACAAGTGTATGAGTCGTGACTTGTAGTTAGTAAGTGAATATCGATCCCACAGGGTATTGATGCCTAGACACCACTTAATTTAGATCAAACCTTGTTTAAGAAACGAAACTTGTTTAAAAGAACTACTATGGAAAATTAAATCAAAATTGAAAAACTAAGAATGAACGATAGACAAAACCAAAATGCAGAAAAATTGGAACTCAAGAATCTAAAAGACTAGAGATTACTTTCTCCCTATTTTGTCTCCCTCCTATTTTATTAATCGAATTATGTATCGCCCAAGATTTCTACATGTATTAAGTACCCTCTCTTAAGGTGTAATTAATTGTCCCTAATCAAATTAAATGAAATCAATTGGATGATCTCTTAACCTACCCAATCACTCTACCAATTTAACTAGTTATTAAACTATCATATAAGTGATCAATTGACCTAGCCTATATCTCTCTTCTAATTAATCAATTAACGTGATGATTGCAAGTCTATAGGTCACCAACTCTCATTGTACAGTCCTACATAAATAATCTTACTCACTCTCTCGATTTATTGCAAGACAAATAAAATCAACAATGATCAAAGGCACTTTCATTCAATCAATAAAATAGGAGTTTCAACAAAATAGTTCAAAAGCAATCCCTAAAATTAAACCAACTGCTCATGGTCTCCATCACACCATCAACATTCAAATAAACCATTTTACAAGGAATAGAAGAAGTAAAATTGACAAAAATTTGAATAAAGAAACTCCTTCTCTTCTTTGACAAAATCTAGAATTCATGATATTGATGTGTTATTTTCCCAATCGTAATGATAATCCTTGACTTCAATCATTCTTCAAGACTCAAAACTTATGTTCTTCACTCAAGGAGGCTCTCTTCTACATAGGGTTTTCGTCTTCTATTCTGTAGAGGCTTAATTATGTCTATTATAGTCCAGAAATTCTATGTTTAAGTGAGTCTTCCATAATCTCTCATATTATATTTCCCACGATCGTGGGAATTGGCAGCAACATGTCTCCTCTTCTCTTCTCCTCTCTGATCTCTAGCTCACTTTCCAAGTTGCTCCATCTTCCTTCCTGTATAAAAATAATCAATTCTTGCCCTAAATTAACATCAAACGCAAATTAACAACAATAAAGATCAAACTAAACGAAAACATACAAAATGAATCCTAAAATTCAACAATCATAAATTATTATACAAGAAACACATGCCAATTACTTAGAAAAATATAGACTAACAGACAACTATCAACATCTCTACACTTAAATCTTTGCTTGTCCTCAACCAAAATAAATACAACCAATCAATTCTATCACTTTATTTTCTCAAAGATCAAAGCATACAATCCCTTAAATTTCAGCCAACTTAAATTTCAAGTTCATACACATATCATGACTACTTTTTCATTAGTATACATAAGCGAAATCAACAATTGGCACCATCACTCAAAGATAAGTATAGATCAAAAATGAATCTTCCTCATGGTTTTCACTCATTTCTCTCAAGTGTTTGATAGTTAGTGTTTTGCTCAAACTTCCTATAGGAAATTACACTATCATAGGCTTGCTAATACACTAATTCTCCTCTATAATGATTGCATGCATAAATAGATCAAAAGGACTTGTTTAGGTTTGTAATGTGGTAAGGTTTAAGATGGGTAAAGGGGAAAAAGGGTCAAGCATAAGCATTCGTAAAGTAAAAAGTGAATGAAAAGGGATAACAAACATACTCCGAGATATACAAATGTAACTAATACTCTGCTCTCATTAATACTATTTAATTGTTCTTCCTTTTTCTTTTCAACATTTTTTTTGTTTTTTCTTTCTTTTTCTTTATATATGGAAGAACTATGAATCAAAATAGCACTATATGCAATGTAATTTACAAGTAGAAGTATCCTTAAATCATCTTGGTAGCAAAAAATTTCACAGCAATCCCAACTAATGTATTACTTAATACTCTACTAAGCTTGTGAATGGGTTGACTAATGGGATTCTGGGTTTTAAAATTTTTTGGTATTTTCAAGAAACAAAAGGTTAAGGCTTAATAGGGGTAGCAAGGGATAGTTAAAGGTGGGCCATTTAAGCCAAGGGTTAACACAAAGAGGGCCTTAATCATCTCTATTAAGCATGCATCCAGTAAACTCAAACCGATTCAAAGCAAGTTTGAAGATAATAACCTAAGGAAGTATCACTTAACAAAGAAATAGAATGACTATAGATGGAGTCATATGACTTAATCCTTACATTGACTCAAATGAAAACTCATTATGCATATCTACACTACCTTATTGCTCAAACGCCAATTTATGAATAAGCTTATGTAACCAATTACTTTTCATCAATCAACATGATTCACTTTCTACTTAAGTAGCCTAATTTAAGTTCAAGCATGCATTCAATCTAGTTTTGACTAGTGTGACAGAATCTTATGTTAATATTCATCAGAATGATTCAAGTGCGATTCCATTACTGACACAAAGCACATTATATGCCTAAACTTGCATCATATTTAACACAATGCACATAATGCAATCGAGAAAGTCAGTGTCACCTCCCCACACTTAAAGATCACATTGTCCTTAATGTGACAAGTCATCTAGCAAATAAGAGAAAATGACATCAAACAAAACAAAAGAAATTGAAATATATAAATGATATTAAACAAAACAAAAGAAAATGAAATCAAACCATACAAAAGAATTAAACTAGACAAATGACATGAAAACAAACAAAAGAAATCAAACCAGATAAAAGAAAATAAAATCAAACCAAATAAAAGAAATAAAACCAAAAAATTGGCATTAAAAGAAATAGACACAAATTAAAAGTAAAGGGTAAAAAATGGCTTATAAGGATTAAGGTGGCCACATTTTTGGTGAAGGAGTTTCAAAATTGTTCCTCTGATAGAATTTGAGGAGCCTCTTCTTCAAGCTACGTTGCTCCTTATGGACTTGCCGCATTTGGGTTCTAAGCTCATTAAGTTGGGATGTCAATTGCTGCTGGTTGGAGGCTATCTAGTCGAGGATTTGTTGAAATTGGTCGACCTCTGTTGGTTCACTGGGTTCCTCCTCTACTAGTTCTTCTTCTGGCTCTGGGACTACTCAGGATATGGAGGGTCAGGAAGATGCTGTATCTTGGCCACTCCTGTTCCTCACTACAGTACGCATCTGAGGATTTTGGAGTTCCATAGAATGAAACTCCACAATCTCAGAGCACCTCAAATAAGATATGTCAAACATATCGTGTGAAGTTGTATGCACATCATCCATATCAAAGTTATTAAACAAAGCCAAAGTAGTAGCAACATAATACATGCAAAAATATGAACTCGTTTTATTGATAACACCCCCTAATGATTGAAAAATCCTAAAAGGAGAATTGATTTTTATTTTCCGATCAATGCATCACAAAAAGAAAAGTTTTTTAGCTAAGCATTTGTTACTTTCAGATTTATTAAACACAGTTAAACACATAAATTTGTGCAAAAGTAAATGCTCGGCACTGCGGATTAAAGAATTAGGTGCATTCCCACATTCAAAATAGTCCTCATCGGTTGGAGTTTTCTAGTAGTTATCTACATTAAATTCATCGGGATCATTTAAGACTTTTGTATTTGATAAATCAAAAAGAGCAGGCATGACAATATAATCCAATTTATAAACATTATTGAATAACCTAAACTAGAAAGCATCCATTTTAGGGTTATATCGAACATTAGTGAAAAACTCTATGGTCATTATAGGGTAAACAGGAATGTCACATCGAATGAAACTATTTCATCTTATGTTTTCAGCTTGTCGCTCAGCTTTCTGCCTAACTCCTATGGTTTCTAACAATTCAAAATCAGAATACCGAGGAGTGACTATTTCTCTAATCCTAAGGTCTCGAAATCACGTACCTTCTTCTTCTGAATAAATCGAGAATGGGGGCCAATAAGTTACTGCTAAATCGGGCTTACCTTCGCCCAAAATTTGAAGGCAGAGTTTGTCAGTTAGTTTATGAGCCGTCATCTTATTTGGTGCCATTATAGGAAGAAAACCTGGAAAAATGAGAGAAAGAGAGGTGAATTCAATTTTTAGAGACAGGAAGAAAAATCTTACCCAAATCCGTGTGTTTTTGAATGATTAATGCATGAAAAGAATGAAGGATTGTAAGATTAATGAAAAGAGAGGAAGAAAATACCAAG
>JAOSBN010000002.1:21399173-21426904 GCA_027563595.1 Erythroxylum suave | reverse complement strand
AATTATATTGTAATAACATCATCGTAATAAAATAATTACATATATACTTACAAGAAATATTCATACAAGTTTAAAATAATCAATTCATTATATATTTACAATCATAGTATAAGGGACATTTTAGTCATTAAGATAGTTTTTATGTTCTGTCCCCTTCAACCAAACACATTTATGTCCTCGAGACGGAGACAGTTTCTATATTCTGTCCCCTGCGACCAAACACATTTCTGTCTCCACTTTCTGCTCTGTTCTATATCTAAATTTCCGTCTCGTTCCTTCTCCGCACACTGGGGACGGTAACCAAACACAACGATAGAGAACGAAAGAAGATAGAGAAAGTAAGAAAAGTGACAAAAATATTTAAAAATTCACTATGCACCAAATGGGATGATTCCAACCCTGTGTTTGATTGTGTTGTAAAAAATCAAAGATGAAAAACTTGGAAAGTGGAAATCTCCTAGATTAATTGTACTTAATTGCTTTATAGATCATTATCCTTGCCTCTTTTTTATATTATTTTAAGTTAACAGCTTGCTATATGATTTAATATTTTAAAAATTAGACTGAAAGTTATACTAGTAAGACAAATTATTTAAAGGTTTAACCAGTATTAGACTATTGTAAAATTAATTAAAAATTGAATAAAATTGAAGAATTTAAAATATGATTGAAAGAAACTGTCCTTACCCTAAAAAATTTGTAGTTTAATTAAAAAATGAGTCTATTAAATAAAAATTAATCAATTTATTTTGGTTTATAAAAACTAATTAGGTTACAAAAATCGATTGATTAATGTATTTTATTTTGGTTTATAAAAACTAATTAGGTTACAAAAATTGATCGATTAATTAATACATTAATCGATTTTTAATAATAAGAGATATTAAAGTTAATCGAACCGAAAAATTAAAAGTTGAATCGAAAAATGGGTCAATTTAAAGTTTTTATAGTTGAACCAGCTGAAGTAGTTTAGTTTTTTAATCATTGATATTAATATTCATCTACAATTTTTTGTATCGATAGAATTCATAATCATTAATTTGAAATAAATAATAAAATGAAGGTAATAATTCAAAATTCACATCATTTAATAAGGAAATTGAACATGTTATTTTATATATTTGTATTTTACAAATGTATAGCAACTAATAATATCATAATTTAACAAAAAAAAATTAAAATATCAATCGGCAGAGAATGAACAACATATCAAACTTTAATATAAAACAAATTATATTTGACCATTGCAATCCAAAGAATTTAAACTATAGATGAGTTTAAATCATTAGAAAGAAAAACATCTTTTTCAAGTTTCTTTTCCGTTGAATTTGCTTCTCCTAATGCATTGAATGGATCTCAAACCTTTACATAAGCAGTCGTGCCTCTTTTGGGCTAACAGACTATCATTCAATAAGAGACTTGAGCCCAATCAATCGTCATGATCAATATTCAATCTTCGTCTTCGCCCCTCGTCCTTCCCCATATTCATCCCTAATCCCAGACTTCCGTTCATGGCATCGGCAAGGAAGAGCAAGTCCGAGGGAATTGCGTTACTTTCCATGTATGGGGAAGACGACGAGGAGATGGAGGATCTTGAAGAAGAAGAACAACAACAACAACGGGCAGAGCGAGAAGAAGCAGAAGTACAGGAGAAACGAGTCGCATTGGATGATAATGAAAACGAGTATTGTAAAGAAAAAAGCCGAGATAGAGGTTCAATTAGTGATTCCATAATTACAGATGAGTTAGCTGGTGAACAACCTACGCCCGTGGCGGTTACAAACCGTAACTCAACTCAGAAAAATACACCGATACCGCCTACGGAGGAGCGGCAACAACGGATTGATGGTGTTGGTGATTTGGAGGCGAAGAGGAGAGGGAGAGGAAGGCTCACGATAGTGGACTATGCCCATGATGAGCTTGCTTTGTCGCCTGAGCCTGAGGTCAATCAAAGCGCTTCCTATCCTTTCTTGGTTTTCCCCTGCCTTTGTAATTTAATCTGCTGATTGTTTGTTCGGTGATTTTTTTAATGGTGTTTGTTTTTTCAGGGAGGCGAATTGGGTGAGGACCTTCCAGATTCTAATGGTATGTGTACTTGTTTTTGCCTTACTTAGCTGTCACTTTTTAGCTATTACATAGCGGATTACAATTGCAATGAATGTGGTGGAATGTACACTAGTAGTCATCTTACATAGTGGTAAAGTGAAAGAAAAGTTAACATATGGACGAGGATAAATTAAGCTGATCAGGGACAAAAATTGTGTTAAAGCTGCAGATGATCTTTCTTTCCTTTTTGTTGTGATGTTAGATCTTCCTTAGAGTATCATCACTGGAGTGCATTGAAATTCTTTCTGTCTTTCTCAGCTGCTTGAACAAACCAAGAAATGTTTGATCTTGGCATCAGACTGTGTAAACTTGCCTTGTGCCAGATTATGTATTGTTCTGATGGAAAGTTCTGGTGATCATTCATTATTTTGTTTATACTAGAATTGTAAACTGGGTTTAAGTTATTTTGATCTGTCTCCTTTTCAATAGAAACGGTATTCAGTTATTTTACGTTTTATCTAGTAGTTAATGCTGGTCTTGGCCTGTCTTGCATGATAGGCATGGTAATTCAACTATGATAATGACAATTTGAAATGCTTTCTTCCAGTTTACTCTAGGTAGTGGAGTTGAGTGTCATGTTTAGTATTCTCAATTAAGTAGTTGGTTATTCAGTTGACCATGTTCATTCCTGTCTTGCATGATATTTTCCTTTCATCTATGGAATTTCACCAAGAGGATATTATTGCTGAATGGAGAAGGTGGACATTTGCTTATTATCTAAATTTGATTATGCTTGGGCATTTAAATATTTTTACCTTTTGCTGTATTTTGAACATCGAATACTATTTCTTTTAAAAAATCTTATTCTCCTTTTTTGAGTCTGTTTCCTTCTTTCTTTGTTTTCTTATGCTACACAAAACTTCTTTTTGATCCTATTCTAGTTTGTCGGAGTTAATTTTTCCTGCTATGAAAGAATAAATGGTAACTAACAGAAAAAAACTGAATATGTATATTTCTGATTGAACTTCCGTATATCCAAATTCTGCTTATTCTGTTCTTCATGTATTCTCAAGTTGTTTATGGTACTGCTTCTTTTCATCTTGTAACTCTTAATTCTTGTGTGTCAGGTGCTTTTAAAGAAAGGACATCTTCAGGAAATGTACAGGTTTTGACTCCTAATAACCGAGCTACTCCTCCATTATCTGAACATATAGTTTCGCCACATCCTGATGAAGTGAACTTGATTGAATCAGAAGCTGTAGAAACTGAAGTTACAATGGAAGCTCCTATAGAAAATGTTGATCCATTGGATAAATTTCTTCCACCACCGCCAAAAGAAAAATGTCCAGAGGAGCTGGAAGTAATTGTTCTGACAATCAAAGTTCTTGTGATTTTGCTGCTATTATGATTTCTGCCTTCTATGATTTGACATCTTAAACTAGCTTTTTTTATAGTATACTTCAAATTCTATATGAAATAATTGCTTTACTGTGACCCAAAGGATAACTTGTTGTCTGGTCTTTCTTTTAAGTGATTCACTTTCTAGTCCTTAGCATCTTACTGATTTGAATTGAGATGGTGAAATATCTAACTGGACACAACCAACAAATGTCTACATAAGTTGGAAAATTTTTGCAGTGCAATTTGTTATGTTTTGTGCATATAGTGAAATCAGAAATTCCTTGGAGTTATCCTTTTTACATTGCTGAATTTCTTTTGCGTATCTATTTTCTCCACAGTAACCTGGAATTTGGAGGGTTAATAATACTCTTTTTTTGGATTAACAACAGCCAATTTTTCTTGTGTTCAATTGCTACATAAAGTGTTATATGTGCACCTCTTGTGCAACATGAAAGTTCAATTTTCCACCATGAAGTGGCATAATTCACAACCTTTAATGTGTGCTTTCTGTCCTCTATCATGTTTTCCACAGAAGAGAATTGATAAATTTCTTGCTTTGAAGCAAGTTGGGAGAAGCTTTAATGCAGAGGTCCGCAACAGGAAGGACTATCGGAATCCTGACTTTTTGCTGCATGCAGTGAGGTATCAGGACATTGATCAGATAGGGTCTTGCTTCTGTAAGGATGTATTTGACCCTCATGGATACGACAAAACCGACTACTATGATGAAATAGGTTATTTACAGTGTTCCCTGTTCATATGATATTTAATTTTTGTGGGCTATTTGTTTATTCATGTTTAAAGTACTATTATGATGGAATAGGTTATTTACAGTGTTCCCTGTTCATATGATATTAATTTTTGTTTATTCATGTTATAATGTACTACTGTGATGAAGTTGGTTAATTGCAGTGTTCCTATTCATATGATATTAATTTTTGTGGGGTCTTATTTGTTTATTAATGTTATAATGTATTTGCCTTCTCAAAATAGCTGCTTATGCAATTTGAAGGCTGTAAATGAAGTAATTTACAATAATTTTTCAACCTTATTGTTTCTTGGATCTGCCTTTTCTTTAATGCATTGTGATTTCTTTCTGTCAATTTATTCACTTTCTGGTGACTCCCTCTCCCTTGTTTTTTCTAAAATGATTTCTAACAATGATTTTTTGCATGATTTATAGCAGAGGCTGATATGAGACGGGATAGGGAAAGGAAGGAGCAGGAACTGAAGAGGAGTCCTAAGGTTGACTTTGTTTCAGGTGGATCCCAACCTGGAGCTGTAGTGCCCCCGGCAAAGCTAGGCATGCCTATTCCAGGTGCTGAACTCAACATTGTAAATATAGTTAATGAGCATTATCTTTACAGAGTAATGTGTCTTTTTAGTGCTTCCTATACTGTGTTTTTATTTTGTTCTGAAGTTTAGTCATTATTCGGGTGCTTCAGCTGTGGTTTCCACTGGGTCAATTGCGGCACAGGCTATAGCTGATGCTTTTGGTCGGGATGGGAGACAAAACAAGAGGTCAAAATGGGATAAGGTTGTTGTCTCTGTGTACATTATCTGATTTGATATCGGTAAAGATTAAATGCCAGTCTGATTATTGGGTATGCCTTAGGTTGATGGTGATGTCAGGAATCCTCTGCAAACTAGCGGGCAGGATTTGGCATCAGTGGCAGCTCATGCAACTCTTTTATCTGCTTCCAACGTTGGTACTGGATATTCTGCTTTTGTGTAAGCTCTGTTGATCCATACTCGTCAAATTTGATACTATCCACTTTTTTTGTGCATGTTTATTTGTGCTTTGTGTTTAAGTATATGGCAAGAACCAATAACTAATGGCTCTCTTCTACGGGAGAATATCTCATCCACGGTATTTGTTAAAGGCAATTTGGAGGGATACTCCTGACATTGGGTCGTTAAACATTAATGATTTGAAATTTGGACTAAAAATTGACCCTTCACCAATGAAAAATATATTCTAGTTGACCTTCACATTTTGTTCTGGAAATTTTCTTCAATGATCTGAATGCTTTGGTAGAAATCCTGATGTAAAGAAACAGATATCTGATTTGTTAGGTGCTGTCTAATACGGTGAAAGGTGTCTGGTGGGCCCTGGCTTTATGTATCCAGATTTCTCAAGTGTGTGTGTTGCTCCACACTGTGCGTATTTAGTTACTCACCCACAATGCTGATTTCCTGAAAACTATCACCAGATTCTTATTATCATCGGAGGTTAATTTGCTTTATGGTATAAAATTCTGTCGGTATGATGACTTCTATTGAGACTCTCATTAGAGCTCTCTCTCATTGTCGTCCGTCATTTTTGTTGGGAAAGTGCATGTCACCATTGTCTGATGGCAGGAAGATTATGTTCTCAACTGCCTAACGTGTGGATGGTTAGTGATTCAATTTCCTTACCTGATGACAGGCAACAGAAGCGGCGAGAGGCAGAAGAAAATAGATCTAGTGAAAGGAAATTGGAGAGAAGATCTTGAGCCTTGCAGAGTTACCTTAGGGCATTAGGAGGGAACGTCAAAAGAGAGAACTAAATTGTTCTTGGCATGAATACCTTGGTTCGTTTTCCTTAAATGAAAAATAGGTTTAAGTGTACCATACATCTTCTTTTGTAGTATTCGTTCCAAAGTTGAACAGAATCGAGATCGGAGCTGGGTTCAACCTTTGCAGGATGGACAAAGCAGCTTTGTGGATGTTGAGGCCTTTACTCTGTTTGGATTGTTGGGAACAAGTGACTCGTGTAAATACCAATTATGATTATTAACAGTTTCATATCTTACAAGCTGGATGGAATCGAATCAAGACATGGTCCGGCGGTCTACAAAGAGCGGGGCCACTTATTGACAATTCTCGGTGACTTTTTGACCTAAGCTAGCTTTCTGTCTTCTGGTTGAACCTTTTCTTCTCTATCCAACGTGGTTGGGGGCTTGGCTTATTATGACTTGCAGTTAATGTGATTGTATCACAGCTGTGGCCGTTTTGGGTTGAAAACATTGTTTTCGAGTATCTGGTGTCCAGCTTTTCAATCTTTGTTGTATCGGGAAAAAGAAAAAGGAGAAATAGAAAGTCTGGTCGTGAAAAAGTGATCCTTTTTGGGGCGGGTAACTAATCAAAACAATGCCCTTTCGAGTCAAAAGCAAACTTTTTATATGAACATGGCTAAATTCCAGGCCGAAGGATGTTGAATTTGGTGATCAGCTCGTACTTGCTTAAGTTGGCATGGAATTCTAATTGTGCTTAGAAAGTGGAAATTTTGAGGCACGTAGAATACGAATGGAGGATCTCCTGCATCAATCATAACAGTCAGTCTTACGAAGACCGTGACTTGCGCATGATGTTGAGAGTCTGAGAAAGACGTATGTGACCATTTTAGAAACTTTAATAGCAATGCAAGAGGGCTCGGACAGACTCAGATACCTAAATGCTTATGTCGTTTTTCTCCGTCTTTGCATATGAAAATGAAATAGAGAGGCTAGGATTGGTACAGACAGTACTACTTTCAGATCCTTTCTCAAGTATTATCCACTGTTATTATTCTTTAAATAAGATAAAATTAAAGAGCAGCTTTCAAGTACTTTCATGCCAGTCTTTCCGTATCAACATGCTATTGTTTCCTTCAATCTTCTCCCGAACTCTTTCTTTTATATGTAGATTATCTTAATTCTCTCTCGCTAAAAACGACGTTTGACTTAGTCGGTGATTACTACTATTCATTCTTTTGTTTGGTGTTATGATAAAATAGAGGCATGGATAATCTAGCAGTTAACGCTATGCGAGAACACTCAGAAATCTCTGCCAATTTCGATATCCTTTATCTTATTAGATCGACGTGAAACTGTATATTGCCGGAGTCTAACCTACAGTTGAACTGTAGTTTTATTGTGTTTTCTGTTTTTTAGTTTTTTCCTATGTATTAAAAAAAATTACGTAGGTAGAGATATTCCTTGTTTAAATTGTCGTTTTACGGTAAATCCACATCCAACATTAATGTCGAATTTAGAGTGCAATCATTTTGACCATAAGAGAAAAAGAAGCCAAAACTAGAAAAGTAACCACTGGCATTTAATTATAGTTTCCACTTTCCACTTTATAAGGCCATATAATATTAAATATAAAAAAATTAAACAAATAAATCCAAAAAGTCGTATTCAGATGGAGAGGTGTTAAAATTTGATTGGATGTGGAGCAGAGCGAGTGCAGTAAGGCAACGGTCACATACTACTAGCTTTTGGCTTTGGCAGTTCCTTCGGGGGCGATTTGGGAAATACCTAAATATGCAAAAAGTTTAACGGAAAACTCTCATCAATGCTTAAACCAAAAACATATCAACTTTTAAAGCCTCACTACAAAATGGCCGAAGAAAGCTTCCAGCTTTACCTAGTGCCATTTTCCTCTCTCTAATCTCTCCCTCTGCCTTTTCTAGTTTAAAGTTTGTTGCGGTGAGTCAATCAAGTTGCATTGCTTACGTCTTGATAGAATTCTACCGTCTCTCTCCTCGTATCTCTAGCAAGTTCAGTTCTTTGATTCACTTAGAGGCAAAACACTAGTTTTCAGTAGGGCGAAGCCTATGGCAGCTCCAAAACCAGAAGAGATAATTCATCCTCCAATGGACCAACTTCAAGGCTTAGAGTACTGTATTGACTCTAACCCATCTTGGGGTATGCCCATTTCTTTTCCTTTTGGGATCATGTAGTCTTTTTTTTTTTTAATCTGAGTTTTTGGTTCAGTCTGGTGTATAAATGTTTGTGACTCTTTGTTCAATTTGTGTGTGCTTTAAAACAGGAGAGGCTGTTGCTCTCGGTTTCCAACATTACATTTTGGCGCTAGGAACTGCTGTTATGATTCCTTCCTTCTTGGTTCCTTTGATGGGCGGTGATCATGTGAGTCAGTTTCTTTTATTTATATTTTCCATTTAGTATTCTCTGTCTTTTTATGCCGATATGCTGTTGATTGAGTGACTGTAAGAACTCTGTCTTATTATTATTCACATTTCATAGATTCATCAACGAGCAAAAGTAACAGTTGCCAATACTTATTTTGATGGTTCAGGGTGATAAGGTGAGGGTGGTACAGACTCTACTATTTGTAGAAGGGATCAACACCCTACTACAGACGCTGTTTGGGACGCGTTTACCTACAGTGATTGGAGGGTCTTACGCGTTTATGGTTCCCATTGTATCCATAATTCATGATCCTTCGTTGATGAGTATCCAGGACCAGCATTTGGTTAGTCTCATTTCATTATTTCTGTTCTATATTTGTTTTATACACCGGAGTGGAATGTGTTAATGCGAGGATTGGGACATGCTCATAAATCATTTACTGATTTCCAAGAGCTCCTTGCTTTCCTGCACATGCTGTAGTCAGGTGTAATGAGTTGCTTATGATTTGATATTTGAATGCACAATCCGATTACAGTATCCACGAATTTACTGTTTGCTAATCTTTCCTTTTTGTTTTAAATAATGGGCTTATGTCCATATCCAGAGATTTCTTAGCACCATGAGAGCGGTCCAAGGTGCTTTGATAGTATCATCAAGCATACAGATTATTTTGGGGTACAGTCAATTGTGGGCTATTTGTTCCAGGTACTTCCTTCTCTAGGGTGTATGTTTATTTCATATTCTTAATTCTGAAAAAAGTTTAGCAACACCTATGTCACTGATAAAACTCATTCATGTCCCTTCAGGTTCTTCAGTCCGCTTGGAATGGTCCCAGTGATTGCATTAGTGGGCTTTGGTCTGTTTGATAGAGGTTTCCCTGTGGTATAGTGACCAATTTCGATGACCCTTCACATTCCTTTTATTCTTAGAACACAACACTGTTTTTGTCTTCTTGATTCTTACTCACAATTTCTGGTGCATCTGTATCAGGTTGGTCGTTGTGTAGAAATTGGCATTCCCATGCTCATCTTATTCATAACCTTTTCCCAGGTGTTACAACTACTCCTTTAACTTTTTGGTCTCCAGATTCAACTATTTTCTCATCATTATTTTAGGTAGTATATGCAAATGATAAGAGAAAATGGTTTTATATTCTAAAGGATTTAACAATCCTTGTAGTTCTGATAATTGTGGAGAGTATGAACCTGAAAGGAAAAATGAAAATAAACTAGGGGTCAAATTAATTCTCCCTATTTACTTAAAGTTGTTCTGTTGTACCCAGTACTTGAAGAACTTCCACTTCAGAAAACTGCCAGTATTGGAACGATTTGCTCTCCTCATATCGGTTACAGTAATATGGGCATATGCACACCTCTTAACAGCTAGTGGCGCGTACAAACATCGTCCAAGTGCTACTCAAGTTAATTGTCGAACTGACAAGGCATATCTCATATCTTCTGCTCCATGGTGAGCAACTAGCTATTTTCGTATTATATGGACTAACTCACACGAGCACAACTAGACCATTCAAGTTGCCATAATCCTGGACTTAAGTTTGCTTTTACGAGTTTTATTTGACAAAGAATCTGATTCAGGATCAAGATTCCATATCCTCTTCAGTGGGGTGCTCCTACCTTTGATGCTGGTCACTGCTTCGGGATGATGGCTGCTGTTATCGTCTCATTAATTGAGGTACTCTTGCAATCTGGGTAGTCAATTAGATATCTTTGTTAGCAAAAGTAAACTAACGTCTTCTTCAAAAGTCAACTGGTGCATACAAGGCTGCATCACGTCTAGCAAGTGCCACACCACCTCCGGCCCATGTTCTTAGCCGTGGTATAGGCTGGCAGGGCATTGGGATCCTACTAGATGGACTCTTTGGAACATTGACTGGTTCAACAGTTTCTGTGTAAGTGACTAATTATTCTAGATGAAGCTCTTTATGGAATTGGATGTTAGAAGTTTGTATATGTAATTGGACTAACATTCCAAGAATAACAGGGAAAACGTGGGCCTGCTTGGAAGCACTCGCGTTGGTAGTCGCAGGGTTATTCAAATCTCAACTGGTTTTATGATATTCTTTTCACTGTTAGGTGAGTGATGGACTTATCAATGGCTCAGATTTGTTGAATTTACCATTTGAGCTCATTTTCTTTAATACTTTACAGGAAAGTTTGGAGCTCTGTTTGCATCGATACCCTTCCCCATATTTGCTGCTGTGTATTGTGTCATGTTTGGATTTGTTGGTAAGAAATTGTAATTTTTAGTTCCCTTTCTTATAAATTTTCTAGGAATTTATTTGGGATCTGATTTTTTTTTTTTGGCCTATGGTCAGGTTCAGTGGGATTGTCATTCTTACAGTTTACTAATATGAACTCCATGAGAAACCTTTTCATCACTGGTGTTTCATTATTTCTTGGTCTGTCGATTCCTGAGTATTTTAGAGAATACACTGCCAAGGCCTTTCATGGTCCTGCTCATACTAGAGCTGGATGGGTGAGTTCTCTTGCCTCTTCTTCCACATAATGTGTGTCGAAGGTTTGCTGAATGGAACCTAAAATTGGTGACCATTTCAATGATGTCGGATGGAATGAACATGTTGAAAATGAAGGATACTTCTGTGAATTTAATCAATTTTCTTTTCTGTTTGACGGTGCAGTTCAATGATTTCCTCAACACTGTCTTCTTTTCATCGCCAACTGTTGCATTGATTGTCTCTGTTTTATTAGACAACACATTGGACTATAAGGACAGTGCCAGGGACAGAGGAATGCCTTGGTGGGTTAAATTCAGGACTTTTAAAGGAGACAGCAGGAATGAGGAATTTTACACCCTTCCTTTCAACCTTAATCGGTTCTTCCCTCCATCTTGACCAGACACTTACCAAGAGAAGGACGTTATTGGAAAAGTATCATTTCCATATGTGAAGTTTTGTGCGGGTCCCAATTAATATATAGATAGCAAAACAAAAGATTCATCTGTTTTGCTTTGTTTTGCTTCTGAAGGATAAAACTTCTTCTTTTTCACTTTTTTCTTCCTTGCCCTTATTGGTTTTCATGTATATGGCTCGGATTGCTAAGGTTTATTACTATAAAGCTGATTTATTGTGAGGGAGACACAGCCCAGTTTGTCAGGTTAAGAAAAAGCTGAACTATGTAGAAGTAAAACATATTGGATTGAAACAATGTGTTTATTAACAGAAAAGCAATAAACTAGGAGGACCCTGTTCTATGTACAACATTAAAACCAAACTAAAAACCCCTGGTTAATCTCGTTTATAAAGATCAAGTAGTTTTGGTTCGATGGGCAATGGCATCATATTACAAGAGGCCACTTGAATAGCTTTTGCTAGGAATGCATGCTAGTCACCATAAGGTCTTCTTGCACATGCATTCTGGACATCTTGGTTGTCGATATATGCTTCGACCAAAACCCCTTACACGCACCCTTTGGCCTTCCTGAATCATTTTCCTTATCCTATCTTCAAAACTGTTCCACTCTACTGTTTTGTTCTCTGACAAAATTCCTGCTAGCCTTTTCTTGTTAGGCCGCAAGGTAGGAGCACGGCCATCACCATAGTATGTCCGAAACCCAGAAACCAGGGAAGATAGTTGGCTTCCAGAATCAGTCATCGCAAAGACATCAGCAGTTGCACAAGCGATAAAGTCCAGTGCTGCTAGCTGCATCCAAAGCATTTGTCCAGAGCGTTGTGACACAGAAAGTATCAAATAAAGTTATGTGGAGAAACTTTTAGCTTACCTGTGAAGAAAAGTTCTTGAATGGTGCAAGTTCGCTGGGTGTTAAGAGAGTTTCTTTTGTGACCAAGTTAGGATACAGTCTGGTAAAAGGCTTCATCCTAGACTTTCCCCCATATATGTGAGAGCCGGCAAGATAAATGTAGGTCCCACGTTTGAAACCAAGACCGGCAAGAACAAGTGCTGCTTCTTCCGGTGTTAAAGGACATCTCCCTTGCTTCCTTAGCTCTGATGAAGGGACAAGCCTGAATAGAACCGTGACACGAAAGATGTCCAATTCAAAATATTGTCAGAGAAGCACAAAATTTTTAAAAGCCAAGTAATCCTTACTTTGAGTTTCTTAAACGTTCTATAAGAAGAGGGAAATGACTTTCTCTATAACCCTGAAGTTCCCTTTTTTCATTTTCTCCACCTCCAAAGTCACACAAAGAGTAAGCAATCATATCCACTTCAAACCTCAAATGTAAAGCGAGATATCTGGACGAACTCCTGGTTGTATCATGCTTTCTGGAGGGACTGCTGGGCATAAAGTTGCCAACTAGTTGTTTATCCAACATGCTCTGTGCAAGTTCATATTTCCTTATCCTTCTGATTAACAACGAAGCGACTTGTTGAATCTTTGGAACAAACTTCAACGCATGGAAGTTACATTTGCACCTTAACCTCTGCACAAATATATCTTCGCGTCAGAAAGTCAATACTGGAAATTAAATACCGAAAATAAGTCATTACTACAAATGAAGTAAGTGAATGCTCTAATGGGGGCGAGTGGTAGCATCTCTATCTTTTCTTCTTTTCCTTTGATCATCAAAACTCTCTCTCTCTCTCTCTCTCTCTGTGCAAGGCTCTCAGCCACCAGAACATTTGATTGCCATATGATTTCTCTAGTCTGATGGGATTGATTCAGCGAATTTCTCAAATTTTTCAAACAGATATGTCAATTATGAGCTTCCGTTAGCTGCAGTAGTTCTTATGCAATTTTAATGTCCAAGGCATACCATTTACCTGAAGTTTTGAAGGCAGGGGATCAAAGCCAAGTCGATTTCCAAATCCAAGGAAATGCACAACCCCACTCTGTAATAACAAAGGAAGCACTTTCTCAAGGTAGTCAATGGGCTTTGCCTCCTTAGGAATATCAGCATCAGTAATCTGTTAAAGCACACAGAGCTAAAGATAATTGTGTAAACAAGTACGGAGTTGCAAAGGAATTCTTAGAAAGATCAAAGATACATACTAGGCAACCCAGTGCTTCAATATCTATGGATTTCAAGTGAGAAGGAAGGTCCTTCACAATTTCTATGTCCTCCTTCATTATATTCATAAAGTACTCTTCTTGATAGATATCGCCAAACTGGCTGCATGTCCATGAAAGAGAACAGGTAATGAGAAGTGGTCGGTGCTTACAAGATGATTAAGAACCTTTATGCAAAGTTCAAGGAAGCTATTGATGTCTATACATAAAATACCAGACCTCGGATCCTTCCATACATTGCTATATAGAAATCGTGGAAGAACTAGAGTTGCATTAAGTAGGGATGCCAAAGCAACCGAGTTGCAAATCTGCAGACAGAATGATTGCATTACTGAAGCTTCTGAATGCAACAATAAGCATTGTTAAGAACAACAAAAAGATGTGCATACAACACTAATCCATACGCCCTTCAGCCTCTAATGCTGTTTAGACACCTGCTAAAGCTTTGTTTATTGCTTAGGTCTTAGGAGATTCCTTTTCTTCTCATCTCCACAAGGTGACCATAAAATGCATATGAATAATGTAACAAAAGGAATTGTTTCAACCAAATTCTCAATAAAAGTGGCTAAAAAATGTAACAAAGTCAATAGAAAAACACTACTTTCCTTTAGAAGTCAAGTCAAAGATTATGCATCTCAAACCAGTTCTCCATAAAGATTTATGCACGCGGTGACATGATAGGATTCTCTATGAAGAAACATGTAACATTTTCATTGCTTGTGAAGAGATTATTTATGTGACATGGTCTTAGTAAAATGTAACTGGAGTAGCAACAGAAATTGATCCATTTTGATGCACAAGTCTTGGTTTTTCCTGCAACCGGTCAGTGCCTTGCTTTCTATCCATTGCTCTCAGTTATATGATACACGAGCTAACTTAAATCAAATGGAGGGCTTGCTCATTTGACGGTTTAAAATCACGATGAGAAGATGAAAATTGATAGAAGGGTGGAAAATGGAAATTACGAGAGAATCCTAATAGAACACATCTTTTATCTTTCACTCCATTACCAGGAAAAGCATAGTTGGATGAATGTGGAAATTTGTATAGATTCTCTATGACAGATATCATTCATCTTTCATTCTTTTATTAGGAAAAAGGACTTGGGCTATGTGTGGCACTTACAGCAACTCTTTGTTGATTGAGGCCTCCGTTTGCGCTGATTAAAATATAGCCATTCCTTTTTCCAGAATTCCCTGATTCATAAAAAAAGTTTTAGGACTAAACTTACCGCTGCGATTGGTATTTCAGACGTAAGACTTCAGCTATAAGTTATCATACATAGCATTAGCTTACATGTAAACGAACTACAGAAAAATTCTTGAAAGTCAATTGATCACAAGAAGTCACCTATTTTTTCTGAATATTTTTCGCCTGCACAAGGTTTCCATACAGATGCCTCCTGGTATGGCTCTTCCCAGAAACCCGATTTCTCTTGCTCCCGCTCTTTCTAAGGCAAAGTAAAAGTTTTAGCTCTAAAAGTTGTAACTAATATAATCATCCAAATATTTGACTAAAAAATAAACTCTGAAGCAAACCTCTGCAAGAGCAGTAGAAGCCAAATTCAAGAGTCGACCATACATCTGAATTGGTGGTTTTACTTCATCAATGTAGGCAGTGCTAGCCTCCTTTGGATCATTGTCATAGAAATTTGTATCAGTTAATCGCAATCTACCGTATTGTTTCCTAATAGATAGGAAATCTGTAGTGCATCTTTATTCACTTGTAAAATTCTGATGAAATGGAAGGAGCAAGGGACAATGGCATAGCCACGGACAAAATACTTAACTATTGCATTTTGAATGATATGCTTGAAGTTTGTCTATAAGAAAGTGGACAGGTAAGAGACACATGTACATTTATACAATGATATCGGCACACTTTATTCACGTAAAAGTCTTTCTATGATTACCAGAAATTTCAATCAGAGCATCAAACATACTGCTAAATGCAGGTCACATGCATTTGCAGATCAGATAACTGGAACTAAGAGAATTTGCACAAAATAGAATCGTGCTCATCATCTAAAGCAGTATAACTGGAACTAAGAGAAACTACTCCTGTTAAAATCATAATTATCATCTAAAACAGTAGAATGTGGCAATGCCAGATTTTGATTCTGGGCTTCCCTAATAAAATCTTATCGAAATGATACCTTGGAATCACTTGATATGCTTGAGGCTGAACTATTCCGAATGTATATTGAATCAAAGACTGACATCATGCAAGAATCAAGCACGAAAAGAGATCCGACAAGTGCAAAAATATACAGAATTGAACTGACATGATTGCGAAACCAAACATGCCGTTTCCCAACATTAACTGCTCTACAAGGACCAAGTTTGGCATACTCATATTTCTCGCTATGAAGCAATAATACTTTGGGTTTGTAATGATTATCCCCCCCTGAAGGTCTCCTTACAAAAGTAGGATCACTACCTGCTACAGTTTCTGAACATAGTATTTGATAATCTTTCATCCCATGTGATAAACCACAACGTGTACTTTTTGGTGATCCTTGTTTTGCCATTATACCATTGTTTCTTTTTGGTAAAGCTTCAGCTGCTAAAACTAACAACACCTCACAACAACATTGAAGCCTCTAGTTTACTTATATTTTTCTGATCCATTTGTGCACTTTATTCCTTCACACCAACCCAATAGAGAAAACGGCTAAAATTCAGGTTTGGTGGCGCACCAGAAAACAAGAACTAAAAATTACTAACATTTGGTCCTGAATTCAAAGTGAAGCCAAGAAGTAGGTTTGAGGGGGGTGATATATGTAAACGTCGAAGTTTGAGTGGAATGCAAGACATTATTTGAAAACTCACCACTTCAGAAACTAACCTTCAAAACCAAGTCTCATTTCTGCAACAGCAACTTGCTACCAAACGCAGAGCAACAAAAGAAGCATGCATTTTTTTCAAGGACTTAACATTGACATTGATTTCTTCGTGCACAGGTAAAGAGCATGGAAGTAAAAGAAAGGAGTAGTTGCAGAGAAGAGACACAAGTTTTCATACAAGAGTTTTGATTCGTCTGATTTTCGCGGGCCCTTTCAACCAACTTTTAACAACTCTTATTATTTATGGGTATCCAGGTGGGCTTGGATTCAACAGAATCGGTAAAGGGTATAATCCAACCAAATTACCTTATTAGATCCAAACCTTAGATCAAGAGAGACAAGGACAAGGAGATTTTACATCTCTCAGAACCAAAGCCCACCCAAGAGGAGATGGTCGGTTCTGTCCTGTCCCATGTAGTTTCCACAGATCAGGGACCCACCTCAACAAAGGTTTTTACTATCCTGTTCCTACTCTTTCAGTTTCTGTAACGTTACGGGCAGGAGTGGCAGTTGTAAAGTCTTTCAAGTACATCTGTTGTGTGTGCAGGACTACTAACTTGATCCCAACTACTAGGAACCAAAGTAGAAAACCAATGGCGGAAACCGAAACCAGAAGAAAAGAAAAAGGTGTAGGTGTAGGGACTAGCGAGGGAGACCTTGGTGAGTAAATGGGCGAGTGGGATCCAGATATAAAGCCTCTTGAAGTAGAGCCATAGCAGAACTGCCCCCAAACTGAGACCCAGACCCAAAGCAGCCCTCGCCATCCTTGCCGAAATTCTTCGTTCAAATTAACCAAAGTCAAGGCCATTACTTAAATCCATAGATTCTCCGGGATTTTTGGTCAAATCTTGTCACCTCTCCAATACTGGAATGCCTCATCTTGTCACGTTACCTTCAACATCGGAGCCTTGAAACGGTAAAGCTTAATTAAGGAACGTTGTCACATTCAATAGCAACCTAAAATTGTCATGGACTTGTAAAAATTACTGCCTAAATTCTTTTTAATGATTTCATCTGTTGGTCAATCTTTCTATCAAGCCACTTGTCACACAAATTCACATGTAAATCACAAATAGTCAAAGCCCATTCTTTCACCTGCGTAGTAAGAAATGAATAAGCAAAGGGATAATCCATATAGCCAATGGTGGATTGCCTTGCGTCTGAGTAACCTAGAGCAACCATTTTTTCATCTAACACGACGTTGCCAGGCTGCGCGAATACTCCAAAGTCCGACATTTACAATTATGTCTAATCCAGGAAGAATTGGCTTTGAGTGCAGCAACTGGTAGAATTGGTTTGTTGCACAGAAATAAACTTGGATTTGGGTGAGTTAAAGCTTGACTGTCTTTGAACTAAATTAGATTAATTTATTTTTTAAAATTAAAAATTATAAATAATGTCATTTTAATTAACATAATTGGATTTTTGTTCGAACTAGACTCGAATCTTAAACTCAAAAAAAAATTTAAAAGAATTTAAATTCAACTAAAACTCTGATAACTTGGTCCGAGTTTGTTGACTTTGAATTGGGACGAAAAGGCAAAAGTTGCCATTAATACATGGAAACCAATGTTATTTGGGAAAGAGAAAGTAGTGAAATGACGGTTTCAAATCCTCTGGCCCCTTAAGCTTGTACATACCTTGTCCCAGGTGATTTTGGCCGTCTATTTATGTGGGGCTCACATAAATAGATGACCAAGATCACCTGGAACAAGGTAGGTACAGGCTTAAGGGACCAGAGGATCAGGTCTCTGAAATGACCTACCTTAGAAATTTCCCCTTCTTGTTTATCATAGGACACATTTTAGTCTATGAAATTCATTTTACGCCAAAGACAAATAGGTTAACTATTGAAGCTGTAGGTTTATATCCTCCAGTTGATCGTGATTTAATGACATAACTATTTAAAAGCATTATTAATTTTTACATATTTAAATGTATATGAAAGAATGCATTAAATAAATGTACATTGTAAATATTCATATTATATTTATTTATTATTTCTAAAATTGTTCCTCTTCCTTATGAAAGAAATAGTGGATATTATAGACTAAAGTAGAAGATATTTGAACAAACATGTGGGTATTTATTAGAGAAATAAGTTCATTAAATTGACCAGATATGAATATTTTATTTGGAGCATTACTTGTATATATATAGAAATTCTTATTGTGATAATTATATAAATAATCATTTGACTTGAGATCTTCAAAGTATCTCAGATAGGAATTGATACTTTTTCATATTACTTATGACCTATTCTAGTCAAAGGTAGCTCAATCGGTGGTCATTTAGTTACAATATTTTAATTAATCAGTATATATATATTATATATTGTAACTAATTATTAATTACAATATAATAAATATAATAAATTTTTATTTCTTAATATTTTTTACAAACTAATCACTGTAAATAGTAATGGATATCATTCCTTCCTCTTAACCAACCATCATAATTATAATGATAATATCCATTCTCATATAGAGTAATTGATATTATTCCTTCCTCTTAACCAACCATCGTAATTATAATGATAATATCAATTATCATTTCTCTCTATATTCATTCTCATTTCTCTCTGTATTCATTCTCATTCTTATTACTATTCTTTGATGCGAACTAACGGTTCATAAATTTTTATACCTCTAATAAGGATAAAGGAAGAACAGAAGATAAATAATGAGCAAGATGGAGGTGGAAATTAATGTGGGATTTTGTTGTAGGAATATTGAGCTAAAGGAATTAGATCTCCATAATTCTTGCTATTTTCTTTTAGAAAAGAAAAATGCTTAAAAGGATTTATGAGATCTTGTAATTGTTGCTATGGTTGTGTGAGTATTGGTTTCTATTTACTAAAGATGGTTTTGTTTAATGGTTGTCGATATGGTCAAGTACTGCTCTTTGAGAAGGATGAGTTGTTGTCAATGCAACTGGTGGTGGCGTGGTGATTAGTGAGGCGCGATACAGTAACGAGATTGACAACAATAGTTGCTCCTGAATATAAATAATCGCTAATAATGTGGTGTGGTTAGGAAACATAAAACATCATGCTTTGTTTTTTGCGGACTAGAGAAGATGAACAACTAATGGAAGTAGGGAAGGCGCGTGGTTTTTCATAGAAGTATGGTGTGGTGGCTTCTCCTGTTAGTGCGACGTTGGAGCATGTGGCGCCATAGAGGAGGCGTGAGCGTGATTGGATGATATGTTGTTGGGAGTGGATATTTTTATATGTGGCTAGTAATAAGCCATAATAAGAAGGATTTACGGATTATATCTTGGGGACTTTTATGTCAGAGGGTAAGAGAAGAGAATTGAGTGGAATAAAAGATAATTATGTTGGGTTTACTATTTTTTTAATTATTTGTAATTAATTTAAAATCATTAATATAATATTTTACATGTTTCAATAATTAAAAATTTTAACTTTAAGAAGCAAAAAATATTTTAACTTAAAAAATATTTAAAGTTATTTTTAATAGTTTATACATTTACTCATAACAAAATAGTTTCACCTTATGACTAATCTATACGCATTATTTGTTTCTTATTCTTAAGATATACAGTTAAATTAGTATATATGATTTCAAATAAAGTATGAAGTTAATATATTATTTTAGTTGTAAATTTTAATTTTAATTATATAAATTTCATCATAAAATCACATTTGAATAAGATATTAAGGTAATTGAATTAAAATATTTATGTTGAATAAATATTATTTTATTTATAATTATTAAATTAATTATCTTTTTAATTATGGTTCTCGTGTATATTAACATAATTCCTACAAAATTGTAGGATAGCACGTGCATAAGTTTCCACCTTTGTTTGATATATATACTATGAAAAATTGCGTATATTGATGACCTTTTTATGTCTCTTGCAAAGCACACTGAAATATGTTATATTGTGTCTTATAACATAAAGGAATATTCATTTCCCAATTATATATTATTTTTCAAACATAATATTTTGTCTTCTTAATTATATGGCATCATAAATTTGATATTTGCTATTGCAATCTTTTTTTAAAATAATTTAGTTCTTTTTTCTATTAATTTATTGTGCTTATTTTATTCTCTTTCAGTAAAAAGCTTTTAATTTTTAGCTATTCTTGTTTTCATCATTAAACACTATTATATATACTTGAATATTCCGTATTCTAATTTAATTTCATCCAATATGTCATATTTAAATATTTTATGACTTTTTTCATAATTAAATTTTAAAGTAATTCAAAAATGGTTCCATTATTTCATTGATAAAAATATATATATTTTTTGTATATCGAAGCTTATGGGAAATTTGTCCTTTGCAGTAAATGAAATGAAGTATTTATATTTTTTATTATTATATCATTATATCGAATATTACAACTAATAAAGACTTAGTTTTAATTAACATTAACTTAATTTCAATACAAAAAATATTTGATATAAATGGCAAATGGTTTTATTAGAATTAGAAAATTCGATAGGGGTTTGAACAAAAATAATTGTTTTTTAATAATGTTATTTTTAATTAATTTAAACTGATTAAAATCTTTAAATTAACTCAAAATTTAAACATTAACTTCATGCCAATCGGCCCATATTACCATTCTTAATATTGCTGATTAGGGTTCGATTCCTGACTTTAAGTAAAGAACAGCCTTAATTTTTGGGTCAGCTATCCCATCCTGTGAGGTGCCTACCATCAGCATCAGCGAGGGAATTGGTCATTGAACCCGCGGTGGATACCCTGGGAAAATAAAAAATATATATATTTCTGATTGCATTGAAGGTAAAAGCGTCACACTGAGTGGACGTGCCATATAGTCCAACTGCCCGACCAAAAGTCTCCACTCTCCACCCCACTTCCACGTTGCTGTGATGCGCCCAACAGCCCATAGAATGTCTAGTTTACTACTTTTCAAAACGCTTCTTATTCTAACGTATTCAGAGTTTTAACTTTATCATAAATTACTGAACTTCATCGGTACAAAACTGAGATTTGCATATCCTTAATCCTTATGCCTCCTGCTTGAATAGAAATTTCGCCCTAATGCATACACTCTTATTTTACTAATTGAACATAATAATTATTTGATTAGAACTTAATTGAATCCGAGGACAACTTAATTCTTTTTTGACAAGGAAAACGGTGCTGCTGACCTAAATTGGATTTGGATTCACTACTCAGCTCAATAACCCATGAAAATTGGGGAGAAGTAGAACAAAAAGAATCACATTAGTAAAATTGACTGGGGAGTCAAGGTCAACTTTCATGGCAAAACATCACCTAGACTTTTAACTCCACTAAGGCACTAAGCATCCTTCATCTCTAAGAAGTGCTCGTCAATTTTCCAGCACTAATTTCTTTGCATTCACATTCACATTCATGTTCATTAATCATATCAGTACCGCTACTTGGCTCAAATACCTTGACTTTTTGCGGATTTTGTCTACTTCCTAAAAACTTATCAAACCCAAATGGATGTTCGGCGATCTTCTGTGGCATTTGTGTTGCTGATCATCATAAGAAGCATAGGTCTCTCCGATGCAGTTCTCAAGAGCAACTTCACTGATGAATTTGCACTTTTGGCGTTCAAAACTCGCATTATTTCCGATCCCACCAATACCATAACAAGTAATTGGTCCCTTGCTACTCCAATCTGCAACTGGCTTGGAGTCTTATGCAGTACCCGCCACCCTCGAGTCGCTGCCTTGGATCTTTCCAACATGCAACTCAAGGGGACAATCCCTCCTCAACTTGGAAACCTCTCTTTTTTAGTATTTATCAACCTCAGCTACAACAGCCTCTATGGTGAACTCCCCGATGAACTGTTCCATTTAAGACGTTTGAAATACATAAACTTTGCAGGGAATCGACTCACGGGTACCATTCCACCATCCTTATACAACATCACATCATTGGAGGTCCTATCCCTGAGTCAGAATCTCCTGCAGGGAAGTATTCCTGAGCAGATTGGAAATCTTTCAAACTTGAACAAATTAGCAATGGGCTCTAACCTGCTTCATGGATCTATTCCTCGTGTGATTTTCAACATGACTTCTCTGCAAGCCATTTCCGTCGCACTCAACAACTTAAGTGGTATCGTTGAAAGTATTTGCACGCACCAGTCCAAGCTACAGCATCTTGATCTTAGCCAGAACCAGTTGTCCGGGGATTTCCCGTCCGGCTTGTACCAGTGTAAAGAACTCCAAGTTATAGCATTAGATACTAATTTATTCACAGGAAATATACCGATAGAAATTGGAAATTTCACCAAATTAAGGTGGCTATATCTGGGCACCAACCATTTCAAAGGTAACGCTTTATCACCTTAATTAATGTGCCACGGTTCTTTTATTTTCTTGTTAAATTTAAGGTTTCTTATTGTCTATAGCTTTTAAGGCTCTAAAAATTTCCAACAAATTAACGTTAATGCAGTACTGTTATCCTAAATTACAATATGTTACAGTTAAGGAAAAAAAACATTCAAATATAAGGATAAAGTTTATGTAAATAAATTACAGTAGAAAAAAAAGATATAAATATAATGGTAATTTTTATCAATTATCAAATTAAATATGATTTTTATTAATTTGGGACTACACGAAATAAATAAGGAATAAATCTAATAATTTACTTTATATGTTTGTGAATTTTTATTATATTTAGCTGCCAATAATCATTTAAAACAAATATTTCACTTTTTGTATTAATCACAATTCTAATTTAAGTCGATTAAAAGATACAGCTCTAATTACAAATAATAAGAGAATTTAACATCTTCAACTTAATGCAACAAGAGCAGCCGAAAACTACTGTAGCACTTAAGCTATCTTGTGTTTTTGGATGTCATATCATCCTTTTATTTTAATTGATTTATTCATGCTTCCTCTTACCATTTTTTATAATTGGCATCAAATTTGATTTCAAAAAAAACTTGGCAGGTGAAATCCCTCGGGAGATTTTCAATCTTAGAACTCTGGAATTATTGTCTTTAGAATTCAACACTTTGCAAGGTAACTATTTCATATCAGGATATAAGCAGTTGCTTTTATCTTCCATCGTTAAAAGAAGGAAAAAAAAAGAAAAAGAAGAAGGTAGCTAGATAACGCGTTAATTTTCAGGAAGCTTGCCAAGAGAGATTGGACATTGTACTTCTCTCACCACTTTGTACATGGATAGAACCAACTTAACAGGTTTCTGTACTTACTGTGCTTTGGTAAATTTTATGACGCATACATACATCACTTGCCTTCTCTAGGACTTACGTTTACCGTTTTAAAGGGAGCATCCCAGTGGAGATTGGTAATTGCAGTTTTCTGCAGATCATATTCTTGGGGAATAACAGCTTAACAGGTAAATAATACACTACTACTTAATCGAGGAAAAAAGATCAAAAGTCTCCAATTTATATATATATGGTAACCAAAATATGGAACCTTTATCCGCTTGCAATCCCAAATCTAGCATGTAGTACAGTTATTATACCGAAGTCACTTTGTTAAGCATTCACTTTGTGGCAGGTATAATACCTCAAGAGATTAGAAACCTGCAGAATCTACAAGTATTACGTCTGGGATTGAATCATATCAGCGGCACCATTCCACCTTCTATCTTCAATATGTCAGGGATATCAATGATCGACCTAACTAGGAATAACTTATCAGGCCAGTTTCCATCAAGTAGAGGCTTTAATCTTCCAAATCTTCAGATGGTTTACCTTTCATTAAATAAAATCAGCGGTTCAATCCCTGAGTCCATCTGCAATTCTTCTCAGATTTTTGACCTCATCTTAAGCGCCAACTCACTCTCTGGCTTTATTCCTGATTGTCTTGGAAACTTAACAAATCTTCAAAATCTTTATATCGAGGATAATTTTTTGACCACGACACCTTCATCTTCAGGTTTACGCTTTCTTTCATCATTGACAAGCTGCAAAAGTTTGTTGAGTTTAGAGCTGTCACTCAATCCATTGGGTGGCTTCCTCCCAAATTCTATAGGGAACATGTCTGATTCTCTTCAGTACTTTGCTGCTCATAATTGCAAAATGAAGGGCATCATTCCAGAAGAGATAAGGAATTTGAGGAAGTTAATAAGCCTAAACCTGGAAGGCAATGAACTTGTTGGAGCAATTCCACCTACATTGGGACGACTTAGTGATCTTCAATTTCTGTCCCTTGCAAAGAATAAATTCCAGGAATCCATCCCACACGACTTGTGCAGTTTGCAAAAATTATCTTATTTGTACCTTGATGGAAATGCTCTTTCTGGATCAATACCTGAGTGCTTGGCCAATCTTATGTCTATAAGATCACTGATCTTGGCTTCCAACAGGTTCACTGGCAGGATACCCTCTACTTTGTGGACTATGCAATACGTGTTACAACTAGACTTGTCTTCGAATTCTCTGAGCGGAAGTCTGCCACTGGAAATAAAAAACCTGAAGGTTGTAATAGCAGTAGATGTATCAAAAAATCAACTATCAGGTGAAATTCCCAACAGCATTGGAGACCTTCAAGATTTGGTGAATCTTTCTTTATCAGGTAATAGGTTTCAGGGCTATATTCCTCCGTCAATTGGTCAGTTGGTTAGTTTGGAATTGTTGGACCTGTCAAATAACAGTCTCTCAGGAGAGATTCCTAAGTCGTTGGAAAAAATCACTCAACTCAAATATTTTAATGTCTCTTTCAACCAATTACGAGGAGAAATTCCAGTGGGAGGACAGTTCAGAAATTTTTCAATTCAATCGTTCTTGGGAAACAATGCACTATGTGGTTCAGGTCGGCTGCAAGTCCAACCATGCAAGCATAGCCCTTCTTCCAGGACTCCTGGGACAATTATGAAAAGGTATATTTTGCCAACAACTGCATCATTTCTTCTGATGCTTGCCCTTGTCTTCCTGTTCTTTAGATTTCGTAAAGGAAATCAAAAACCAAAAATGGAAGAAGATACGAAAACTTTGGCAACATGGAGAAGAATAACATATCGTGAACTTGAGATTGCAACAGACGGATTCCAAGGAAGTAACTTGCTTGGAACGGGGGGTTTTGGCTCGGTGTACAGGGGAACTCTATCCGATGGGATCAGTATTGCAGTAAAGGTATTCAAATTGCAAAAGGAAAGAGCATTCAGAAGCTTTGAGACTGAATGTGAATTTCTCCGCAATCTTCGTCACAGAAATCTTGTCCGAGTCATTAGCAGTTGCAGCACCCCAGATTTTAAAGCTTTAGTAGTTGAGCTTATGCCTAATTGGAATCTTGAGACATGGTTATATGCTCCCAACTACCATCTAGATATGCTCCAAAGGTTGAATATACTGACAGATGTTGCACAAGCACTAGAATATCTCCATTATGGCATCACCAAACCTGTGGTTCACTGTGATCTGAAGCCCAGCAATGTTCTGTTAGATCAGAATATGGTTGCCCATGTTGGTGACTTCGGCATTGCAAAACTTTTGGGTGAAGGTGACTCGATGACTCAAACCATGACTCTAGCCACCATTGGTTACATGGCACCAGGTGAGATTCCAAGTGACTATATTATCAAAATCAGTCTTTTGGTTTTCAAAGTTATGTAGTCATACTTCTAGTGATGAATGGAAATTGAAATGCAGAGTATGGAACTGAAGGAATAGTAAGCGTGAGATGTGATATCTATAGTTTTGGGATTATTGTAATAGAAACCTTTACAAGAAGGAAGCCAACAGATGAAATGTTTGGTGGCGAAATGAGTTTAAAGGAGTGGGTTAGGCAATCCTTGCCTAAGGCGATAACTGAAGTTGTAGACGCTGATTTGTTCAGAAGAGACGAGGAACAGTTCGCCGCCAAGACCGACTGCTTAACATCTCTTTTAGAGTTGGCATTGAAATGTTGCGCAGATTTACCAGAAGAAAGGATGGATATAAGGGACGTAGTTGCTACTCTCAAAAAGGTTAAGGCCAAATCACAAAAAACAAGAGGCGAGAAGCGTCGGAACGGCTGATTTTCTTTGACCAGGAGTTTATTGTGATTGCTTTAATCGCTAGCGCTGCGTTTTCACCTAGAGACATCACTGGTAACAACAGGTTTTTGCAGTATTCAGGTCCATACACCATTAAACGAGCACTTCAAGACGGTTTCAGGGAGCGTGGCGTACATTACACAACGTGGATGTGCTAAGCCGCAATCTAGGCCGACCATGTAATAAGTTTCTTTCTTAAAAAGAGACATCTTAGTTGAATAAGGTTTCAATAGTCACTGGCTGACCTCTTTGGGCTTTGGCAAATGTAAATTAATCTTGATTGACTTGTTGTCTGTGTTGTATTCCTAATAATCAGTGTCCTTCTCTTTTTCTGTCAATCGCATGTTCCATTACGCTGCGTATGGTTGTTGTCTCTGAAAGTTGGAGACGGAACGGAACAAAAATTTAGAGACAGAACGATGTTTGGTTATGGTGGATGGAACAGAAAAAACTGTCTCTGTTTCGAGGACAGAATGTGTTTGGTTGCAGTGGACAGAACGAAAAAATTATGGCAATGACGAAAATGCCCCTAGTCCTTAATATGATTAGAAATATGTAATTCATTGATCAATTTATTACGAATGATTTGTATAAGTTAAAAAATTCACAAATAATAATAATAACAATTTCAAACACATCACGAATAATAATAATAATAATAATAATAATAATAATAATAACAACAACAACAACAAAATAGGCTCATTAATTGATATAAAAAATCTACCTGAAAAAGTATTTTTTTGAGAAGCTCCAAAGTTGAGCTTTTAAAAAAGCTGTATTTTAGCTTTTATAAAAACTATTTCTACTCCAAAAGTGCTTTTGAAGTTTACAGCCAAACACTCATTTTTTCTTTAAAATAGTTTTTACGGTGGAAAAAAGTGCTTTTCCACTTACCAAAAGTTGAACCAAACGCACTCTTAGACTTTTTGGTTTGACTCATTTTTAGCTTATAAGGCCTTCTCTTCTTCTTCTCCTTTCCAACATAGGATTGTTCCTATTCTCATATTCCAACACTCCCCCTCAAGTCCAACTGGCCTGCCCAGTTGTGACTTGCCTTCATTTTTTCTTTTTTTCTTTTTCTTTCTTTACCTGGGCTTGTGTTCACTTGGAATCTTAGAGGTTACATGTCTATGTCTAGGCTTGTACTCTTGTTGAACCTCAGAGGCCCCAAGTCCATCTTTTTCTTGCTTAGGTCTTCCTCACTAAGCCTTTTTCATTGTTGGGCTTCAGGTCCTTTGTTTTTCATTTTGTCTGGGTCTTCCTCTCTGAGTCTTCTTCATAGTTGGGCTTCAGGTCTGAGGACGCAGGTCCATCACTTTTTCATTATGCCTGGGTCTTCCTCACTAAGCCTTCTTTGTTGTTGGGCTTCAGGTCTTGGGCCGTCTTTCTTGGGTCTTCCAGGATCTTCATAGGCCGAAACAAAGCCAGTGGGCTCTGGTACCATGTTGACAATGTGATGGGCCCGATATAAGGAGGAGAGACATAAGAGGAAGATAGAGGATTGTTAGAGGCCCACATTAGGAGGTCCATCA